>CM017763.1:29805165-30277695 GCA_008009225.1 Acer yangbiense | reverse complement strand
GAGAAGAACAATGTAGAAAATATAGGTACTAAGCACGCACCAGCAAACCATAGGAATGGAGCCGAACCCTAGCGGAAGAGGGCCAAAATAGCAAAACAAACGACGGCGGTGTAACTTAATATAAAAGACAACCAGCGGCAAACAAATTGAAATTACGTAACTCTTTGCAAACAACTCCAATGACGAGGAGTTCTTGATTAGTCTCACTTTAAAGCGAATAGATATACCATTGATAATGTATAATTTTTTATGATAATAAAATTTTTATAACTTAAATTTATTCTATATTAATTGGATTTAATTAGAAAGGTAAATGATATAAATGTCAATACGATGTCGACATGGGTTAAATATGGAAGAGAAAAATGTAAAATGTGAATTAGAGTTTCATATTTTTGGTACTCTAATTTAGAGTACCAATAATTGAAATTCTAAAAATAAAAAATCTTGGAAACAAAAATTATACGTAGGATGGAGCTCTGTTGTACTATATTTTGGAGTTTAATACTCTATTTAGAGTACCATTGAAGATGCTCTTATGATGAAAAATCATATATCCGCTATATATAAAAAGAATAAAGAAAAGTAAATAGTGACAAAAAGTCAGCAACAAAGCACAACAAACCCAGAGGGAAAACAACCCTGTAAGTTGCCTTTTTTTTTATTGGCGTATTTCGTTGGCAAAATCACAATGGGGTTCTATATGTAAGGATAGCTTAGGATGGAAGAAAACCTCATTGCATGATCAAGAGCTTCAAGAAGGTAGATTTCTTGACTTACTCTACTTTGAAGGATGTAGTTGCCACACACACACAACACTTGCATAACTCTTACTTGTATGTTGTGTTTGAAGTTTTTTGTTGCATCATTGGGTATTTAATCTCTCTTCTTACATCTTATGTGATTATAATGGCATATCTAGTTAGCTTAGGATGCATTTCTTTTGACCCTTGCACTTTTGTTTGTGTGCTTAAGGGAGTGTGTGCGCTGGTCATGGCGCTGGTGTCACCAGCGCAAGCTGACCAGCGCAACTAGTCCAGTGGACTACCGCTGGTCGTGCGCTGGTCTGCACCGGCGCTCTCCTCCCTGCCAGCGCAACTCCTCCAGTAGGTGTCGCTGTTGGTGCGCTGGTCGTGCACCAGTGCAAGCTCCACCAGCGCATCTCGTCCAGAATGTTGCCGCTGGTCTGCGCCCTTGAGGCGCGCCACTCGTCGAGCCCCTTGCCATTTAAAAGGCGTGCACTGGTGAGTTGCGCTGGTCGGCCAGCGCTTCACCAGCGCAGCTGACGGGAATCTGAACCGTTTTTTTCAAAAACGATGTCACTTCACTTGGATCCCATTTTATATGTCTTGATAGTCTTGGCTCGGTTTGTAGAGCAAAAAATTACACTTTTGAGAGCATGGTTGAGTATCTTCAAGCCAAGGTATCAAGACTTCACTTTAAGCTTCCAAATCACAAAACCCTTCATATTGCATCTTTCATTTATCATCTAGCATAATTCTAGGTGTGATTTCATCTAGGGTTTTTAGTTTTGCTCACATGACTTGTATCTAGAACATCATTCTCATATCTATATGTTCTTGCTTTACAAGATAGCTTCTTTATCACTTGAATTGATTCAAGATTGCATCTTTATGACTTGACTTAGTTTCAAGATTGTTTATTGTGGTTTGTGAGTTGTATTGTGATAGATAATGCATATAGGATGTTGGTTGCTTATTTAGTGTTGGTTTATGCATGTCATCTAGTAATATGATATCTAGGATTGTCTAACATGTTCATCCTTGCCTAGATAAGCTTAAAATGTCTAACCTTGCATTTTTAGAGCATCTTGAGTATTTCACATATTCACCTTAGGTTGTGCTATCTCTTCACTTTAGAGACAAGTCTTGTATTTACCTCTTAGGTAGTTTGCAAGCAAGGGACTAGAGTCACTATTAAAGGCCCGCGGGTAGCAAAGACGGATTAGTAAATTTAGGTGTGATGTGGTCAACCTAATTTGTAATCGTATTTGCAAAAGTGGATTCGAGGTTCTCGTGTGGCGCACATAACAGCCCGTGGTTTTTCCCCGTGTGGGTTTCCACGTAAATATGTGTGTCCTCAAATTTCCGCACTTGTATGTTTTTTGTATATTGGACTAGATTGGGGCTTTTTCGTAATTTTGGACTAATCTCGAAAAATTGGGTAAAATTGTTTAAAATCTATTCACCCCCCTTTAGATTGTTGGACACGTTTATTATTTATTTTCAATTGGTATCAGAGCGGTTCCTTAACCTATTTAGGAGATCCCTTGCTCTTGTTAAAGTCTCTTGCATTTGTTTGCATTGTGGTGTGTGCTTAGTTTGTTTGTGTGCATTCATTTCATTCAAACCCAAACACAATGATTGGAAATGGAATGGGAGGTAGGGTCCTCTAGCACAAGACCCCCCTTGCTCCCGGGGTCAATTACGCCTCATGGAAGGGCAAAATGGAAGCTTATGGAGTCAAATTCATGACCGGGCATGGATGGCGATTGAAGATGGATACACTCCACCTATGATGACTCCTACGGGAGGTGGAGAGGAAGTCCTCAAGCCGAAGGCACAATGGACTCCACAAGATTTGAGGCTTCAAAATGGAACAACAAAGCCATGCATGCAATCCTAATGTGCCATGGATGACAACCAATACAAGCTCATTCAAACTACAAGGATAGCAAAGGAAGCTTGGGATATATTAGAGACGGCTCATGAAGGAACCGATGTGGTTAAGGATTCCAAGCTTCAAGTTCTCCAAACGCAATTTGAGACCATAAGGATGGAGGATGATGAGTGCTTCAATGACTTCCAAGTGAAGCTCATGGATATAGTAAACCAAAGTCACCAACTTGGTGATCCCTACTCGGATAGAAGAATTAAACAAAAGATCATGAGGTCACTTCCCGAGAGGTTTGAATCCAAAGTGACGGCATTGGAGGAAAATAGTGACTACTCAAGAATGAAGCCAAGTGAAGTCATTGGAAGGCTCTTGGCGTATGAATCTAGGAAAGGTCCTACAACTACACCTCCAAAGAAGCAAAAGAGTCTTGCCTTGAAGAGTGTCAAGGTTGAGAAAGATGAAGAAGACTCGGATGAAGAAATTGCTTTGATGGCAAAGAAGTTCAAGCAATTCATGAGATTTGAGAAGAGAGGGTTTGGCTCCAAGGGAAAGTTTGTAAAGAAGAAGGCTCCTTTCAAGAAAGTGGAGCAAGCTCAAGAGAAAGACCATAAGAAGGGTGTCCAATGCTATGAGTGTAGTGGGTTTGGACACATTGCTCCCGAATGTGCAAATTTGAAGAAGAAGAAAGGAAGAGCCATGGCGGTTACTTGGAGTGATAGTGATGACCTAGAAGATGAAGACAAGTCTTCGGATGATGAGGAAGACCAAGTTGCCAACTTCATTGCTTTCTCATCCTCTCACAATAGCAATGAAGTTATGAGTGATAAAGAAGAGGAAGATGACAAGCAAGAAGAAGTGGATGAAAATGACTCAAATGGTGGGAGTAACTCCTCAACGTCAAATTTGAGTTTGATGAAGAGATGGACTATGATGACTTCATGAGATTCTTTGAGAACTCAAGATTGAAGAAGAAAAAGGAGATACAAAAGTTGAAAGGGGAGAAGCTTGAGTTGACATCCAAAGTGACTCATTTGAGCAAGGAAATGAGTAAGGCAAAAGAGATAGAAGAAGGGTTGAAGATGGAGTTAGTCTTGGTCAAGAAAAGTGAACAAAGCTTGGGGAAAGAGCTCATGGAAGCAAAAGAGTTGATTGCTAAGATGACTTCCGGAACCGAGAAGCTTGACAAGATGCTATCTTGTGGGAAGAGTCCTAGTGACAAGAAGGGGTTAGGATATGTGGAAGAAATGGAAGCCACATCCTTGAAGAAGACAACTTTTGTCAAGAGCAAGGAGGTTGAGAATGTTCAAACCCCTCAACAAACAACCAAGTGGGTTGAAGTCGGTGAATCCTCCAAGCAAGCACAAGCAAGGATTCCAACTAGAGCTCCTTCTCAACCTAGAGCTCCACAACCAAGACCTCCTCAACCTAGAGCTCCACAACCAAGACCTCCTCAACCTAGAGCTCCACTACCAAGACCTCCACAACAAAGGATCCCACAAGCTCAACATGGGGTCTTTCATGCTCAACCTAGAAGACATGCCAACTTGGCTCAACCACAAAGGAGAGAGTTGCCTCAACATCAAATAGCAACTCAAAATAGAAGGAGGCCACAAATGTTTGCTCAAGGCTATGGTATGAATTCCTACTTTACTCCTACTTGCCATTTTTGTGGAATTGAAGGCCATATTAGGCCTAATTGCCTTAAGTATATTAAATTGTGTAGAAGAGAAAGTATGATTGAGAAAAATATGCTTAGAAGAGCCACAATGCATGCACCTAGAAATTTTAGAGCTAATGGACCAATGGCTCCTAGGAATGACCATGTTTCACCTAGGATGAGTAGACATAATGACTATTATTGCTATGTGGCCCAAGTTGCCTTAAAAGCAAATGCCTCTAACACTTGGTACCTTGATAGTGGGTGTTCTAGGCACATGACCGGAAACAAGAGTTTCTTTGAATCTCTTGTGATGGAGGATGGTGGGTATGTCACCTTTGGTGATGGATCTAAGAAAAAGGTCATAGGGAAAGGTAATATATCTATTCCCGGTTTACCCTCCTTGCCCAATGCTCTCTATGTTGATGGCTTGCAAGCCAATCTCATTAGTATATCACACTTAAGTGATGAAGGGCTTTCGGTTATGTTTGGAAAAGTTGATTGCTCTATTCTTAAGGAAAATGGGCAAGTTTTGTTGAAAGGCAAGAGATCAAGTGACAATTGTTATTGTCTTGAGTCTAATCTCATCTCTTGTAACTTGTCTACTAGTGAGCAAATTGAGGTGTGGCACCAAAGACTTGGCCATATGAACTATAGGGACTTGAAAGTCCTTGATAGGTTGAATGTTGTTAGGGGCCTTCCCAAGTTTGGGAAAAAGGTTGAGGGAGTTTGTGGACCTTGTCAACAAGGAAAGCAAACTAAGAGTGTGCACAAGAAAGGCAAATACCTCTCCACCAAAGAGCCATTGGAGCTCATCCATATGGACCTTATGGGTCCCATTCAAACCGAAAGTTTAGGTGGTAGAAGGTACATTCTTGTTGTTGTTGATGACTTCTCTAGGTTTACTTGGACTTACTTCCTTAGAGAAAAGTCCGAAGCCTTTGAGAAATTCAAAATGCTTTGTGTCAAAATTCAAAATGAGAAAACTTCTCACATTAAAAGCATTAAGAAAATTAGAAGTGATCATGGGAAAGAATTTGAAAATGCTAAGTTTGAAAATTTTGCAATAGCTTAGGCATTTCCCATGAATTTTCGGCCCCTAGGACTCCTCAACAAAATGGTGTTGTTGAGAGGAAGAATAGAGTCCTCCAAGAGATGGCCCGTGTGATGTTGCTTAGCAACAAAGTCCCTAGAAATCTTTGGGCCGAAGCCATCAATACGGCTTGCTACATAGGGAATAGAGTTTTCCTTAGGCCCGGGACTAAACAAACATCCTATGAGTTATGGAAGGGTAGAAAACCCAATGTGAGCTACTTCCACATCTTTGGGAGTAAGTGCTATATACTAAATGACCGGGATCAACTTGGCAAGTTTGATGCCAAGAGTGATGAGGGTATTTTCATTGGGTATGCACTTAATAGCAAGGCCTATAGTGTTTTTAATCTAAAGACTCAAAGTGTTATGGAATCATCAAATGTTGTCTTTGATGATTGTAGGCCCAAACATGATGACCATGAGGAGGATGTTTGTGAGGTGAATGACCTTCCTTTGAAGGAAAGTGGTGAGACTTCTAGTGGTGTGAAGTCAAACCAAGATGAAGAGGATGATTTGCCTCTTAATAGAGTTCCCCCTTTGGACTCTAATGAACCCGCTCCTTGGGTTAGAAAGCTCCATGATAAGGATGATATCATTGGAGAAGTTAGAGAGGGTGTTAGGACTAGGCGTCAAATAGCTAATCAAATTAGCTACACTTGTTACACCTCTCAAATAGAACCCAAAAAGGTTGATGAAGCCTTGGAAGATGAGTTTTGGGTTCTTGCCATGCAAGAAGAGCTAAACCAATTTGAGAGAAATGAGGTTTGGACTCTTGTTCCTAGACCCAAAAACACCAATGTCATAGGAACTAAATGGGTGTTTAGGAACAAATCCGATGAGGATGGCAACATTGTGCGAAACAAGGCAAAGCTTGTTACACAAGGATACTCTCAAATTGAGGGTATTGACTTTGAGGAAACTTTTGCTCCCGTTGCCCGTCTTGAGTCCATAAGGCTTCTCTTATCCATTTCTTGTGTGTACAAGTTCAAGTTACAACAAATGGATGTCAAGAGTGCCTTCCTCAATGGCTTATTGCATGAGGAAGTGTTTGTTGAGCAACCCAAGGGGTTTGTGGATCCACACCACCCCTCTCATGTCTATCGCCTCAAGAAGGCTCTATATGGGTTGAAACAAGCACCGAGGGCTTGGTATGAGCGCCTCACTCTTTATCTTGTTGACAATGGCTACTCAAGAGGTAGTGTTGACAAGACTTTGTTCATCAAGTGCATAAAGATGAGCTATTCATAGCTCAAATTTATGTTGATGACATTGTATTTGGTTCCACCAACCAATCCAAAGTTAGACAATTTGTTGATGTCATGTCTCATGAGTTTGAAATGAGCATGGTTGGTGAACTAAATTATTTCCTAGGCTTGCAAATCAAGCAAATGCATGATGGGATCTTTATATCCCAAGCTAAGTATGCTAAGAGCCTAGTGAAAAAGTTTGGCCTTGAGAATGCCAAACATTGTGACACACCCATGAGCACCACCTTGAAACTTAGCAAAGATGCTAGTGGAAAGGATGTGGAACAAAGTCTATATCGTGGCATGATAGGTAGCTTGCTTTACTTGACCGCAAGTAGGCCCGATATTTGTTTTAGTGTGGGTGTTTGTGCTAGGTACCAGCTAATCCCAAAGAGTCTCACCTTGTGGCGGTGAAGAGGATCATTCGGTTTGTGAATGGTACCTCAAATCATGGGATATGGTACTCCTTTGACACTAATCCAAGTCTTGTTGGATTTAGTGATGCCGATTGGGCGGGAAATTGTGATGATAGGAAGAGTACATCGGGCGGTTGCTTCTTCCTTGGGAACAATTTGGTTTCTTGGTTTTGCAAGAAGCAAAACTCAATTTCCCTATCCACGGCCGAGGCGGAATATATTGCCGCCGGTAGTGCTTGCACTCAATTGATGTGGATGAAACAAATGCTAGCCGATTATGGCTTGGAGCAAGGTACTCTTACTTTATTTTGTGATAACATGAGTGCCATTAACATTTCTAAGAATCCCGTCCAACATTCTAGGACAAAGCACATTGACATTAGACACCATTTCATAAGAGAGCTAGTTGAGAGCAAAACCATTGCATTGGAACATGTGGGAACAAATGACCAACTAGCGGATTTGTTTACAAAGCCTTTAGACACCATTAGATTTGGGAACCTTAGCAAGTCTATTGGGATTTGTCAATTGGGTTGATTTGGTGTGTCTTGACCCCATATGGGGAGCTCAAGCAAAGAGAGCAAAGTTGCATGATCATACATTGTGCCACATTGATATATTTTATGCCTCTTAGTTAATTGCTTGAGATGATTGGTTGTACATACTTATATGTATTTTTCTAAATAAGTGTGCTACATTGCCTTGCTTGCAATCCATGTCATATCTATGCTCAAACATGCATTTTTGGAATAGGAGATGTACTTCGGAAGTACTTTTTGAATGACCTTTAATTGATCTCCATGACATGATGATTCTTTTTAAATGACATACCTAAGTTGAAAAGTATGAGATGAAAATGTGAAATGTTTGATTGCAAATGTTAAATGCAAATATGTGTGCAAAAGCAATATTGAGACTTAAATCAAAAGGATCCTAATATCCAAAGTCTCTCTTTCTTTATTTGTAGAACAAGGCTACTATCATACGGGTATCTCACCCGGAAAAATCAAATAGGGTGCAAAGTCGCTCATGTCTTGTTTTGCCTATAAAGTTGGATATAGTTGTTTGTCTTGAAATACTAAAATTCTATTCCTTGCTTTTTCCATGACAAAGGGTGAAATTGGTTTGAATTCTATTGGAAACCTTTGTTGTTTGCTTTACCAAATACCATTGTTTTGGTCTTAGATGCAACATGTCTTGCATGCAAAGCATTATTGTCACACATTTGTCATAAAATAAAACTCCTTGAATCTCTCTTACTTGATTGAGGTGCATAAAATTGCCTATTTGATTGCATATGTGTTCGTGCTACAAGCTCTCCTTGCTAATGCTTACCTATTAGGGGAGACTCCCTTTGCCTATCTCATGACAAAAAGGGGGAGTAGGTTTGGGGAGAATTTGTGCTTCTAGGCATTGCATTTAGGGGGAGTTGAGAGTGAGTAACCCATGATGGGAGATGATTGCTTTTAGGGGGAGTTGCATTGCATTACATTGCTTGTTTGATTTTTTTTGAAACCTTTTGAAATGACATTTCTTTTGTTATTAGCATCTCTCCCACACTTGTTCTTGGAAGGTATTTTTCTTGCTGATTGTGTGTAGGTTGGATTTCTTTTCTACAAGCTTGGATTTGACTTGAAGATGTTCAAGACTTAGACTAGGAGCTTAATTGTAATGTAGAAAACTTTTGTTGACCAATCTTTTATTTGTGAGGATGCTATGTGAGTGGTGATTTTGTCACGAAATAGCCAAAGGGGGAGATTGTAAGTGCCTTTTTTTTTATTGGCGTATTTCGTTGGCAAAATCACAATGGGGTTCTATATGTAAGGATAGCTTAGGATGGAAGAAAACCTCATTGCATGATCAAGAGCTTCAAGGAAGGTAGATTTCTTGACTTACTCTACTTTGAAGAGATGTAGTTGCACACACACACAACACTTGCATAACTCTTACTTGTATGTTGTGTTTGAAGTTTTTGTGCATCATTGGGTATTTAAATCTCTCTTCTTACATCTTATGATTATAATGGCATATCTAGTTAGGCTTAGGATGCATTTCTTTTGACCCTTGCACTTTTGTTTGTGTGCTTAAGGGAGTGTGTGCGCTGGTCATGCGCTGGTGTCACCAGCGCAAGCTGACCAGCGCAACTAGTCCAGTGGACTACCGCTGGTCGTGCGCTGGTCTGCACCGGCGCTCTCCTCCAGCGCAACTCCTCCAGTAGGTTGTCGCTGTTGGTGCGCTGGTCGTCACCAGCGCAAGCTCCACCAGCGCATCTCGTCCAGAATGTTGCCGCTGGTCTTGCGCCCTTGAGGCGCGCCACTCGTCGAGCGCCCTTGCCAGTTAAAGGGCGTGCGCTGGTGAGTTGCGCTGGTCGTCCAGCGCTTCACCAGCGCAGCTGACGGGAATCTGAACCGTTTTTTTCAAAAACGATGTCACTTCACTTGGATCCCATTTATATATGTCTTGATAGTCTTGGCTCGGTTTGTAGAGCAAAAATTACACTTTTGAGAGCATGGTTGAGTATCTTCAAGCCAAGGTATCAAGACTTCATCTTTAAGCTTCCAAATCACAAAACCCTTCATATTGCATCTTTCATTTATCATCTAGCATAATTCTAGGTTGATTTCATCTAGGGCTTTTAGTTTTGCTCACATGACTTGTATCTAGAACATCATTCTCATATCTATATGTTCTTGCTTTACAAGATAGCTTCTTTATCACTTGAATTGATTCAAGATTGCATCTTTATGACTTGACTTAGTTTCAAGATTGTTTTATTGTGGTTTGTGAGTTGTATTGTGATAGATAATGCATATAGGATTTTGGTTGCTTATTTAGTGTTGGTTTATGCATGTCATCTAGTAATATGATATCTAGGATTGTCTAACATGTTCATCCTTGCCTAGATAAGCTTAAAATGTCTAACCTTGCATTTTTAGCATCTTGAGTATTTCACATATTCACCTTAGGTTGTGCTATCTCTTCACTTTAGAGACAAGTCTTGTATTTACCTCTTAGGTAGTTTGCAAGCAAGGGACTAGAGTCACTATTAAAGGCCCGCGGGTAGCAAAGATGGATTAGTAAATTTAGGTGTGATGTGGTCAACCTAATTTGTAATCGTATTTGCAAATAGTGGATTCGAGGTTCTCGTGTGGCGCACATAACAGCCCGTGGTTTTTCCCCGTGTGGGTTTCCACGTAAATATTGTGTGTCCTCAAATTTCCGCACTTGTATGTTTTTTGTATATTGACTAGATTGAGGCTTTTTCGTAATTTGGACTAATCTCAAAAAATTGGGTAAAATTGTTTAAAATCTATTCACCCCCCCTCTAGATTACTTTAGGACACGTTTATTATTTATTTTCAAACCCCAAACAAAAAGAGGCACGCAGGCCACACCAAAAAGAAAAAGAAAAAGAAAACATTAAGAAAAATGAATAGACTCTCGGCCTATGCAATCATCGCCAACTAAAGAAGAACATAACAGTGGGGTAGAGAACCATCAAGAATCAGCATGAAGCTCCAAAGTATGCTTAGAAAGCGAATCTGTAACCTGATTCCCCTCCCTGAAAATATGGGAAACCTGAAAATCCATTTGCGAGATCTGGAAGATGCAGCGCTGCCACGCCTGACGAACCCTCCAAGGAACCATCTCAAAACGAGAAGAAAGAAGTTGAACCACATAAGAAGAATCGCTCTCAAGCCAGATTCGATACCACCCATACTTCCAAGCAAAATTAATGGCCAACGAGGCCGTCAGAAGCTCGGCCTCGAACACGAAAACCTGACCAAGTGGAATAGAAAAGCAACCCTTCACAAAGACTTTATAGTTCTGAAAGATACCACCACAACCACTAACCCCAGAGAGCCCATAGCAGCACCATATGTATTCACTTTGATCCAACCAAGAGTCGGAGGTGACCAAACCACACTCTTGATCATCGGAGCTTTAAAAAGGCAACCCCAAAGACCAATGGTAGCTCTCCGGAAAGACACTTGTATAAAAAAAAATAGCGATAACACCCTATCGAATGATTACATAATACACATATATGAACTCCATTATCAATGCTTTACTTTGCTTTTGTCACACCATTCATTGATGAAAGTAATAGAAAATGTCTGCAAAATAGGCATGGTCAAACTGATTAAATAGGTGGATTATTAATTTCAATGGGTTCAATGCATAGATAGAGTATGACCTTTCATTTTATTTTAATTAATTGGATGAATCATTAATATTAACATATTAAATAATTGGATCATTAATTTGAAAGAGTTCAGTGTATATTTACGTATAGCCCTTTCCTTTTACTTCCACTTCTATTAAATAGGTGGATCATTAATACTAACATACAATTAAATAGGCAAGTTTTAAAAGCTAATTAATGGCCAATGATTCTCAAGCTGACACATGGCATGTTGTTCTTCCATTACAGAATATTACTATATTGCATCCCACACGATGTGTGGGAATTATAAAAGGTAATGCAACAACAATTTAAATAGTTATGGTTTAACTTATTTATTTTTTTATATTTATTTCTTTGACATCTCCAATATAAAATTAATTAATGGTCAGATCAAACCTTCTCATGTGGTATGTTGAGACTCTATGATAATATATTATTCATCGAGCATTAAAGGAAAAATATATGATCTAATAATAGTAATAATTCTCATTAAATTAGATACTGTCAAATAAAAAAAAATCTCGTTAAATCTAGAAAATCAATCGTTAATTGAAAAAAAATGAAGAGTTGAAAAATATAAAACTGAAAGGTTGAATATAATTTTTAAAAAAAAAAAAACTAATTAATGGTCAAGCCTTCTCATGCCAACACGTGTCATGTTAAGACTCCAAAATAAGATACAATAATTAATAGTATAGAAATATCAAGAGTCAATCCATTAATTAATGGGATAATGAATAGAATGAAGAGTCAATTCCATAACTAATGAGATAATTAATAAATTTTCTTAATGAACCAAAAATAAAATAAAATAACTTCCCAAATATTATATATATATATTATTATTATATTATTATTATTATTATTATATAGTTAAATAATTAACAATAATTAAAAAAAACTAATTAATACGAATTTATGGCTTGTTGGCAAAAAACAATTATAACTTGTCTTTTAATCTTACCAAATAATGAAATACTTAAAAAAAAAAAAAAAAAAAAAACTTAATATTTAAAAATAATTTATTCACTATCTCATTAATTATGAGATTGCCTTTTGATTACCTATAGATATGCGATTTATGAAAAAAGATTATATTATTAAAAGTTATTACACTTAATAACTACTTAATAGCTTTGTTAATATATATATATATGGCTTGTCTTTTAAATTTACCAAATAATGTAATATTTCAAATAATAATAATAATAATACTTAAAAATTAAAAATTAATTATGATATTGGTTTAGAGAATTTATTCACTATTCCATTAATTACAGGATTACCTCTTGATTGTCTATTGATATGTGATTTATGAGAAAAAAATTATTTTATTAAAAAAATTTACAATTATTAATAACTATTTAATAGCAAAAGCTTTATTGCCCTTTGAGACTCCATTATACTAAATTTTCTAAACATAGATATAATAATATTATTCATCAAGCATTAAAAGAAAAATATATGATTTAATAATAGTAACAATTCTCATTAAATCTAGAAAATCAACTGTCAATTGAAAAAATGAAGGGTTGAATATAAAACTAAAAGGTTGAATATATTATTCATAATTTTCATTAAATTTAGAAAATCAATTATCAATTGAAAAAAAAAATGAAGAGTTGAATATAAAATTGAAGGGTTGAATATAATTTTTTTTAAAAAAAAAAAAACTCATTAATGGTCAATCCTTCTCATACCGACATGTGGCATATTGAGGCTTAAGATATTATATAGATATTTTAATTTGTTTTGTAAAATATTTGTTTATTGCCATTTATAAGAATAATTAAAATTCAAAAACATTTATTTTTAGAAATATCATATTATATTTAATGCATATTTAATACATTCTAAACAATTAAAAACAAAACAAAACTAAAAAGGTATATATTGATATAGATGAGTAATTTTTGTAATTAATATATAGCTTATAATCTATAATTTGGGGAGTATAATAATAAAATAAATATACCAAATATTTGATAAAAATTTAGGGTTTTGACTTTTGAAATTATTGCATCAAAGATGAGCCAAAATGGTTTTTACAGTGACAACCCTAAGAAATTAACAGTCGTTATGGAAGAATCCATCAAGTTACCAAGTCTGAATTATAAGAATTCCAAAACACCCTTGCATTATATTAAATAAAAACACAATAAAATAAAATAAAATAGATGGAGGATGCATAAAAATGCAATAAAAGGAACACAATAAAATCGATCTAAAAAATTTGATAAAAACTGATCTTTTTATCCTCTCACATTCACAGAAAACTCCAAAGAACAAAACACCCATAACCAAGCCCTTATTTACAATAAGCTTAATGCTAGAATTAGTGAATGTTGTTAATATGACAATATTTGTGTATTCGTATCATAAAATCTTGCTTTTGTGAACTTATTGGCACTCAAGAGATCGATGATCTTTTCTGACAGTGGCAACTTGACTATAATTGATCCTAAAAAGCTGACTCCTCATCGGAAACCATAATCTACAAATCAACACACAAAGACATAAGTTAATTTACACAATATAATATAGCAATATTAGAAATGCAAATTTTGTAAGGAAGGGAGAAAAGGTTACCTGATAAAGAAAAAGAAAATGGGAGAAAAACATGGATTACATCGCTTTTCCTTAAAAATGTTGAAATGAATAGCTAGAGCAAGAAAGAGAAACATGGAGGACCTTAAGAATGTTGAAATGAATCAAATAATTGGGGTAGTGGGCTATATATAGAAAAATATTAGAGAGGAGCATAAGATTGTAATGAATTCTTTTTGGGACTCTTCATATTACCGTATATAAATATATAACTAATTAACAATATATATTATTTGTCAAAAAAAAATTAACAATATGTATTAAATAGGGCGGTTCATATTATGTAAGGGAGATGAACCAATAAGAGAGAATTTAATGTCAAAACTCCATTATTTATTAGATAGATGTTATGAGTTTATGATGAGAAATGCAAAACTCATTTAAATCTAAAGCTTCCTCAAGGTAACACGTGGTGATATGAGGGTCAGCTTTTATTTATTATAAAACAATTGATATGATATAGTTATGATTATTTAATGGTCATTATATTCATGAATGCATGCATTATGCATATAAAGTATTTGAAGAATATTGTACAGTAGAATATTAGGAATCTCATAACATTAATTAGTTTAGAATGTTGAAATTAAAAACCGTAGAGTACTCCAATGACCATACATTGGATCCATCCCTTGGAATTTAGTTTGTCATTTAATGACTTCAAAGTGACTTTATAGATTTGATATATTATATAATTATTTATCTATACATTTAATTCTATATATTATATTATGAAATAGATTATTATTAATAATTAATAAAAATTTAATAATAAAGCCACCACACGCCGACACGTGTCAATGTGAGATTCCATTTTACTATATTATATAGATATATATATATATTAGAGCAAATTACACCAAACTCCCCTAGTGGTCACATTTTTACACCGAGAAACAACTTTATCATAAAGTTATACTCATCTCCACTACTATTAATCAATGGTTGTCAATAGCTGTGGTACATTTTTACACCGAGAAACTTTATCAGAAAGGTATACTCATCTCCATTACTATTAATCAATGGTCGTCAATAACTATTGACAACTTCAAACTGGCAAAAGGACTAAACTACCCCTGATTCCAACTCATTGAAATGTATTTTGAGTCGTGCTTATAGGATTGATTTGGTCAAATTTCGGGATCCATAATTCAATCGGTGTCAAATTCAAAAATAAATAAATAAATAAAAGAGAATCCAAGAGTTTTAGCTTTCAAATTTCATGCAACTACCATATTAGTTAAATGTATATTATCGTATCAAAGGGTCAAGATATTTAGGCTGTGTTTAGTTCACTGGAATGGAAAGGAAAGGAATGGAAACCATTCCATTCCAAATGTTTGGTTTGCAAAAATTCAATGGAATGAGAATTCCAATGGAATTGGGTTTCCACCAAAATGGTGGAATGGGCTTTCCTTCCACAATCCAGTGGAAATGCCATTCCATTCCTAACAACATTTTCACTTCCAAAAATGACCCTCTGGAAAAAAATTCAAAACTTTGGAAAAAAATTGTGTTGACGGTGATTTTTCGTTAACACTCAATCGATGATTGGAGATCACGTTTGCGAGTGATAATAGTTTGAATCTTAATATTGTAAAAATAATGAGCAAGAAATACGTGGTAAAACTTCGATGATCGGAGAAACGTCCACGGGTTGTTGCCTAAGCAACGAAGCCAAAATCCACTATATAAAATTGATTACAAAATACGTTCGGGTCTCTCTTCTGATAAAAAAGATCCATCCCTCTCTTATGCCTTACAAAGGGTATTTATACACGTTGTTTCTAGGGTTTGGGGATGCCGCTAGGGTTTGGTGTCGTGGCGCCCAAGTCTTGAGCGGATTCCCAGTCCTAGTTGGATTCTGTTTCCCTCTTGGGCATGATATGTTTCCTGTTTTGGCTGAATCCAAATTTGGGAAGGATTCATTCTCCTTTATTCGCGGGAGGCCTGTTTGTTTCCTTATTAAACTCTGAAGGGTTACACTGCTGCGTATCGTGGAGATGCTTACTGCTGATTCCTTCCATGTATTTGGGAAGTGAGTTTCCGCTGCCATCTCTTCCTATTGATTCCCGAGTATGCCCGAGTAGATGGTGTTGCCCGAGCTGGTTCTCTTTGTTTGTAATCAGGTTGCTTTGGTTTCAGCCGAGTGGGTTACTCGGGGGATTTTCCCCTTTCGAGTTGACCTTTCCTGGCTCCTGCTTACGTGGCTTCTTCATGGGGGTGACGTGTTCTTTATGATGATTTTTACCTATAACAATACCCCCTTAAATGTTTGAGCCGAATACCGCTTACTCGGGACAAATATTTAACCTCTGTTCATGACTTGTTTTCATTTGTCATCTTTCATATTAATTTTGGTTTTCAGTATCCTCGTTTGATTCGAAGTATTGTTGACGTGTCTCAATTATGTCCACAAATGTTTGATCCGCCCACTATCCAGAAATCTTTTGATGGTGACACACTGACTTCCTGACGGCGGCTCAAGGCTCTCTCTGCTTGCCACCTGTCCCCTTTTGCTTGGTCGTGGTAAAAGGCATTAATGGGACACGACCTTTCTGTTCATTTCGTACGCAACCCACGTCACTCCCCTTGCCTCTGTGTTTTCTCGCTTCTCCACCTACCCTCTCTAGGGTTTCGATTTTTTTTAAAACCGGTACTGCCTATATATACCAGCTTGACGCTTCGTGAGAAAAAATCATTTTCTCTTCTCTGCAAAAAATCCCTTGCTATTTTTCTTTTCTCTTCCTGAAAGAAGTTTACTTGCCTCTGCTACTTCTCTTTGAGTTATCTGGGTTTAGCCGCTCATTTCACAGCCTTTGCCAAGATCCTCGACCTCAAAACCCTGATCTTTTCTTGAAGATCATTCCTCTGCAGTTTGCGTTGCTCCAGTTTTCTGATATATCAAGGTTAGTTCTTATGGATCCTGCTGCTAGGAATCGTCTTTTTACTGTTGGTATGATTGCTATTGAACAAGGTGATGTTTTTCTTGCCACGGTTGTCCACAGGTTGCTAGGAGACCTTCTTCATGATCAACCTCAATGTAAGGTTCCCATTTGTTGATTGGCTCATTTCGTGGACAAACCACATATTGGGGGTTCTTTGTAAGGGTAGCCTAGGTATCGATGTTATTGCTCAAGCCCTTTGAAGACCTCGTCTTGATAAGCACCGAAGGTAAATTTCTATGTGCTTACTTTTCTTTAAAGAGATTAGTTGCACACACACACTTAACATACATTGCATATGTGTGCATTCTCTTTACTTGTCACATTTCACACTTGCACTTATGTGTTATATTTTATTGTGTGTAATTGTGTCTTGTTGTCTTGTAATTCGTTTCCCAATAGTTTTCAGAAACGTCCGCGCTTGCACTAGAATGTGCTTGGTTTAGCGCGAGGACCGCCTACGGAGAATGCCCTTGGCTTCTCCTTGGTTTTCACCTTTATTGGTGATCGGCAGCCTGGCCGTCGAATGAAACCGCCGTTTGCTTCCAGTAGTGTATGGAGCAATTCTGCGGTTATGATCGGTGGTCTCGACCGCCGTTCGAAACCGCCGTTCAAGACCTGATTGATTTTATCTCTCGGCCTAATTCGGGGGTTGAAACGGCGGTCTCGTATGAAACCACCGTTTTCACACCTGATTGATTTTTAATCTCAGGTTTGATTCGGCGGTTGGATCGGCGGTCACGAAACCCCGAATGAAACCGTCGTTGGTCCCCTGTTCCTCTCGGGCCAATTCGACGGTTATGAAGAGTGGCCTGGCCGCCAATTGAAACCGCCGATTGGTGCGTTTCAGGGGCAAACTTGTCTTTTCACAAGCTCTGTTTTTCATGCCTATAAATACATCACTTTCTCTTGTTCTGAATGTAACTCTTTTATCATCAAGAACCCTACTTTAAAAAGAGAGATTTTTAAGAGAGAAAGCAATTAAGTTTGCTCATCAAACACTCAAACCAAAATCCATTTGCATCAAAGTTCATCTAGCATTCTCTAGCATATATAGGATGCTTGCTTGCATGGGTCTTTGATCATCACACATGCTTTGGTAAGTTTTTCACTATTATCATACATAATTAGTGTTTAGTTTATTATGGCATCTCTTTTATTACTTGATTGTTCTTAGATTATAATCTAATATTCAAGATAGAGATTGTTGTGTTGATTTGATTGAGTGTTGTTTTTATGATAGATATCTAGGTTTCTCTAATCTATGATTATCTATGCTAATTGACATGTCATTTAGCTTTAATATCTAGGATTGTTTTTAATTGCATATTCATCATCTTAGATAAGCATATAGGGTTTCCCTTGCTCTATGTTGCATTTGAATATTCATATATTCACTTAGGGTGTTAATCTCTTTTTAGAGAATTAAGTCTTGTGTTGTGACCGAGATTAGGTTGCTTAATTCGCAAGCAATCGGACTAGGTTCACTCATACCGGGATTAGGTAGGTGTGTGATTACTTCCGGGATTAGGTTGTAATCGTTTACACATTTAGTGGATTCGAGGTTCGAGTGTGGTTTACTTACTAGCCCGTGGTTTTTCTCGTGAGGGTTTCCACGTAAAAATCAAGTGTTATTTAATTTCCGCATTTTATACTTGATTTATTGCTTTATCTATTTAGGGGTAATTTCGTAATTTGGACTAACACGAAAAATTGGGTAAAAAGCTTAAAATCTATTCACCCCCCCTCTAGATAGTTTTATACACACCGTGCTATAATTTGTTTCACTCAATTTTTAGACGCCAACGTTTCGGGGCTTTTTCGTGAAGGACCTGCTACTTCTGAAGTTCCTCCTACTTCTGAAGTTCCTCCTACTTCAGAGATTCCCTCCGTTTCTTCGAATTCATCGCGGCCTGATTCTTATCAGCCTGAAGCTCAGCTAGATTCTTCTTTTTCCATTCGTGCTGATACTCGGCCGTGGAGACGAGTTGGGAAGAGGATGAGTACTCGTAAAAAGGATCCCCTGGAGAGCTGAGTCGGGACCTAA
Source organism: Acer yangbiense (assembly GCA_008009225.1). Taxonomy (NCBI): domain Eukaryota; kingdom Viridiplantae; phylum Streptophyta; class Magnoliopsida; order Sapindales; family Sapindaceae; genus Acer; species Acer yangbiense. The sequence goes on along the minus strand of CM017763.1, from coordinate 30,258,855 downwards.
AAGGTGATTGGGAGTGATGTTGAAGAGGAGCATAGGGCCGCTCGCATCCCTTTCTCTGCCGAGTGGATATGCGCCTATGATGTTGAGCCGAACGTGGTCGGCCCCGAAGAGATAGAAAAGTATATGGGACGCTTCGACCTGGACAGCAACATGGTTTCGCTGGTTCCTTCTGACGGTCGAGCTGCATGGAACCCCCCACCTGGCCACGTTACAATCTATGGGGCGATGCTTACTTGCGGTGTTACTCTTCCCCTTCAGCCATTCATCACCTGGTTTTTGGCTGAGGCTCGGCTTGCCCCTGCGCAGTTAACCCCAAACAGCTACCGGATTTTGATGTGCATGTGGCACATGTGGCATAGGATGAAGCGGCCACCTCCCACACCTCGCGAAATCTGGTATTTTTACACGCTGAGGCCCATGGGGAAGACGGGGGTTTATTTTCTTCAATCAAACCAGCCCGAGCTCTGGATCCCTAAAGACGTAGTGGTTAAGAATGACATCGAACCAACCACTGACGAGAAGATGAAGAGGTTCGTTTAGGGCTTCCCTACTTCAAATAAATTTTGGAAGAATAGCTGGTTCTTCGTGGGAGGACAATGGGGCCAATCAATCAGTTTTGATCTTGATGGCACTCGGGTGACTTGCAGGGTTCCTCGATACTTTTGTTTGCCTCAATGGAACCATATGACTCCTACCTTCACCGACGAGGAGCTGAAGACTTTGGCTCGAGTAGCCGTTCGCCCTTTGGAAAAGAGGGGCAGGCCTTATCTTTTCAACGAGGCGAAAATGATTAAAGCTCGCATTTTTTCCCAGATTTCTGCACGCCGCAAACGCCGTAAGTTTTTATAAGCTTTCCCTGGTTATTCTTGCATTCTGTCTTTTGAATCAGTTTACTGACTCGAGAAAACACCTTCTATTTTTTTTTTTTTTAAGTGTTCGACGTAGACATAGTCTGCGATGCTCAAGCACGCCGGATAAAAAACATCGTGGAGGCGAGCCGAAGAGCGGCTCTTCGCCAGCGAGATACTGGGATAGCTCCTCCCGAGGGTGACTCTGACGAGAGGGTTCCCGAGAATCCTCTCGAGGGAGATGATGAAAAAAGAGTGCCCGATTATGTGCCCGAGGAGACCCATGGTCAAGAAATGACCGCATATTCAGCAGGGGCTGTGGACGATCCAGAGGGCTTTGGAGCAAGTAGGACCCACTTTGGAATAAGTAGGACTACTGCTGGGCAGGACAATCAAGTGGGTCCTTCTTCTTCTAAGGGAAAAGAGAAAGCTGGGCACTCCCCTAAGCCTGCCTCTGAGCCCGAGCCAACGGTTTTCTCCTATGGAGAAAACTCCTCCCGCTCTGCTGCAAACACGCCAAGTGCTACATTCCAGGGTACTGAAGTAGCTGGGGAACACTTGGGCGTGATGGCTTCGGAGACTCCGACTCCCGCCGAGCCAATTCCTACTCCTCCCGGGGTCAGCGGTGTCGAAATGGGGCATCCCGATCCGGATTCTAAAGATCCTGCGGCTGACTTGAATTCTCACGGGAGGTAATATGGAAAGAGAAAAGCCTCGTTTTCTCCTGGTCGCCCTACTCCTAAGATCTCCCAAGTCGTTGCATATATTGATTGATCTTCAAGTGATGAGGGGGGAGCAGAGGTTGGGAGAAAAACGGGTATGACCCCTCCACGGGACCAGATCAAGGACAGTGTTAGCGGCTCCGCTAGCTCTCCTCGGGTGGCCTCGATTACCGGGCTCCCTGAAACTTGCGTGGGTGGTTTGGGCCCCTCGACCCATACAGATGATCCTACCCCCGAGACTATGCTGAGGGCCATGGCTTCAGGCCGAGCCTATATTGGGGAGGACCATTGGAGTCACTTCAGTCTTCAGGGCTGGAATCGTGTCCGATCGGCTCTGCAACTTCTTCAACAGTGCTTCCTATGTGAGTAACGCCTTGTTTATATGAATAATTATATATATATATATATATATTTTTTTGTAACTTCACCCCCGTTTGCTATTGATTTGCTGTAGATGGTGGCCGAAATGTCCTGGGCTTGCCAGGCTGGTGAAGCCTGTAAGGATTCCCGTTGTTTTTAATTGGCTTATTTCGTGATCAAACCATATGTGGGGGTTCTTTGTAAGGGTAGCCTAAGTATCGGTCTTCTTGTTTGAAGCCCTTTGAAGACCTCGTGTTGATAAGCACCGAAGGTAAATTTCTATGTGCTTACTTTTCTTTGAAGAGATTAGTTGCACACACATACTAAACATTCATTGCATATGTGTGCATTCTCTTCGTTTGTCACAATTCACACTTGCACTTATTTATTATATTTTGTTGTGTGTTATTGTGTCTTGTTGTTGTGTTAATTCGTTTCCCGATAACTTTCGGAAACGTCCGCGCATGCACGAGAATGTGCTTGGTTTAGCGCGAGGACCGCCTATGGAGAATGCCCTTGGCTTCTCCTTAGTTTTCACCTATCTAGGTGATCGGCGGTTATTATCGGCGGCCTGGCCGAATGAAACCGCCGTTTCAGTCCAGATTGGTCTGAAGCATTTCTGCGGTTAAGATCGGCGGTCACGACCGCCGTTCGAAACCGCCGATTCAAGACCTGATTGATTTATCTCTCAGTCTAATTCGGCGGTTGAAACGGCGGGAGTGAAACCGCCGTTCGAAACCGCCGTTCATACCTGGTTGATTTTGATCTCTCTGTTCTGTTTCGGCGGTTGGAATCGGCGGTCACTAAACCGCCGAATTAACCGCCGTTTATGCTCTGTTCTTCACGAGCTCAATTCGGCGGTCATTAACGGCGGCCTGGCCGCCGATTGAAACCGCCGATTGGCGCGTTTCTTTGAAACTTACTTAAACGACCACACTTTGATTTGGCCCCCTATATATATGCCACTTTGACTTTAGGTCAATCAAGAGAGTTCATATTCAGAATTCATACTTAGGATATTTTTTCAAAGAGAAGAAAAATTCCAAGAACTCCATTCTTGATTCTCAAACACTTTTCATGATCATCAATCATCATCTAGCATCATCTTAGATCATCTAGATGTCATCTAGCATGGAATCTTCATCATACTTTGCTTGGTAAGCTTTTCACTAATATCTTACATGTTTTGTGTTTCTCTTATCTAGCAATCTCAATTAATTACTTGTTTGTTATTTTGTATGCTTTAGATACAATATTGAGATGAGTATGATGTATGTTTGAGATTTTATATTGTGCTAGCATATTAGGTTTTGTGCTTAATATTGATTAGCTAAACTAATTGACATGTCATTTAGTTTTGATATCTAGGATTATTCTTAATTGCATATTAATCATCTTAGATAAGCATATAGGGTTTCCCTTGCTCTATGTTGCATTTTGGATATTCACATATATTCACTTAGGGTTGTATTCTCTTCAAAGAGAAAGTAAGTCTTGTGTGTAGCATCCGGGATTAGGTTGCTTAGAACGCAAGCAAATTGGACTAGAGCCGCTGTAAAAGGCCCGCGTGGTAGATTAGAGGGTGCTCACGCCAAGAGTAGTGTATCAGGGGATATCACTAGGGATTGAACCAAGAGTGGCTATTGGTAGTGTCCATAGCCTGAGGTTATCTAGGGTGAGAGTCCGAGAATCACTTGAGGGTGTAACCGTCTTTTCATATAGTGGATTTCGAGGTCCGAGTGTGGCGCACTTAACAGCCCGTGGTTTTTCCCAGTGGTTGGGTTTTCCACGTATACATCAAGTGTCATTTACTATTTCCGCATCTTATTACACTTGTATGTTTTGTTGACTTGCTAGGGGTATTTTCGTAAAATTGACTTGCATGTGAAAATTGGGTAACAATTAGATAAAATCTATTCACCCCCCCTCTAGCTTTATATTGAACACGCCTCTAGGACTTTCAAAGCCCAAGCAGAAAGAATAAGACAGCTAGAAGCCTAACTAAAGGAGAGTGAGGACCATCACTCTTGGGCTGAGTTAGCTTGTCAAGAGAGGGCTAGATCAAGTCAGGTGCTCCTAGATCAATGCCTGGCTCGTCAGATGGAGGCTGAACAGAAAGCGTCTTTTGCTGCTGAGAAGGCCACAACCCTACAAGATCAGTTGTCATCCACTTAAGAAGCTTTGCTCCAGGCCGAGCAGGCCACTGAGGATGCAAAAACCTCTTATGAACGCCGAATAGAAGACTTGGAGCGTCAGGCCTTGACAGTCAAATCTCTATCAAAGGAAGCTAGGCTGGAGTTGGAGATACAGGGGGTCGACCGCTTTAAACGATCTCCAGCCTATGATGCTTTGCTTCTTAGGGAGTTCCAACGAGGAATGGTCTCGGCTGGAGAATTCTTCAAGATGAAGAGCAGGGCGACCGACCGGGCCAGGGCCAACTAGAGCCTTTCGATCAAGAAGCATGTGGATACGTCTCTGGAGTCTCTTCAGATCCAGATGAAAGAGTGGCGAGCATATTGCCGAAGTAAAGGTAAGGTGCCACATCCCATGCATCTAGAGGTTCCCACCGCCGATTCCTTCTCTACTTTTCACGCTTGTCAGAAAGCGGGGATCAACGGTGAGAATCCTGATGTTGGTTCCCTCCCTGGGATGGACTATAGCGCATGGATGAATGACGATGATGAAGAAGATGTGATTGTGTGGCCTTCTGAAGACAGCCTCCTCAGCGAGTACGTGATGGAGCCTGACCCGAGTGGGAGCAGCTCACAACCCCCGGCACCATCTTCTTGATTTTTCTTCTGTATTTTTGTAACGATTCTTTGTATTATCCTTACATATATGAATTTTCATTCTTACCATTCTGCTTTCTTATTTTCGAGTGCTTTCTTAACTGGTCGCTTAGCCAGTCTAGCCAAGTATCTTATTTAACTGGCAATTAATTTGGCCAAGTATCTTATTTAACTGGCAACTAACCGGTCTTGGCTGAGTGTCTTATTAAACTGGTAACTAATGTGGCCGAGTATCTTATTCAACTGGTGTTTTTCTTTTTAACCTATTTAGGTTTTACCTAGACGTTACGTCGAGGCTCACCCCGACCATACGTTGAGGTCCTTACACAAGTCACCTAGGATGTCTCCCGGTTTTATCTGTGCAAGGTTTTACCGAATCGTTAGGGTACTCTGTACCGGCCAACACAGCTGCGCATCTCACCAGTTTTTCTGGCGGCGCTCCGAGCAATTTTCCAGTTACCCTGGTGCCTCGGTTTTGCATTTTTGCTAAGAAGTGCGTTTGCACTATCTTAACTAGGCGGGCGGGCATGCTACTTTAGCTTCTTTGCCCTTCAAGCACTACTCGTCCGCTCTCTCGCAGCTTTGTAGCGCTCGAATTCTTTTTTGCGTTTGTTTGGCCAACTATTAAGTGGCTGTTGTTTATTCACCGGCCATGGAATACCTTTGATCATAAGACTTATCGACTTCAATGAATAACCTCTTTATTGGCAAATGAACTTTATTAGAAAATCAAATGAATCTGAAACAATTGATGTAAAGCTAAAATGGGACAAGAAACAAACTGAATTAACATAAACATTGAGATGAGTTCCTTAGGGGTAGAAAATCTTGAGGTACTGGGCATTGCATGGTCGGGGCACTAGGCTCCCCCCTGGTCGGGCTATCATGTACGCCCCGTGCCCCGCGACTCCCTTGACGATGTAAGGTCCCTCCCATTTGTCGGTGAGGGATCCTGCCAACCTGTCCTTGGTGTTCGGGGATACTTTTCTTAACACTAAATCTCCAAGTTGGAATCTACGTACGCGAACATGGGAATTATAGTACCTCGCAGCCCTTTGCTGGTATGCGGCGTTTCGCACTTGTGCTGCATCCCTGACTTCTTCAAGCTCATCTAGGTTTTGCTGTAGCATGTTAACATTGTGCTCGAGGCTGTATAGCTGTACCCTGAGCGATGTAAAACTTATTTCTGCTGGGATAACGGCCTCTGTCCCGAATGCTAACGCAAAAGGAGTCTCCCCTGTGGATGACCTTACAGTTGTTCGATATGCCCATAGCACCTCTGGTAGCTTGTCCGCCCAGCTGCCTTTCTTGGCTTCCAACTTTGCCTTTAGCGTGTGCTTGATCACCTTGGTTTAAGGATGAGCAGGTGACGCATAGTAGTTTACGATCTTATACTCTTCGCACATTTTTCTGAACTTGCTATTGTCGAATTGGGTCCCATTGTCTGTTATGATGATGCTCGGGATCCCAAACCTATATATTATGTTCTGAAACAAATTAGAGGCGTGTTCTATATAAAGCTAGAGGGGGGTGAATAGATTTTAACGATTATTACCCAATTTTCGCATGCAAGTCAATTTTACGAAAATGCCCCTACTAGTTAAAAATACATACAAGTGTAATATAGTGCGGAATTTAAATAACACTTGATGTATACGTGGAAACCCAACCACTGGGAAAAACCACGGGCTGTTTAGTGCGCCACACTTGAAACTCGAAATCACTAATTGAAATGAAGTTTACAACCTATGTAGACCTCGTCTAACACTCCGGTCTGTAACCCCTCACTTCTACCCAGCGGGCCTTTATTAGCAACCCTATTCCAATTTGCTTGAGGCCTAAGCAACCTTAGCCTCAAGACTTAATTCTCTAAGAAGAGATTATGCAACCTATGTGAATATATATGAATATTCAATTAACAAACAAAGCTAGGGAACCTTAGATGCTTATCTAGGATGATGAGATAATCAATTTAAATCAACCCTAGATATCAATTGCTAAATGACATGTCAAATAGCTTAGCTAATCAAGATTAATTAAAAACCTAATTAGCTATCACAATACAACACTTAATCAATTTATCACAATTAATTCTCTAATCTTGTATTTATCATATGATCAAAACATACAAGTAAATTAAAGAGAATAGCTTGATAATAAAAATACTCAAATAAGATGAACTTAATCAAAATCTTACCAAGCAAGTTGTGATGATGCAAACCCAATCATGGATGCTTTCTATCTAGACATAGAAGATGCAATATGAAATTTGATGCACAAGGGATTTGATTTGAGTGGTTAAAGGTGAGTTCTTTGTATTTTTCTTTTCTTGAAAAATATTCTAAGTATGAAATCAGATTATGAACTCTTGTAGTTGACCTAAAGTCAAAGTGGCATATATATAGGGAGTCAAAACAAAGTGTGGTCGTTTTGAATAAGTTACACCTATTTTTGCCATGGGCGCTCTACGTAGAGCGCTTTGTAGAGCCCCCTTGCTCTGTTCTTGCGAGAAAACAGAGGGGCGCTCTACGTAGAGCGCCTCCAGAGGGGTCGCTCTACGTAGAGCGCTTTGTAGAGCGCCTCTACAGCGCTCGTACAGCGACCGAATTAAATCGATCAGGTCTGTACAGCGCCCAACGGGGGCTGTTCGTAGAGCGCTTTTGTAGAGCGCTTTTGGGAGCGCCCAGTGCAAAAATGCAATCCTAAGTCTAAGCATGACAAGGCAATTGGATATGCAAGATGCAATCAAACTAACATGCAAGAAGAGATGTTAATGAACATTAATGCACAAAAATAAGACACACAACATACAAGTATTAAATATATGCATGAGTTGTGAGTGTGTGCAACTATCTCTTCAAGACAAGTAAAGCACATAGAATTTTACCTTTGGTGCTTATCAACCTTGAGGACATGAGAGGGTCTTGAACTTGAATATCCATCACTTAAGCTACCCTTACATACAATCCCCAACACGTGGTTTGTCCACGAAATAAGCCAATCAACAAAACGGGAATCCTTACAATCTCCCCCTTTGGCTATTTCGTGACAAAACCACCACTCACATTGATTCCTCACAACATAATAGAAACTACGGGTCTACTATGATTTTCTACTTTACAAAGAGATAAGATAAATAGTCTTGAAGTATTCAATCTCAAGTAGAACAATCAATCCCTGAAAGCACAGTTTCTATACTTTCCAATACAAGAAAAGGTGAGATGAATCAAGTGAGATAAAACAAGCATTTGCATTTAAGAATTTAAGAACAACATCATGCAATGTATGAAGGTGCAAATGCTCCCCCTCAAAGGGTTACTCCCCCTCAATTAGTATTCTCCCCAACATGCATAATTGCAACTACAATTTGCAACTCTCCTTACCACAACCTACTCCCCCTTTTTGTCATGATATAGACAAAGGAGTAGTCCCCAACCGGGTCACTTAAGGCAAAGAGAGATAGTAGCATTCTAGATTTTGCATAATCAATATAAGTCACTTTATGCAATCTCAATTTATTGGAGAGAAACAAGGAGATTTATTTTGATAAAATGTGTGAATCAAAAATGTTTTGCATACAAGACATGTAGCATTCAAGTCCAAAATACAATGGTATTTGGCAAAGCAAATGACAAAGGTTTCTAATAAGAATTCAAACCAATTTCACCAATGTCATAGGAGAAGCAAGGATATAGAGTTTTCATTGATTTTAATTTATGAGCAACTATATTCATCTTTATAGGTCAAACATGTCATGAGCAACTTTGCACTCTATTTGATTTTTCCGGGAATGAAACCCGTATGATAGTAGACATGTTCAACAAATAAGGAAGGAGAGACATTTGGATTTTAAAATCCTTTGAACGGATACAAGATCCTTTATTCATTTTGAGTCTCATAAGCTTTTTCACACAAGTTTTGCATTTAAAAATTGCAATCATCAATACATGCTTTTTCATTTGAGCATGTCATTTGAATTTCATGCTTTTCATAAGACATAAACATGTTATAAAAGAATCATCATGTCATGGAGATAATCATAGGTCATTCAAATCATACTTCCTACATACATCTCCTAGTCCAAAATGCATGTTTGAACATAAATATGACATGGATTGTAAACAAGCAAGATTCACACTTATTGAATTGAAAATATATATACATATGTGCAACCAAGCTTACTCAAGCAATCAACCAAGAAGCATAAGATTTTTCAAATTTTTTGCAAGTGACAAGAATGCAAAAATAGCTCTCTTTGCTTGAGTTCCCCATATGGGGTTAGTATCATCCTTCATTAATGAAGGGCATGAGGTCCTATGGACCTACCAAGTCCATTGGACTTAGTTGAACCTATTTGAGACTTGTTAGTCTCGTAGCAAGCGGGTTCATTTTTCCTTATCCACATAGATATGACATTTTTCTTCCTAGTGGACAATGGTTCAAGAGTACTAGAATTAATAGGATCATGAATATGAATGTTTTCCTTCCTATTAGCATGCATTCTAGCTCTTATCATTTTCTTTTCAATCATGCTTTTGATTCTACATAATTTAATGAAATGAAAGCAATTTGGTCTAATGTGACCATTAATACCACAAAAGTGACATGTAGGGATAAATTTAGAATTCATACCATGTCCTTGTGCATGCATAGGAGCCATCCCATGACTTTGTGGTTGAGCGGGTTCAACTCTTCTTTGTTGTTGAACCGGTCTAGCTTGCTTCCTTGTTTCATTTTGCATGATTGGCCTCTTCCCTTGATGAATATGAGCTTGAGGGAAGTTAGGTTGAGGAACTTTTTGAGCTTGAGGTTGTCTCTTTGGAGCTACCTTCACGTGTGCACTTCTTGAACATTGTCCTAGATCAATTTTCTTCCTAGGAGTGTGCACCGGTGAGGCTTCTATCTTGCCCAAACTCTTGACAAAGATGGTCTTGGTTGGAGTGGTGATCTCCTTGCTTACTTCATACCCAATACCTCTCTTGTCACAAGGGTTCTTTCCACTACCAAGAATGTGGTCAAGTTTCTTGGTGCTTGTAGTCATCCTAGACAATGACTCTATGGCTTCAACAAGCTCTCTCTTCAACCCTTCTTCATTCCTCTTAGACATAGCTAGCTCATCCCTTAGCTTGTCTTCAATCTTCTTGGATGCCTCCACTTGTTTACTTAAGTGGTCATTGTGTGTTGAAAGTTCTAGATTTTCATCCTCTAAAATCTTCAACTTTATATTTTTCTTCTCCAATGAACTTTCACACTTGACTATAAAGTCATTTACATCCATTTTCTCTACACTTCCATTTGTAGAGTTAGATGAGGAGTCATCTTCACTTAAGTTATCTCCTCCACTCTTATTCTCACTAATGGAGTCATTTTCCTCATTTAGACCTCCACCTTGGTCTCTTGAGTCAATGAGAGTCATATCCCAATGAGTAGTTACATTTATCTTCTCTAGAGCTACTTCTTCATCTTTTTCTTCTATGGGATCACTAGTCAAGTCATTCTTACCAACAACTTTATCTTCTACACAAGTGGCCCCAAATGCCGTGTAGTTGATGGTAAGCTCATCATCACTTGATGACTTATCTCCCTCTTCGGAGTCATCACTTTCACTCCATGTGGCGGTCATCACTTTTGCCATCTTGTTCTTCAAGTTCCCACAATCCGGTGAGATGTGACCTATACCACCACACTCATAGCATTGGACCCCTTTCTTCTCACTATAATCTTGCCTAGGCTCAAAACTTTTGAAGGGAGCTTTTTTCTTCAAGTATTGGCCTTTGTATCCAATGCCCTTATTCTCGAACTTGACAAACTTCTTGAATCTTCTAAGTAGCAAAGCCATGTCTTGGTCCGAGTCACCTTTATCCTCCTTCTCAACCTTGGAAGCTTTCAAAGCAATTCCTTTTTGCTTTTTAGGAGGTGAAATACTAGGAGCCTTCCTAGATTCATAGGCGAGGAGTCTTCCAATCACCTCGCTCGGCTTCATATCCTTGTATGTGCTATTTTCCTCTAAAGCCGTCACTTTTGATTCGAACCTAGCGGGGAGAGACCTCATAATTTTCTGCTTAACTCTCCTATCCGAATAAGGATCACCGAGTTGATGGCTTTGATTCACAATATCCATCAACTTGACTTCAAAGTCATTGAAGCACTCGTCCTCCTCCATTTTAAGCAACTCAAATTGCGTTTGAAGGACTTGTAGCTTGGAATCCTTAACGACATCGGTTCCCTCATGTGCAACCTGTAGGATATCCCATGCCTCCTTGGCTATCCTAGTGTTCTGAATCAGTTTGTACTGATTTTCATCCACTGCACATAGAAGAGCATGCCATGCCTTCTTATTCCATTTTGAAGTCTCAAACTCTTCAGGTGACCACTGGGCCTTTGGCTTGAGTACTTCTTCTCCACCACTTGTGGGAGTCATCATAGGAGGTGCATACCCATCTTCAATTGCCATCCATGCCCTATCATGGATTTGGCACACATATGCCTCCATCTTGCCTTTCCATGAGGCATAATTCACACCGGTGAGGAGAGGAGGCCGTGTGCTTGAAGCACCCTCATGGTTGCCACCGAATCCACTCATTGTCTCAAATGAATGAATGAAATGTATGCAAAATGAATGAATGAGCAAAAATCACACAAATGCACAACACACCTAAAATGAGCTAGGATCACCTAAGTATATCTAGGAACCCGCTCTGATACCAATTGAAACAAATTAGAGGCGTGTTCTATATAAAGCTAGAGGGGGGTGAATAGATTTTAACGATTATTACCCAATTTTCGCATGCAAGTCAATTTTACGAAAATGCCCCTACTAGTTAAAAATACATACAAGTGTAATATAGTGCGGAATTTAAATAACACTTGATGTATACGTGGAAACCCAACCACTGGGAAAAACCACGGGCTGTTTAGTGCGCCACACTTGAAACTCGAAATCACTAATTGAAATGAAGTTTACAACCTATGTAGACCTCGTCTAACACTCCGGTCTGTAACCCCTCACTTCTACCCAGCGGGCCTTTATTAGCAACCCTATTCCAATTTGCTTGAGGCCTAAGCAACCTTAGCCTCAAGACTTAATTCTCTAAGAAGAGATTATGCAACCTATGTGAATATGTATGAATATTCAATTAACAAACAAGGCTAGGGAACCTTAGATGCTTATCTAGGATGATGAGATAATCAATTTAAATCAACCCTAGATATCAATTGCTAAATGACATGTCAAATAGCTTAGCTAATCAAGATTAATTAAAAACCTAATTAGCTATCACAATACAACACTCAATCAATTTATCACAATTAATTCTCTAATCTTGTATTTATCATATGATCAAAACATACAAGTAAATTAAAGAGAATAGCTTGATAATAAAAATACTCAAATAAGATGAACTTAATCAAAATCTTACCAAGCAAGTTGTGATGATGCAAACCCAATCATGGATGCTTTCTATCTAGACATAGAAGATGCAATATGAAATTTGATGCACAAGGGATTTGATTTGAGTGGTTAAAGGTGAGTTCTTTGTATTTTTCTTTTCTTGAAAAATATTCTAAGTATGAAATCAGATTATGAACTCTTGTAGTTGACCTAAAGTCAAAGTGGCATATATATAGGGAGTCAAAACAAAGTGTGGTCGTTTTGAATAAGTTACACCTATTTTTGCCATGGGCGCTCTACGTAGAGCGCTTTGTAGAGCCCCCTTGCTCTGTTCTTGCGAGAAAACAGAGGGGCGCTCTACGTAGAGCGCTTTGTAGAGCGCCTCCAGAGGGGTCGCTCTACGTAGAGCGCTTTGTAGAGCGCCTCTACAGCGCTCGTACAGCGACCGAATTAAATCGATCAGGTCTGTACAGCGCCCAACGGGGGCTGTTCGTAGAGCGCTTTTGGGAGCGCCCAGTGCAAAAATGCAATCCTAAGTCTAAGCATGACAAGGCAATTGGATATGCAAGATGCAATCAAACTAACATGCAAGAAGAGATGTTAATGAACATTAATGCACAAAAATAAGACACACAACATACAAGTATTAAATATATGCATGAGTTGTGAGTGTGTGCAACTATCTCTTCAAGACAAGTAAAGCACATAGAATTTTACCTTTGGTGCTTATCAACCTTGAGGACATGAGAGGGTCTTGAACTTGAATATCCATCACTTAAGCTACCCTTACATACAATCCCCAACACGTGGTTTGTCCACGAAATAAGCCAATCAACAAAACGGGAATCCTTACATGTTCTTTCTGACAAAGCTGGTGGTGTTTGTCTCAGTGATGTGCACGAGAGCTTCTGCTTCCGCCCATTTAGTAAAGTAGTCGACTGCCACAATAGCATGCTTCGCGCCCCCCCTTTGTTCTAGTGGGCATTGGTCCTATCAGGTCGAGGCCCCACATGGCAAAAGGCCAAGGTGAAGTTAAGCTTCTGAGCAATTTCGGAGGTTGCCGAATATCGTTTGCTATTCTCTGGCATGTCTCACAGCTCTCTGCGAATCGCTGTGCCTCTGCAAACAAAGTTGGCCAATAGAATCCTTGCCTAAGTACTTTATGCGCCAGACTCTTACCCCCAGTATGGTTCCCACATACTCCACTGTGAACATCTTCTAGGATCTTTTTTGTTTCTTCGCTGGTGATACACCTTTGTAGCACCTTCGAGAACCCTCTTCTGTATAATTCGCCTCTCAGAATTGAGTACCGGGTTGACCTGTACTTGACACGTTTTGCTTCCACAGCATCCTCGGGTAGAATGTTTTCCTCCAAATACTTTCTGAGCTGTGTGGTCCAGTCATCTTGAACTGGTCGAATCTCTGACACCATGCCTTCCTCAGATTCTGCTGTACTCGGCCTAGTCAGGTGCGCCACCGGTATCGCTTTGGACCTGATACTCATGGTGGCTGAAGCTAATTTGGACAAAGCGTCTGCTTTCTCGTTTTCTTCCCCGAGGAATCTGAAAAATCTTGTACATTTTGAATTTTCTGAGTAGTTTCTTTGCAATGTCCAAGTAAGCTATCATGTGTTCCTCCCTCGCCTGGTATTCATCCAATACCTGGTTAATCACAACTTGCGAATCATTGTAAATCTCCAACTCATCTGCTCCTAACGCTATACAGACCTTCAAGCCAGCCAACAAAGCTTCATATTCTGCTTGGTTGTTGGTTGCTTTAAAATCGAACCTCATGGCGCACTCTACAGCGTCTCCCTCCGGGGTTGTTATGACTATCCCGGCCCCGCTGCCATGGGTGTTCGATGATCCATCTACATGCAACCTCCATCGGGAACTATTCTCCTATTTTCCTTCCATCATTCTTCTTACTTCGGCATCTGGCTCAGTGAATTCCACTATAAAATTTGACACTGCCTGCCCCTTGACTGCGGCTTTTGGGGTGTATTTGATGTCGAATTTGCTCAACTCTACTGCCCATTTAGTCAGCCTACCTGACAATTTGGGCTTTTGCAAGATGAGCTTTAGCGGACAGTCGGTGTACACCTCTATTGTATACGCTTGGAAATACGGCCTTAGCTTCCTGGCTGCCGTGATCAAGGCTAGCGCTATCTTTTCTGCCGGTGAATACCTTGTCTCTACGGGCAGCAACGCCTTGCTGGTGTAATACACTGGTCTCTGTATTCCTTCCTCCATTCGGATCAACACCGAGCTTGTTGCCACTTCTGTGACCGAGAGGTATAGGTATAATGTTTCTCCGGCTACTGGCTTTGAGAGGATGGGTGCTCGCCCTAAGTAATCTTTCAACTTCTGGAAGGTTGTTTCACATTCTTTGTTCCACTCGAGCCTTTTTCCTTTCTTTATTACTTTAAAGATCGGGGCACATCTGTCTGTTGATTTTGCTATAAATCGGTTAAGTGATGCGAGACATCCCGTCAGCCTCTGTACGTCCTTCAGCGTTTTTGGCGAAGCCATCTCTTCTAATGCTTTGATCTTCTCGGGATTTACTTCGATTCCCCTTTGATGCACCTGGAAGCCGAGAAACCTACCCGATGGTACCCCAAACACACATTTGTTCGGGTTAAGTTTCATCTCATACCTTCTTAGAACTTTAAAGGTTTCTTTTAGATCTTCCGCGTGCCTCTCTACCGTAACACTCTTGGTCAGCATGTCATCTACATAGACCTCCATGTTCTTCCCAATCTGCCGGGCGAATATGCTATTCACTAACCTCTGGTACGTTGCCCCGGTATTCTTCAATCCGAATGGCATCACCTTATAGCAATACAACCCCTAGTCTGTGGTGAATGCCATTTTCTCTTCGTCGGCTTTACTCATTCGGATCTGATTGTACCCCAAGTAAGCATCCATGAAGCTTAACAGTTCATGCCCTGCTGTTGCGTCCACTAGTTGGTCGATCCTTGGTAGTGGAAAGCTGTCCTTCGGGCAGGCCTTGTTTAAATCCGTGAAATCCACACACATCCTCCACTGGTTGTTCTTTTTCTTTACTAGTACCACATTGGCCACCGATTCCGGGTACTTGACTTCCCTTATCGACCCTGCGGTAAGTAACGTTTTTACTTCATTTTTAATAGCTGTACTCCTTTCGGGTTTGAACAGCCGCCTTTTCTGCTTCACCGGGCAGAACTCTGGGTTGATGGAGAGACCATGTGATATCACCTTCGGGTCTATCCCCAGCATATCTTCGTGGCTCCAAGCAAAAACATCCTTGTACTCTCTCAGTAGCGTGACAAGTTGGGTTTTGACATGTATATTTAAACTTGCCCCTACCTTGACTATCCTACTTGGGTCTTCTGGATCCAGTGCCACTTCTTCGGTCGGCTCATCTTTCTTCGCCTCAGGTTTCTTTCTAGGATCAAACTCAAATTCTCTCGGCACCTCTGCCTGCTCTTCAAGTTCACCAACCTCTTGCTCGGCTGTAACCGCGTACACCTGGTGTACTTCCTTGTCTTTATAAACTGACAAATTTGCCCTTCGGGCCATTTCCTGTGACCCTTTGATCACTCCTACCCCATACTCTGTCGGGAACTTCATCATGAGGGTGTAGGTTGTGGTCACTGTTTTGGCTTTATTCAAGAATGGTCGGCCCAATAAGTCGTTGTATGGCCAATTTTCTATATCCACCACCACCAAGTCAAGTAGCACTGTTTTTTGGCAAGGATCCTGCCCGACCTTCACGGGTAACTTCACCGTGCCAAGTGACCTTACTTCGACTCCTCCAAATCCTCTAAGGGGTGTGGGAAATGGTTGTAGGTCTTTCCTATCTAGCCTCAACTGGTCATACACTTTTGCACTTAGAATATCTGCTGAGCTTCCATTGTCAATCAAAACCCGATGAACCTCTCTATGACCAATCCGTGCGCTGATCACCAGTGCGTCATTCGGCCTAACATCAACTCCATGTGAATCAGTTTCTGTGAATATGATCGGATCCCAGCCTTCCTTGATTCTCTTCGGGTCAGGTTCAACAGAATTGATGTCCAGGTCTTTCCGTGCTTCCACGGCCTCTCGGATTTCCTGGTTCCTTTCCCTATTACTCTTGCCAGTTGCTGGTCCCCCGAAGATAGTATTGATTGCTCCTTCATCCTCAGCTTTCTTAGGACTAGGCTTTCTTGCCCGCCCGCCCGTCCATCCTGTCGGCTATCCTTCTGTCCGTCCGCCATGTCAGCCTTTTTTAAGACGATGTCTTTCAAATGTCCTTCCCTGATGAGGGTTTCAATGTGGTCCCTTAGCTGGAAACACTTAGATGTCTCATGCCCATTCTCTTTATGGAACCTGCAATACTTGGTGGTGTCCCTCCGAGCATACGTGGATTGCTTTGGCCGTTCTTTAGACATGTTCTTTTCTTCTAGGATTGCCAAAATTTCCTCTTGAACTTTTTTCAACGGGGCATAGTTTGTATACCTGCCCTGGAACCTCTGTCGCGGTTGATCAGATTTTGGGTCATAGGCTCGACGTCCATCCCGTCCATCCCGCGCCTTATTCTTCTGCTTGTCACCTTTGGTATCGGGCGCCTTTGCTTGGTCTTTGGTTTTAGATCCTTTTGGGCGACCGCCATGTACGAAATAACCTCCCGTGGCAACTTCCTCCTCCTCAGCCAGGGCGTAGCCCCCGGCCATGTCCATCATATCGGCACAACTGGTTAGTCGGGCTTTTCGGAGGTCAAATGACAATTGGCCGTTCTGAAGGTTGTTGATAAACGCGGCAATTATGGCTTCGTCATTTGCACTCCTAATTTCGGACACTTCCTGACCGAACCTTCCCAAATATTTTTTCAGTGACTCGTCTTTTCCCTGTTTTAGCTGGGACAAGTGGGCCACTGACTTCTTCCTATGTACATGTAAGGTTCTCATTTGTTGATTGGCTCATTTCGTGGACAAACCACATGTTGGGGTACTTTGTAAGGGTAGCTTATGTATTGGTTTTATTGTTCGAAGCCCTTTGAAGACCTCGTGTTGATAAGCACCGAAGGTAATTTTCTTTGTGCTTACTTGTCTTGAAGAGATAGTTGCACACACTCACAACTCATGCATATGTCTTATCTTTGTATGTTGTGTTTATTTTTGTTGTGCATTAATGCCTATTTTCATCTCTTCTTGCATGTTTTTTTGATTGCATCTTGTGATTATATGTTGAAAATACAAATATAAGCTCGCGTGCGTGTCTAAACAACCTAGGGGGGGGGGGGGGGGGGGGGGGGGTGAATGGGTTGTTAATCGATTATTACCAACTTTTCGATTAGTTAAAATTAATCACAATTGAAACTTATTATAGCACGGTGTGTATAAAGCTATCTAGAGGGGGGGGGGGGGTGAATAGATTTTACGCTTTTTACCCAATTTTTCGTGTTAGTCAAAATTACGAAAATGCCCTCAAGATAATATAAACAAGCAAGTGTAATATGGTGCGGAAATTAAAACAACACTTGGTTTTTACGTGGAAACCCTCACGGGAAAAACCACGGGCTATGTAAGTAAGCCACACTCGAACCTCGAATACACTAAATGTGCAAACGATTACAACCTAATCCCGGAAGTAATCACACACCTACCTAATCCCGGTATGAGTGAACCTAGTCCTATTTGCTTGCGATCTAAGCAACCTAATCCCGGTTGCTACACACAAGACTTACTTTCTTTAGAAGAGAATGCAACCCTAAGTGAATATATGTGAATATCCAAAATGCAACATAGAGCAAGGGAAACCCTATATGCTTATCTAAGATGATTAATATGCAATTAAGAACAATCCTAGATATCAAAACTAAATGACATGTCAATTAGTTTAGCTAATCAATATTAAGCACAAAACCTAATATGCTAGCACAATACAACTTCTCAAACATACATCATACTCATCTCAATATTGTATCCAAAGCATACAAAATAACAAACAAGTAATTAATTGAGATTGCTAGATAAGAGAAACACAAAACATGTAAGATATTAGTGAAAAGCTTACCAAGCAAAGTATGATGAAGATTCCATGCAAGATGACATCTAGATGATCTAAGATGATGCTAGATGATGATTGATGATCATGAAAAAGTGTTTGAGTGATTAAAAATGAGTTCTTTGTGTATTTTTCTTCTCTTGAAAAATATCCTAAGTATGAAGCATGAATAAGAACTCTTGTAAATGACCTAAAATCAAGTTAGCATATATATAGAGGCCATAAGTGAAGTGAGGTCGTTTTGAAAACGCGCCAGAAAATTGCTCTGTGCGCTGGTGGACCTGTGCTGGACGACAGGCGCAGGACCAGCGCACACGCACATTTTTGCTTTGGCGCTGGACGACATGCGCTCACACAGGCGCCAGACCAGCGGAGCCATACTGGGCGATCAGCGCTGGTGGCCTTGCGCTGGTGTAGACCAGCGCACGACCGGCGACAGAGAACTGGACGATCTGCGCTGGTGGACTGCGCTGGTGTGGACCAGCGCACGACCAGCGGCACGCCACTGGGCGTTTTACGCCGATGTGCGATGCTGGACGACAGGCGCAGGAGGACCAGCGCACAGCCCACAACTTTGAACCCCACAAGCAATCATGCAAGGGGAACAAAGGTAAACTAAGATGCATCCTAAAAGCCTAAATGCTATGATGTTATAAACACAAGATGCAATCATAATAACAAGCAAGAAGAGATGTAAATAGGCATTGATGCACAACAAAAAGAAACACAACATACAAAGATTAAACATATGCATGAGTTGTGAGTGTGTGCAACTATCTCTTCAAGACAAGTAAGCACTTAGAGTATTACCTTTAGTGCTTGTCAATAATGAGGTCTTCAAAGGGCCTAAGCAATAACAACAACATCTAAACTACCCTTACAAAGAATCCCCACATATGGTTTGATCACGAAATAAGCCAATTAAAAAACAACGGGAATCCTTACAACAATTAACCCAAAACACACATATAATAAAATCAAGTATAAAATGCGGAAATTAAAGAACACTTGATTTTTACGTGGAAACCCACACGGGGAAAAACCACGGGCTGATATGTGCGCCACACACGGTCAACGAAATCCACTATATGAAAAGGAATCTACACCCTCAAGTGATTCTCGGACTCTCACCCTAGATAACCTCAGGCTATGGACACTACCACTCGCCACTCTTGGTTCAATCCCTAGTGATATCCCCTGATACACTACTCTTGGCGTGAGCAACCCCTAATCTACCCAACGGGCCTTTTACAGTGGCACTCGACCAATTGCTTGAGCACTACACACAGGTAGCCACAAGACTTTCCTTGCTTGTGAAACTTCACTAAGAAGTCACAAGACTTTGACTCAAGAAGAGAATAAAAAAGTCTAAGTGTATCACAATGATGCACAAATGCAATGAGTGCTAGACTAAACACTATATGCTTAACTAGATGTTATAATGCAAGTGAACATCCTAGTTATCAACAAAGTCTACATGAATGTGCATGAAGACTCAATTAGGTGCTGAGAGACACTAGCAACCTAATTGTCAACAAATAAAGCCAACTCAGCCTAAGTTGTCAAAAAGCATGGCAATGACAATAGATATGCAATAATCAAATGCAATCAATAAGTTGTCAATCAATCAAGGCCAATCAACACAAGTTGTCAATTAATAAAGGCAAGGCCTAATAGCATGCAATAAACTAATGTAATTAACCAAACAAAATGCCAATCAACTTAAGTTGTCAAAATCATGGCAATGATACTAAATGCAATTAACAAGTGCAATTAATGAATAGTCAATCAAAATGCCAATCAACAAGAGTTGTCAACAAACATGGCAAGGACAATAAATGCAATTAACAAATGCAATCAATAAGTCCTACTCATCAATGTCTAAATGAAAATCATATAGACTTAGCTAGATTTTATCAGTCACAAAACAATCCTAGCTATCAAACAACACATAAACATTCAAAAGTTTAACTAGTTGATTAAAAGACAATCTATCAACCTAGTCATCCATAAATCATACAAGAATGTTTATGATATAGCTTTTTAGGCAAGAATGACCTAATCAATTAAGCTACCAAAATACAAACCCAATCATGTCATAACTTCACTAAATATGCAATAAGAGTGAAGATTTGCTAAACTAAGCAATTAAAGACATGTCTTGACTAAGATAGAACAATAAATGAAGATGTGGTGTTTGTTCTACTTACCAAGTCAAGAATGATGAAGACCCATGGAAGGATGATGCATGAAACATGTTAGATGCACATGGGTTTGGGTTTGGGTTTGGAGAGTTAAAGGAGCAAGCTTGAAGCTTTCTCTTTCTAGGGTTTACTTTCTCTCTCTTGGATCTGATTTTTGGCTCCTTGACACGAGCAAGGAAGAAGAGAATGTATATATATAGTCCAAAAATGAAATGACATCGTTTTGGAAAAGGATCAGAAAAAGGCAAATCTGCGCCCTTGATTCTACGGCCGGTGTTCGCAGAAAAAGGGCGCCGAATACCAACAGTCGCGTGATGACTTTGGATTATGCGGCCTAAATCTGCGCCCTTAGCCGCTGAACAAGGGCGCCGAAACGAGACCTGAAAAACTGAGTTTCTGGTCCCTTTCTGCGGCCTTGTTTTACGGCCCTTTAACGCCGAACCAAGGGCACCGAAAAACGGCGGCCTATTATGCGCCCTAGGGCGCCGAATCAAGGACGCTGAAAGCCCCTTGGAAAGGCCAATGCACCTAATGCCTAAAACATGACATGGCATTCAAAAATAAAAAAAAAGGTGCAATCTGAAAATAAATAATAAACGTGTCCTAAAGTAATCTAGAGGGGGGGGTGAATAGATTTTAAACAATTTTACCCAATTTTTCGAGATTAGTCCAAATTACGAAAAAGCCCCAATCTAGTCAATATACAAAAAACATACAAGTGCGAAAATTTGAGGACACACAATATTTACGTGGAAACCCACACGGGGAAAAACCACGGGCTGTTATGTGCGCCACACGAGAACCTCGAATCCACTATTTGCAAATACGATTACAAATTAGGTTGACCACATCACACCTAAATTTACTAATCCGTCTTTGCTACCCGCGGGCCTTTAATAGTGACTCTAGTCCCTTGCTTGCAAACTACCTAAGAGGTAAATACAAGACTTGTCTCTAAAGTGAAGAGATAGCACAACCTAAGGTGAATATGTGAAATACTCAAGATGCTAAAAATGCAAGGTTAGACATTTTAAGCTTATCTAGGCAAGGATGAACATGTTAGACAATCCTAGATATCATATTACTAGATGACATGCATAAACCAACACTAAATAAGCAACCAAAATCCTATATGCATTATCTATCACAATACAACTCACAAACCACAATAAAACAATCTTGAAACTAAGTCAAGTCATAAAGATGCAATCTTGAATCAATTCAAGTGATAAAGAAGCTATCTTGTAAAGCAAGAACATATAGATATGAGAATGATGTTCTAGATACAAGTCATGTGAGCAAAACTAAAAACCCTAGATGAAATCAACCTAGAATTATGCTAGATGATAAATGAAAGATGCAATATGAAGGGTTTTGTGATTTGGAAGCTTAAAGATGAAGTCTTGATACCTTGGCTTGAAGATACTCAACCATGCTCTCAAAAGTGTAATTTTTGCTCTACAAACCGAGCCAAGACTATCAAGACATATATAAATGGGATCCAAGTGAAGTGACATCGTTTTTGAAAAAAACGGTTCAGATTCCCGTCAGCTGCGCTGGTGAAGCGCTGGACGACCAGCGCAACTCACCAGCGCACGCCCTTTAACTGGCAAGGGCGCTCGACGAGTGGCGCGCCTCAAGGGCGCAAGACCAGCGGCAACATTCTGGACGAGATGCGCTGGTGGAGCTTGCGCTGGTGACGACCAGCGCACCAACAGCGACAACCTACTGGAGGAGTTGCGCTGGAGAGAGCGCCGGTGCAGACCAGCGCACGACCAGCGGTAGTCCACTGGACTAGTTGCGCTGGTCAGCTTGCGCTGGTGACACCAGCGCATGACCAGCGCACACACTCCCTTAAGCACACAAACAAAAGTGCAAGGGTCAAAAGAAATGCATCCTAAGCCTAACTAGATATGCCATTATAATCACAAGATGTAAGAAGAGAGATTTAAATACCCAATGATGCACAAAAACTTCAAACACAACATACAAGTAAGAGTTATGCAAGTGTTGTGTGTGTGTGCAACTACATCTCTTCAAAGTAGAGTAAGTCAAGAAATCTACCTTCCTTGAAGCTCTTGATCATGCAATGAGGTTTTCTTCCATCCTAAGCTATCCTTACATATAGAACCCCATTGTGATTTTGCCAACGAAATACGCCAATAAAAAAAGAGGCACTTACAATCTCCCCCTTTGGCTATTTCGTGACAAAATCACCACTCACATAGCATCCTCACAAAATAAAAGATTGGTCAACAAAAGTTTTCTACATTACAATTAAGCTCCTAGTCTAAGTCTTGAACATCTTCAAGTCAAATCCAAGCTTGTAGAAAAGAAATCCAACCTACACACAATCAACAAGAAAAATACCTTCCAAGAACAAGTGTGGGAGAGATGCTAATAACAAAAGAAATGTCATTTCAAAAGGTTTCAAAAAAAATCAAACAAGCAATGTAATGCAATGCAACTCCCCCTAAATGCAATCATCTCCCATCATGGGTTACTCACTCTCAACTCCCCCTAAATGCAATGCCTAGAAGCACAAATTCTCCCCAAACCTACTCCCCCTTTTTGTCATGAGATAGGCAAAGGGAGTCTCTCCTAATAGGTAAGCATTAGCAAGGAGAGCTTGTAGCACGAACACATATGCAATCAAATAGGCAATTTTATGCACCTCAATCAAGTAAGAGAGATTCAAGGAGTTTTATTTTATGACAAATGTGTGACAATAATGCTTTGCATGCAAGACATGTTGCATCTAAGACCAAAGCAATGGTATTTGGTAAAGCAAACAACAAAGGTTTCCAAAAGAATTCAAACCAATTTCACCCTTTGTCATGGAAAAAGCAAGGAAATAGAATTTTAGTATTTCAAGACAAACAACTATATCCAACTTTATAGGCAAAACAAGACATGAGCGACTTTGCACCCTATTTGATTTTTCCGGGTGAGATACCCGTATGATAGTAGCCTTGTTCTACAAATAAAGAAAGAGAGACTTTGGATATTAGGATCCTTTTGATTTAAGTCTCAATATTGCTTTTGCACACATATTTGCATTTAACATTTGCAATCAAACATTTCACATTTTCATCTCATACTTTTCAACTTAGGTATGTCATTTAAAAAGAATCATCATGTCATGGAGATCAATTAAAGGTCATTCAAAAAGTACTTCCGAAGTACATCTCCTATTCCAAAAATGCATGTTTGAGCATAGATATGACATGGATTGCAAGCAAGGCAATGTAGCACACTTATTTAGAAAAATACATATAAGTATGTACAACCAATCATCTCAAGCAATTAACTAAGAGGCATAAAATATATCAATGTGGCACAATGTATGATCATGCAACTTTGCTCTCTTTGCTTGAGCTCCCCATATGGGGTCAAGACACACCAAATCAACCCAATTGACAAATCCCAATAGACTTGCTAAGGTTCCCAAATCTAATGGTGTCTAAAGGCTTTGTAAACAAATCCGCTAGTTGGTCATTTGTTCCCACATGTTCCAATGCAATGGTTTTGCTCTCAACTAGCTCTCTTATGAAATGGTGTCTAATGTCAATGTGCTTTGTCCTAGAATGTTGGACGGGATTCTTAGAAATGTTAATGGCACTCATGTTATCACAAAATAAAGTAAGAGTACCTTGCTCCAAGCCATAATCGGCTAGCATTTGTTTCATCCACATCAATTGAGTGCAAGCACTACCGGCGGCAATATATTCCGCCTCGGCCGTGGATAGGGAAATTGAGTTTTGCTTCTTGCAAAACCAAGAAACCAAATTGTTCCCAAGGAAGAAGCAACCGCCCGATGTACTCTTCCTATCATCACAATTTCCCGCCCAATCGGCATCACTAAATCCAACAAGACTTGGATTAGTGTCAAAGGAGTACCATATCCCATGATTTGAGGTACCATTCACAAACCGAATGATCCTCTTCACCGCCACAAGGTGAGACTCTTTGGGATTAGCTTGGTACCTAGCACAAACACCCACACTAAAACAAATATCGGGCCTACTTGCGGTCAAGTAAAGCAAGCTACCTATCATGCCACGATATAGACTTTGTTCCACATCCTTTCCACTAGCATCTTTGCTAAGTTTCAAGGTGGTGCTCATGGGTGTGTCACAATGTTTGGCATTCTCAAGGCCAAACTTTTTCACTAGGCTCTTAGCATACTTAGCTTGGGATATAAAGATCCCATCATGCATTTGCTTGATTTGCAAGCCTAGGAAATAATTTAGTTCACCAACCATGCTCATTTCAAACTCATGAGACATGACATCAACAAATTGTCTAACTTTGGATTGGTTGGTGGAACCAAATACAATGTCATCAACATAAATTTGAGCTATGAATAGCTCATCTTTAGTGCACTTGATGAACAAAGTCTTGTCAACACTACCTCTTGAGTAGCCATTGTCAACAAGATAAAGAGTGAGGCGCTCATACCAAGCCCTCGGTGCTTGTTTCAACCCATATAGAGCCTTCTTGAGGCGATAGACATGAGAGGGGTGGTGTGGATCCACAAACCCCTTGGGTTGCTCAACAAACACTTCCTCATGCAATAAGCCATTGAGGAAGGCACTCTTGACATCCATTTGTTGTAACTTGAACTTGTACACACAAGAAATGGATAAGAGAAGCCTTATGGACTCAAGACGGGCAACGGGAGCAAAAGTCTCCTCAAAGTCAATACCCTCAATTTGAGAGTATCCTTGTGCAACAAGCCTTGCCTTGTTTCGCACAATGTTGCCATCCTCATCGGATTTGTTCCTAAACACCCATTTAGTTCCTATGACATTGGTGTTTTTGGGTCTAGGAACAAGAGTCCAAACCTCATTTCTCTCAAATTGGTTTAGCTCTTCTTGCATGGCAAGAACCCAAAACTCATCTTCCAAGGCTTCATCAACCTTTTTGGGTTCTATTTGAGAGGTGTAACAAGTGTAGCTAATTTGATTAGCTATTTGACGCCTAGTCCTAACACCCTCTCTAACTTCTCCAATGATATCATCCTTATCATGGAGCTTTCTAACCCAAGGAGCGGGTTCATTAGAGTCCAAAGGGGGAACTCTATTAAGAGGCAAATCATCCTCTTCATCTTGGTTTGACTTCACACCACTAGAAGTCTCACCACTTTCCTTCAAAGGAAAGTCATTCACCTCACAAACATCCTCCTCATGGTCATCATGTTTGGGCCTACAATCATCAAAGACAACATTTGATGATTCCATAACACTTTGAGTCTTTAGATTAAAAACTCTATAGGCCTTGCTATTAAGTGCATACCCAATGAAAATACCCTCATCACTCTTGGCATCAAACTTGCCAAGTTGATCCCGGTCATTTAGTATATAGCACTTACTCCCAAAGATGTGGAAGTAGCTCACATTGGGTTTTCTACCCTTCCATAACTCATAGGATGTTTGTTTAGTCCCGGGCCTAAGGAAAACTCTATTCCCTATGTAGCAAGCCGTATTGATGGCTTCGGCCCAAAGATTTCTAGGGACTTTGTTGCTAAGCAACATCACACGGGCCATCTCTTGGAGGACTCTATTCTTCCTCTCAACAACACCATTTTGTTGAGGAGTCCTAGGGGCCGAAAATTCATGGGAAATGCCTAAGCTATTGCAAAAATTTTCAAACTTAGCATTTTCAAATTCTTTCCCATGATCACTTCTAATTTTCTTAATGCTTTTAATGTGAGAAGTTTTCTCATTTTGAATTTTGACACAAAGCATTTTGAATTTCTCAAAGGCTTCGGACTTTTCTCTAAGGAAGTAAGTCCAAGTAAACCTAGAGAAGTCATCAACAACAACAAGAATGTACCTTCTACCACCTAAACTTTCGGTTTGAATGGGACCCATAAGGTCCATATGGATGAGCTCCAATGGCTCTTTGGTGGAGAGGTATTTGCCTTTCTTGTGCACACTCTTAGTTTGCTTTCCTTGTTGACAAGGTCCACAAACTCCCTCAACCTTTTTCCCAAACTTGGGAAGGCCCCTAACAACATTCAACCTATCAAGGACTTTCAAGTCCCTATAGTTCATATGGCCAAGTCTTTGGTGCCACACCTCAATTTGCTCACTAGTAGACAAGTTACAAGAGATGAGATTAGACTCAAGACAATAACAATTGTCACTTGATCTCTTGCCTTTCAACAAAACTTGCCCATTTTCCTTAAGAATAGAGCAATCAACTTTTCCAAACATAACCGAAAGCCCTTCATCACTTAAGTGTGATATACTAATGAGATTGGCTTGCAAGCCATCAACATAGAGAGCATTGGGCAAGGAGGGTAAACCGGGAATAGATATATTACCTTTCCCTATGACCTTTTTCTTAGATCCATCACCAAAGGTGACATACCCACCATCCTCCATCACAAGAGATTCAAAGAAACTCTTGTTTCCGGTCATGTGCCTAGAACACCCACTATCAAGGTACCAAGTGTTAGAGGCATTTGCTTTTAAGGCAACTTGGGCCACATAGCAATAATAGTCATTATGTCTACTCATCCTAGGTGAAACATGGTCATTCCTAGGAGCCATTGGTCCATTAGCTCTAAAATTTCTAGGTGCATGCATTGTGGCTCTTCTAAGCATATTTTTCTCAATCATACTTTCTCTTCTACACAATTTAATATACTTAAGGCAATTAGGCCTAATATGGCCTTCAATTCCACAAAAATGGCAAGTAGGAGTAAAGTAGGAATTCATACCATAGCCTTGAGCAAACATTTGTGGCCTCCTTCTATTTTGAGTTGCTATTTGATGTTGAGGCAACTCTCTCCTTTGTGGTTGAGCCAAGTTGGCATGTCTTCTAGGTTGAGCATGAAAGA
The DNA here is from genome assembly GCA_008009225.1 of Acer yangbiense. NCBI lineage: Eukaryota > Viridiplantae > Streptophyta > Magnoliopsida > Sapindales > Sapindaceae > Acer > Acer yangbiense. Next base: position 30,231,663 of record CM017763.1, on the reverse strand, counting down.
CCCCATGTTGAGCTTGTGGGATCCTTTGTTGTGGAGGTCTTGGTAGTGGAGCTCTAGGTTGAGGAGGAGCTCTAGTTGGAATCCTTGCTTGTGCTTGCTTGGAGGATTCACCGACTTCAACCCACTTGGTTGTTTGTTGAGGGGTTTGAACATTCTCAACCTCCTTGCTCTTGACAAAAGTTGTCTTCTTCAAGGATGTGGCTTCCATTTCTTCCACATATCCTAACCCCTTCTTGTCACTAGGACTCTTCCCACAAGATAGCATCTTGTCAAGCTTCTCGGTTCCGGAAGTCATCTTAGCAATCAACTCTTTTGCTTCCATGAGCTCTTTCCCCAAGCTTTGTTCACTTTTCTTGACCAAGACTAACTCCATCTTCAACCCTTCTTCTATCTCTTTTGCCTTACTCATTTCCTTGCTCAAATGAGTCACTTTGGATGTCAACTCAAGCTTCTCCCCTTTCAACTTTTGTATCTCCTTTTTCTTCTTCAATCTTGAGTTCTCAAAGAATCTCATGAAGTCATCATAGTCCATCTCTTCATCAAACTCAAAATTTGACGTTGAGGAGTTACTCCCACCATTTGAGTCATTTTCATCCACTTCTTCTTGCTTGTCATCTTCCTCTTCTTTATCACTCATAACTTCATTGCTATTGTGAGAGGATGAGAAAGCAATGAAGTTGGCAACTTGGTCTTCCTCATCATCCGAAGACTTGTCTTCATCTTCTAGGTCATCACTATCACTCCAAGTAACCGCCATGGCTCTTCCTTTCTTCTTCTTCAAATTTGCACATTCGGGAGCAATGTGTCCAAACCCACTACACTCATAGCATTGGACACCCTTCTTATGGTCTTTCTCTTGAGCTTGCTCCACTTTCTTGAAAGGAGCCTTCTTCTTTACAAACTTTCCCTTGGAGCCAAACCCTCTCTTCTCAAATCTCATGAATTGCTTGAACTTCTTTGCCATCAAAGCAATTTCTTCATCCGAGTCTTCTTCATCTTTCTCAACCTTGACACTCTTCAAGGCAAGACTCTTTTGCTTCTTTGGAGGTGTAGTTGTAGGACCTTTCCTAGATTCATACGCCAAGAGCCTTCCAATGACTTCACTTGGCTTCATTCTTGAGTAGTCACTATTTTCCTCCAATGCCGTCACTTTGGATTCAAACCTCTCGGGAGTGACCTCATGATCTTTTGTTTAATTCTTCTATCCGAGTAGGGATCACCAAGTTGGTGACTTTGGTTTACTATATCCATGAGCTTCACTTGGAAGTCATTGAAGCACTCATCATCCTCCATCCTTATGGTCTCAAATTGCGTTTGGAGAACTTGAAGCTTGGAATCCTTAACCACATCGGTTCCTTCATGAGCCGTCTCTAATATATCCCAAGCTTCCTTTGCTATCCTTGTAGTTTGAATGAGCTTGTATTGGTTGTCATCCATGGCACATAGGATTGCATGCATGGCTTTGTTGTTCCATTTTGAAGCCTCAAATTCTTGTGGAGTCCATTGTGCCTTCGGCTTGAGGACTTCCTCTCCACCTCCCGTAGGAGTCATCATAGGTGGAGTGTATCCATCTTCAATCGCCATCCATGCCCGGTCATGAATTTGACTCACATAAGCTTCCATTTTGCCCTTCCATGAGGCGTAATTGACCCCGGTGAGCAAGGGGGGTCTTGTGCTAGAGGCACCCTCACCTCCCATTCCATTTCCACTCATTGTGTTTGGGTTTGAATGAAATGAATGCACACAAACAAACTAAGCACACACCACAATGCAAACAAATGCAAGAGACTTTAACAAGAGCAAGGGATCTCCTAATTATGTTAAGGAACCCGCTCTGATACCAATTGAAAATAAATAATAAACGTGTCCTAAAGTAATCTAGAGGGGGGGTGAATAGATTTTAAACAATTTTACCCAATTTTTTGAGATTAGTCCAAATTACGAAAAAGCCCCAATCTAGTCAATATACAAAAAACATACAAGTGCGGAAATTTGAGGACACACAATATTTACGTGGAAACCCACACGGGGAAAAACCACGGGCTGTTATGTGCGCCACACGAGAACCTCGAATCCACTATTTGCAAATACGATTACAAATTAGGTTGACCACATCACACCTAAATTTACTAATCCGTCTTTGCTACCCGCGGGCCTTTAATAGTGACTCTAGTCCCTTGCTTGCAAACTACCTAAGAGGTAAATACAAGACTTGTCTCTAAAGTGAAGAGATAGCACAACCTAAGGTGAATATGTGAAATACTCAAGATGCTAAAAATGCAAGGTTAGACATTTTAAGCTTATCTAGGCAAGGATGAACATGTTAGACAATCCTAGATATCATATTACTAGATGACATGCATAAACCAACACTAAATAAGCAACCAAAATCCTATATGCATTATCTATCACAATACAACTCACAAACCACAATAAAACAATCTTGAAACTAAGTCAAGTCATAAAGATGCAATCTTGAATCAATTCAAGTGATAAAGAAGCTATCTTGTAAAGCAAGAACATATAGATATGAGAATGATGTTCTAGATACAAGTCATGTGAGCAAAACTAAAAACCCTAGATGAAATCAACCTAGAATTATGCTAGATGATAAATGAAAGATGCAATATGAAGGGTTTTGTGATTTGGAAGCTTAAAGATGAAGTCTTGATACCTTGGCTTGAAGATACTCAACCATGCTCTCAAAAGTGTAATTTTTGCTCTACAAACCGAGCCAAGACTATCAAGACATATATAAATGGGATCCAAGTGAAGTGACATCGTTTTTGAAAAAAACGGTTCAGATTCCCGTCAGCTGCGCTGGTGAAGCGCTGGACGACCAGCGCAACTCACCAGCGCACGCCCTTTAACTGGCAAGGGCGCTCGACGAGTGGCGCGCCTCAAGGGCGCAAGACCAGCGGCAACATTCTGGACGAGATGCGCTGGTGGAGCTTGCGCTGGTGACGACCAGCGCACCAACAGCGACAACCTACTGGAGGAGTTGCGCTGGAGGAGAGTGCCGGTGCAGACCAGCGCACGACCAGCGGTAGTCCACTGGACTAGTTGCGCTGGTCAGCTTGCGCTGGTGACACCAGCGCATGACCAGCGCACACACTCCCTTAAGCACACAAACAAAAGTGCAAGGGTCAAAAGAAATGCATCCTAAGCCTAACTAGATATGCCATTATAATCACAAGATGTAAGAAGAGAGATTTAAATACCCAATGATGCACAAAAACTTCAAACACAACATACAAGTAAGAGTTATGCAAGTGTTGTGTGTGTGTGCAACTACATCTCTTCAAAGTAGAGTAAGTCAAGAAATCTACCTTCCTTGAAGCTCTTGATCATGCAATGAGGTTTTCTTCCATCCTAAGCTATCCTTACATATAGAACCCCATTGTGATTTTGCCAACGAAATACGCCAATAAAAAAAGAGGCACTTACACAATCAATTTAGCATGCATGGGAATGTATAATCATCATGAAAAACTCACCAAGCATGTGACACACAAAAGATATGCAATTATGAAAATGCATAAGTGTGATAAAGCATGTAAGCACACAATCAATAAAAAACACAAGTGCAATCATATAAATGCAATGAGAGTGTGTGTGTGCAAACATATAAAAGCAATCATATAAATGCAATAAAAATGTGTGCAGGATGACATAGAGGCACAAATCAATGAAACACAAATGCAAGGTAACACATACAAGATATATAACAATGCATGCAAGTGTGTGTGTGCACCTATTCTCTTCAAGAATCAAGGTCAAGTGATATACCTTTAGAAGCTCTTGAAGTCACCTTGGGAAGTCCGGAAGCTTGTCAAACACAATATCCTAAGCTACCCATTACATACCAATCCCAATGTGGTGTGTCATGAAATAAGCCAATCAAAAGTGAGGCACTTACATATGTCATATCATGTTAGGCCTTTAGGATGCATTTAGTTTTACCTTTTTACCCCTTGCATGTTTTCTTGTGGGGTTCAAAGGAGTGGGCTGTGCACTGGTCGTCAAGCACCAGACCAGCGCAGTTCGCCCAGTGATCTGTCGCTGGTCGTGCACTGGTCGCGCTGGTCCAGACCAGCGTAGCTCACCAGCGTAGATCACCCAGTGGTCTGTCGCTGGTCGTGCGCTGGTCCAGACCATCGCAGCTCACCAGCGCAAAATGCCCAGTGGTGTGCCGCTGGTCGTGCGCCTGTCTAAGCGCTAGTCGTCAAGCGCTTGTGCAATTTTTGCCTTTGCGCTGGTCGTGCGCCTGTCGTCCAGCGCAAGGCCACCATCGCACAGAGCAATTTCTGGTACGTTTTTCAAAACGACCACACTTCACTTATGGCCCCTATATATATGCCACTTTGACTTTAGGTCAGCTAAGAGAGTTCATATTCATATTCTATACTTAGGATATTTTTCAAGAGAAGAAAAATACACAAAGAACTCATTTTTAATTACTCAAACACTTTTTCATGATCATCAATCATCATCTAGCATCATCTTTGATCATCTATGTAAGGTTCCCATTTGTTGATTGGCTCATTTCGTGGACAAACCACATGTTGGGGGTTCTTTGTAAGGGTAGCCTAGGTATCGATGTTATTGCTCAAGCCCTTTGAAGACCTCGTCTTGATAAGCACCGAAAGTAAATTTCTATGTGCTTACTTTTCTTTAAAGAGATTAGTTGCACACATACACTTAACATACATTGCATATGTGTGCATTCTCTTCACTTGCCACATTTCACACTTGCACTTATTTGTTATATTTTGTTGTGTGTAATTGTGTCTTGTTGTCTTCTAATTCGTTTCCCGATTGTTTTCGGAAATGTCCGCGGATGCACTAGAATGTGCTTGGTTTAGCGCGAGGACCGCCTACGGAGAATGCCCTTGGCTTCTCCTTGGTTTTCACCTTTGTTGGTGATCGGCGGTTATAATCGGCGGCCTGGCCCCGAATGAAACCGCCGTTTGCTTCCATTAGTGTATGGAGCAATTCTACGGTTATGATCGGCGGTCACGACCGCAGTTCGAAACCGCCGTTCGAAACCGCCGTTCAAGACCTGATTGATTTTATCTCTCGGCCTAATTTGGCGGTTGAAACGGCAGTCACGAATGAAACCGCCGTTTTCATACCTGATTGATTTTTAATCTCAGGTTGATTCGGCGGTCACGAAACCGCCGAATGAAACCGCCGTTGGTCCCCTGTTCCGCTCGGGCCAATTCGGCGGTTATTATCGGCGGCCTGGCCGCCGATTGAAACAGCCGATCGGTGCGTTTCAGGGGCAAACTTGTCTTTTCACATGCTCTGTTTTTCATGCCTATAAATACATCACTTTCTCTTGTTCTGAGGGTGACTCTTTAATCATCAAGAACCCTACTTTCAAAAGAGAGATTTTTAAGAGAGAAAGAAATCAAGTTTGCTCATTAAACACTCAAACCAAAATCCATTTGCATCAAAGTTCATCTAGCATTCTCTAGCATATCTAGGATGCTTGCTTGCATGGGTCTTTCATCATCACACTTGCTTTGGTAAGTTTTTCACTATTATCATACATAATTAGTGTTTAATTTATTATGGCATCTCTTTTATTACTTGATTGTTCTTAGATTATAATCTAATATTCAAGATAGAGATTGTTGTGTTGATTTGATTGAGTGTTGTTTTTATGATAGATATCTAGGTTTCTCTAATCTATGATTATCTATGCTAATTGACATGTCATTTAGCTTTAATATCTAGGATTGTTTTTAATTGCATATTCATCATCTTAGATAAGCATATAGGGTTTCCCTTGCTCTATGTTGCATTTGGATATTCATAGATTCACTTAGGGTGTTAATCTCTTTTTAGAGAATTAAGTCTTGTGTTGTGACCGGGATTAGGTTGCTTAATTCGTAAGCAATCAGACTAGGTTCACTCATACCGGGATTAGGTAGGTGTGTGATTACTTCCGGGATTAGGTTGTAATCGTTTACACATTTAGTGGATTCGAGGTTCGAGTGTGGCTTACTTACTAGCCCGTGGTTTTTCCCGTGAGGGTTTCCACGTAAAAATCAAGTGTTATTTAATTTCCGCATTTTATACTTGATTTATTGCTTTATCTATTTAGGGGTAATTTCGTAATTTGGACTAACATGCAAAATTGGGTAAAAGGCTTAAAATCTATTCACCCCCCCCCTCTAGATAGTTTTATACACACCGTGCTATAATTTGTTTCAATCTAGATGTCATCTTGCATGGATTCTTCATCATACTTTGCTTGGTAAGCTTTTTACTAATATCTTACATATTTTGTGTTTCTCTTAACAAGCAATCTCAATTAATTACTTGTATGTTATTTTATATACTTTGGATACAAGATTGAGATTAGTGTGATGTATGTTTGAGAAGTTGTTTTGTGCTAGCAAATTAGGTTTTGTGCTTAATTTTGATTAGCTAAACTAATTGACATGTCATTTAGTTTGTAATATCTAGGATTGCTTTAATTACAAATTCATCATCTTAGATAAGCATATAGGGTTTCCCTTGCTCTATGTTGCATTTGGATATTCATATATTCACTTAGGGTTGTATTCTCTTCATAGAGAAAGTAAGTCTTGTGTGTAGCTTCCGGGATTAGGTTGCTTAGATCGCAAGCAAATTGGACTAGGTTCACTCATACCGGGATTAGGTAGGTGTGTGATTACTTCCGGGATTAGGTTGTAATCTTTTACACATTTAGTGGATTCGAGGTTCGAGTGTGGCTTACTTACTAGCCCGTGGTTTTTCCCGTGAGGGTTTCCACGTAAAAATCAAGTGTTATTTAATTTCCGTATTTTATACTTGATTTATTGCTTTATCTAGTTAGGGGTAATTTTGTAATTTTGACTTATACGAAAAATTGGGTAATAAGCTTAAAATCTATTCACCCCCCCTCTAGATAGTTTAATACACACCGTGCTATAATTTGTTTCAGTACATTACCGAGGAATTGCCTTGAGAAGGCTTTACTTAGCTCGCTGAAATTGCCTATACTTGCTGCTGGTAACCTACCGAACCACCTGGAGCCTAAATCCCCGAGAGTTTGGGGGAAATTTAAACACAATAAGGCGTCATTGTAGACATACTGGGCCATGGCACTCTTATACCTTATGACGTGTTCCTTTGGATCAGTATCCTTTTTGAATTGCTCTATGTGAGGCATCCTGAATCTCTCCGGGAAGGGTGTCCTCAGGACTTCATTGGTGAAAGGGCTTCCGGTCTCGTCGTCCGACAATTCATTACACCCATATCGCCTGACCAGAGCATCCATCTGTCGACGATTATTCTGAACTTCCCGGGTCAAACTCTGTATGAGTATGTCCCTATCTCCTTGCGGTTCTCCTATCGCATTGAAATTCTGGCTTACGATCAGCTTTTGGCCTCTTTCCTCTAGATTCAACTCTCTATGTTCTCGGTTTAGGCCATGCAGCCGAACTGTGCCCCTTTGGCGTTTGCGATGATAACTCTGCTCACTCTCTCCTGAGGATGATGACCTAGCTCTCCGATGAGTACGTCTCCTGGGGCGATCTCGATCCTTGGCCAACCGATCCCGATCATGCCCTCTGTCAGAATCATTCTCCTCTCTATGCTCCCTACTATCCATGGCTAACCTTTCAGACAAAATTGTTGGCCTATCTGCAGGACCTCGGCTCGCCTTTATAGGTGCATCCGGGGTTGGTACCACCACCGTGGAACGCAACCTCATTGCCTGCTGATTTGGGGCGGAAAGATTATGAGGTGACATCAAACCCTCCGTGGTGGAAAGATCAACTCCCTGTCTCGCTGCGTCCGCCATGAGTTGCTGTAGAGATGTACGGAATCTTTGTACGATTTCCTCATTAGTTGGGGGGAAGCGCTGGATGCCAGCCAGGGCAGTTGATTGATCTACAGTTGCTAAGGCTGCATCCGCAGTGTTGGGAGTGGCGTCATCCTCCAACTCATTAGTGGGTAGTCTGTGACTGTACCTGGAATCGCTACCATCTCCTTCTTTCACAAGTGCTTCGATCCCCCTCCTTCTAGGGCCAATTGTTGACGGTGATTTTTCGTCAACACTCAATCGATGATTGGAGATCACGTTTGCGAGTGATAATAGTTTGAATCTTAATACTGTAAAAATAATGAGCAAGAAATACGTGGTAAATCTCCGATGATCGGAGAAACGTCCACGGGTTGTTGCCTAAGCAACGAAGCCAAAATCCACTATATAAAATTGATTACAAAATACGTTCGGGTCTCTCTTCAAATAAAAAAGATCCATCCCTCTCTTATGCCTTACAAAGGGTATTTATACATGTTGTTTCTAGGGTTTGGGGATGCCGCTAGGGTTTGGTGTCGTGGCGCCCAAGTCTTGAGCGGATTCCCAGTCCTAGTCGGATTCTGTTTCCTTCTTGGGCGTGATATGTTTCCTGTTTTGGCTGAATCCGAATTTGGGAAGGATTCATTCTCCTTTATTCGTTGGAGGCCTGTTTGTTTCCTTGTTAAACTCTGAAGGGTTACACTGCTGCGTATCGTGGGGGTGCTTACTGCTGATTCCTTCCATGTATTTGGGAAGTGAGTTTCCGCTGCCATCTCTTCCTATTGATTCCCGAGTATGCCCGAGTATGCCCGAGTAGGTGGTGTTGCCCGAGCCGGTTCTCTTTGTTTGTAATCGGGTTGCTTTGGTTTCAGCCGAGTGGGTTACTCGGGGGATTTTCCCCTTTCGAGTTGACCTTTCCTGGCTCCTGCTTACGTGGCTTCTTCATAGGGGTGACGTGTCCTTTATGACGATTTTTACCTATAACAAATTGCAACTTTTGTTGAATCTTGATAAAGAGGAGAAAAAAAATGGTGAATAGGAATCTGGCACAATTGCTGTCGAAGAAAGAGAAAAATCTCCTGTGAAAAAAAAAAAAAAACGAATATAAAAACTAAACCTAGATCAAAGAATTATCTATTTATTGAATTCAAAGAAGAACAAAACCTAGATCAATTTAAAAGAGGCCAACAGGTCTGGTCTGACAGAGGCGCGAGCACGGTGGTCGGGAAGAAGAGACGATGAATCGCTGGTGAAGAAGAAGCGACGTGGGTCGTTGTTGAAGGAAAAACGATCTGCGACAACTGCTGTGGTAAGCCGGTGGCCAGCGGTGCGTGACGGTAGAACTGCGACAACTGCTGTGGAATCTCCGGTGGCCGTGCGATGCGCGACGGACAACCTAGTGCTCTGCTAGGAGTGCGACTGGACGCGCACGGCAACTATTTGTTCACCTCGCACAATCGTGTCCCAATCGACGGCTTCTCCGGTTGTCCGTCGGTGCTGGAGCTGCTGTCATCGTCATCGTTCTGGGTTTCAATCTCAAAGACTATTTTTTTTTTCTTTTTGAGGAGAACAAAGACAATAATTGAAAAATATAAATTTTATTATATTTTAGATTAATTTATATATATAATTATTATACATACTTTCATATTTTATTATTATTTTCATAATATATCATGTTATTATAATTGTTATGTAATTAGGGGCATTTTGGTCGAAATACAATTAATTCCATTCCATTCAGTTGTTAACCAAACAAAATAATACCGATTCAGATGCTAATTCTAATGTCCAAACCAAACAAAGAAATCAGCATTCCATTCCATTCCCATTCTCATTCCCATTCCTATTCCGATTACCATTCCACCATTTAACCAAACGTGACCTTAGGGTTTGGTTGTTATTGTTGTACATATGCGCATTCTGTGTTTCGTTTTAAGAAAATAGTGAAATCGCGTTTGTCAGTAATTTTTTTTTTAAAAAAAATTTCCTATTTTGCACTTTTTTTTTTTTTTTTTAACCATTTAGATATATATGGAAGTATGGAGCCTATTATGTGAATATACTCGATTTATTAAAAAAACAAAATTATTAAAGGCTTTAGATATTACAGTTATATTATATATATATATATATGTGTGTGTGTGTGTGTGTGAGAAAATGAGAAAAACATAACAAAAACAATTTTCACTTTTATTTAACATAAAATAGAGATGTCATTTTAATGATTTTACTATTTTGCACTTTAATTTTTTATTTTTACCATTTAGATATATATGGAACCTATTAAATGAATATACTCGATTTATTAAAAAAAACAAAATTATTAAAGGCTTTAGATATTACAGTTATAATATTATATATATATGTGTGTGTGTCATTATTAATTAAGATTGCTACTTAAGTATGTCAATGCTTTTACATGCTCCAATGCAGTACCAAATGTTGTGTCAAATTTGACATATGCTATACTTTGTGCCAAATTTGACACAAAGTATAGCATATGCCAAATTTGACATAGCAATAAATGATGTTTTTTTAATTACAAAAATGGCATTTTATAATAATATTAAATGCATTAATTGTTAACTTTATAATTTTAAATAATAAAAAATATTATTTAAATTGAATGCATTAATTGTATTTATTGATTTTTATAATTTTAAATGATAAAAAAATATATAAAAAAATATTTCAAATAAATTTGTGCATCGGAGTACAATGTTTAAATGATGTGCCCAATATAGTATTTTACTATTTCTTGTGCCAAATTTGACATATGCATTAGAGTTGGTCTAATATATATATGAAACTTTTCCTATCAACACCCCCCTTTGATGAAATTACATGCAATTGAATGTTTTTTGATAAGATTTGTTATATGCATCCTAAGAAAACTAAAATACACATTTGGTAAAAAATTGGAAATTTTTCGGATTTGAGAACTATTTTTTTCTTATATTTCCCTATTTTTAAATGTTTTATCTTCAAAAAAGTCAGAAAAAAATTAGTTCTTGTACTTGAAAATTTTTCAATTTTTTTCCATAAATTATTTTAATGTTTTATCATCCATACAAAAAATCACATCAAAATTGAATATACTATATTCCATTAAATTTTATCAAATGTGCTTAAAGTATACATTGTAAAAATTCTCTCTCTCTCTCTCTCTCTCTCTCTCTCTCTCTCTCTCTCTCTCTCTCTCTCTCTCTCTCTCTCTCTCTCTCTCTCTCTCTCTCTCTCTCTCTCTCTCTATATATATATATATATATAGAGGAAATAGGGCTTTATAGTCAAAAATTAAGAGCCTTTACTATTTTTGTCAAACATGATCATTTTTACTATTTTTATCAACAATGTGGCTGTGAAGACAAAATTGCTCTTTTTTTTTTCAAAACCTCTTCTCTCTCCTTTCTCTATCATTTTTAGGCCTCCCTCTTCTCTCTCCTTTCTCTCTCATTTTCACGCCTCCTTCTTCTTCTTCTTTCTCTTCTTCTTCTCTCTTTCTCTCCTCCTCTCTCCTCCGTTTGATCGTCGTTTTCCCTCCGTCCGATCATCGTTTTCTCTCCCTCTTCTTCTTCTTCTTCTTCTTCTTTTCTCTTTCTTTTTTTTTTTCCAGATTTAAAAAAAAATCAGATTTTTTTAAAACAAAAAATTTCAGATTCGTCGGTCGTCCGATCTTCCCTCCTTCTTCTTCTTCTCTTTCTCTCCTCTCTTCTCTTTCTCTTTCTCTTTCATGTTTTTTCCAGATTTTTTTTTTTAATTTCAGTTTTTTTTTTTTTATTTCGAAATTTTTTTTCTTCAGATTTTTAAGTTTGGGTTGTGGTTGTGGTTGTGGTTGATTTTTCAGATTTTTTTAAAAAAATTCAGGTTTTTTTTAAACAAAAATTTTCAGATTTGAAAAAAAATTCCAGATTTTATTAAAAATTTTCAGTTTCTTTTTTTTTTTGAAAAAATTTAAAAAAGGTTTGGATTTGAGTTGTGGTTGTGGTTGTGGTTGTGGTTGTGCTTAAAAAAAAAATTCAAATTTGTGGTTGTATTTAAGTTTGGCTTGTGGTTGTTTTTATGAATGTTCGGATATATGTTTGGGTTTGGGTTTGGGTTTGAGTTTTGTTGAAAACAAAATTAAGATTTTTTCGGATTTGATCTTTTTCAAACAAATTTTCAAGATTTCATTTTGTTTAAACACACCAGGCCGCAAATTAAACACACTAGGCAAACGAATTAAACACACCTGAGCAAAAACAATTAAACACACCAGAACATCAATTAAACACACCAGACCATCAATTAAACACATCAGGCCACCAATTAAACACACCAGGCAAAACTCATTAAACACACCAGGGCAAAAACAATTAAACACACTAGGCAAAACACATTAAACACACTAGGCAAAACGAATTAAACACACCAGGTCAAAAATAATTAAACACACTAGGCAAAACGAATTAAACACACCAGGGCAAAAACAATTAAACACACCAGGGTAAAACGAATTAAACATACCAGATTATCAATTAAACACTCCAGGCCACCAATTAAACACACCATGGAGGTCTGGGAAGAAGAAGAAGAAAAAGAAAAAAAAAGGAGAATTTTTTTTATAAAGGAGGGTAATCTTGTCCAAAAAGTGGAAATTTTTGACAAAAACAGTAAAAATGATAATCTTGTACAAAAACAATAAACCCATAATTTTTTTGCTAGTTTTAAAGTTCTCCCTATATATATATACAGATTTTCTATTATCAGTTCAAACTGACAATAAATATATCAGGACGAAGAATGTGGACCACTAGATTTACATACTTTGACTCAAAGTGTATGCACTTGTCAAAATTTCTCCATAATCTGTGGTCCACATTCTTTGTCCTGATATATTTATTGTCAGTTCGAACTGATAATAGAAAGACTGATATATATATATAAGAAATTGTTTTATGTTATTGTTATCAAATGAAAACGAAAATATAAGACATTACCGAAAAAGCCCTTAGTAGTTAGTATCATACAATATTAACATAACAATATTATACAATATACAATATCCAAAAACTCGCCTCAAATGATGTGGCTAGTTATGTATAACTGTAGTATCATTCACCGCTTCATCTGGTGATCAACATTGGAGCTACAAATTAATTGTCTTATGATTTATGAAAATTTTTGAGAAAAAGGTTTGGGCTGTGTAACTTTACACTTAACATAATTATTTACTATCTTTAAAAAAAAAAAAAAAAAAAAAAACTTAACTACTCACAATAATAATGCGAGAAGTTGAGAACCCAACTACATCCCGATCAATTACTTAAATATACAAAATATATAATTAATGGTCAATGTTACAATTGTCGATTATGAAAATTATTAGACTAAACTTGATGAAACAATTTTTGTTTTTAGATTTTATTTCCTTAATTTGCATTGAGTAATAACTAATAAGCTTATGCCAACTCTATTTCGTCATAAACATGATTTTCTCATAACAAAATTGTTCTGATTGTGACCAAGAAATCTACTGGACTCAATATCTTTCATCATCGAAGTTTGCAAAAAATAAAAAGGGAACATAAAATAACCTTGATAGAATTACAATATCATTACAAATTTACAATAAAAATATATCTTTCGGGGTAAAGTGACTTATATATATATAATGGTATAAATAAAGTTACTTATTTAATAGTATCATTTCCTTTTTGATTTAATAAATTTTCTCTCGTGCAGTATATGTTTATATAAGAGCATCTCCAATGCAAGCGTGGCTTGTGAAAAAAAGAGATGACACGTAGCATAAATAGACGTTATATTAATAATTGTGTCTCCAATGCAACCGTGCATATTCAACCTCAAGCTGACGTGGTAAAAAAAATATTAGACATTGTCAACATGACCGTTTACTTTCAGACGGTCTGTTGCACAACTATTTTTTAAGTTGACTCAACAAACATTTAAAACTGACATTAATTTTTCATATATTTTTGGTAAGGAAATAAAATAAAAAATAAAATAGGAAAAAAAGATGAACATGTTATTAAAAAAATTGTGTTTTAGACGGAAGCATTGGAGACCAAATTTTGAGTTGATAGTCTATCAAATCTATTTTTATGCCACATAAGAAGCAAGTCTCTTGACATTGTTGCCATGTCAACAATTATTGGTATGCAAGACACTTTTGCATTGGAGATGCTCTAATGTATCGATGTCAAATTAGAATATAAATAATATGTTAACAACACAAATTTTACACAATAAATAATATAATTACATTAAAATAAATAATATGTTAACAACACAAATTTTACACAATAAATAATAAATTTTATATTTTGTTATTAAATTATATAATTACATTAAAATATAGGAAAAAATGAAAATTATTATAATATAGAGAATTGTAAATGTTAATTGGTAGAATAATATTAATAAATAATATAATTACATTTGTAATTTGAAAATTTGAAAATATAATTAAAATGATATTAATATGCAATATAATTACCTTTATCATGGATAATATAATGAAAAATTGTAAAAATAAGTAATTGTTTGTAATATATTAATAAATTGGAAACTATAATAAATATGAATACAATTCATAGTAAAATAAATAATAAAAAATTATATATATATATATATAATTGTATATATTTGATTGGGAAGTGAAAATAATAATGAAAAGTATAAAAAAAAAATGTTGGATAAGTTAAATATAATGAAACATATTATTTTGTATTTATTAGATTCTTAAAAAATAATTAATTGTAATTGTGGAGAATAAGTTTGACGTTGAAGTTACGTCAACGTCAAAGTTCTTTCTGGGAACAAGTAATCATTGAAAACAACTTTAATGTTCCAACCAATGTTAGAGTTGTTCCCGGAACAAATCAACGTAAAATAAAGGAAACCACTTTGACGTTGTGGGAACAACGTTGAAGTTGCTCCTGTGAACCACTCAACGTCAACAAAGGGAACAACTTTTACATTTCGAGAACCATTTAACTTGTAGTCAACATTAAAGTTGTTCCTGGAAACAACTAATCATTGTGAACAACTTCAATGTTAGTGGGTACCACTATAACGTTTTAACCAACGTTGGAGTTGTTCCTAGGAAGCACTCAACGTTAACAAATGGAACAACTTTAACATTTTGGGAACCACTTTGGCGTTGGATTGAACGTCAAAGTTGTTTAACGTTCTAGCCTACGTTAAAGTTTTTCCCGAAACAAGTAAAGGTAAAACAAAAGAAACAACTTTGACATCGTGGAAACAACTTTAACGTTGAAGTCAACGTTAAACTTGTTCTCAAAAACAAGTAATCATTGGGAACAACTTTAACGTGCTAACTAACGTTGGAGTTGTTCCCGGGAACCACTCAACATCAACAAAGGAAACAACTTTTACATTTCGGGAACCACTCGAACCACTATAACATTGTAGTCAACGTCAAACTTTTTCTCGAAAACAACTACTCATTGAGATCAACTTCAGCATTGGTGTGGGCCACTTTAACAATATAATCAACATTGGAGTTGTTCCCAGGAAACCACTCAACGTCAACAAAGGAACAACTTTTACATTTTGGGAACCACTCAACGTCAAGGTTGTTTCTGGGAACAACTACACGTTGGGAACCATTTCAACGTTGGTGGAAACCACTTTAACATTCTAATCAACGTTGGAGTTGTTCCTGGAAACCACTCAACGTCCAACAAAGGAATAACTTTTACATTTTGGGAACCACTTTAACGTTAAAGTCAACGACCAAGTGGTTCATGGGAACAACTATTTGTTGAAAACCCGTTTAACGTTCTAGTCAACATTGGAATTGTTTATGAAATAACTCAATGTCAACAATGGGAACCACTTTAACATTGAAGTCAACAATTATGTAGTTCTCGAGAACAACTACTCATTGGAAACAACTTCAATGTTGGTCGGAACTGTTTTAACCTTTTAGCCAATAGGAACCACTTTAACGTAGAGATTGAGTCTCACTTGAAGTACCCCCATACACGGTAGCTTCATTTTCGTCATTCAACTCTTCGCAACAAAAAATTCACAACTTCACAAATTCGGCAAAACCAACTAAATTTCATTAACACTTTGGTACTATTTCGACCAAACCAACGAACCAACACTTCAAAAACACTCACAATTCATTTCCTAAGCACTAATGAGATACAATGAATGCAAATTCAACCAATCTCAACCAACAGTCAACCAACAGTCAACCAATCCCCAAATATTTTTTTCTAGCAACCCTAATAACACAAATCAGTCACACCCAACTCAAAACCTCTAATTAATTCGGTCACAAACACTAAGAATTCAAAAACCCTAACTTCAATCACCAAAAACTTCTTCTAACAACAACCAAAGATAAATCCCTAGAGAGAGAGTGAAATCAATGCAATAAACACACAAGAGAGGGTTAGAGTTACCGATTGTAGAGTTTCTTGGGCGAGACAGCACTTGAGAGTGTTCTTGGAATGTTTGAATTGGAATTTTGGAGGTAATGAACCTCTTCTCATGAGTTTGCCCTATTTATCGCCTGTTTCTACAAGTTGCGGTTGTGGCGTAGCGACATTAACCGCAAACTGCCCAAAACGGCACAGTTCCACTTAGTCATGTATTGCTTGTTGATGAAGGTCGTTGTCTTTCAGGGCGAATATGGACCCCAAATTCCAGTAGATGTCGCCACCTTTGTGGCACGGTCGACCCACCATGAACCTGTATTAGCGAATTTTCCTTCCAATGAAAGTCGCTACGAAATTGTCACCGTTGCTCTATCCCAATGTGGTCTATTCCAGTGGATGTCACCACTTTTGCATCGCAGTTGCGCCATGGCGACCTTAACCGCGACAATTACTGATTCTGAGTGCTTTGGGTTTCTTTAATGCAACAACCTAGAAAATTTTTACACATTAGATTTCACTCATCACATGCAAATGCCATATCAAAAACTTTGATAAACTACTTATTTAAAATGACAAAACTTAAACAAACTCTACAATAAATTTTCCACCCCAAACCTAATTCTTTCTCACCTCTCAATTATGATTCAATCTCTTTAAATAAAGGTAAAGAATGAATTCAGTCTAAGAAAAAGGAAAATAGATTGTGTAATTTTCAAACAAAATAAAACATAAAAATAAAATGCACTAAAATTGTTATCAATATGCACTTGTACTAGAGCTATCGTCAACTAAGGGTGGTTTAACCAAGTTGGGATATCTTGTCCTCTTCACTACCTAAATAGGTGTAGGGAACTCTCCACTCTTTCCCTTGTCATTATCTCTTACTTGGTTAATTAGGTCTTTCCTTACCCAAATTTTCTTGACTCGATTTGAACTCTTTCTATCCTTGGTATTTCTCATTTTGTTACTCCTATAAAACTTATAACATGCAGATTTAATATGCCTTTTGTTTGAACAAAAATAACAAGTATGAGTACAGTTGAAAAATCTCCCTTTTTGTTGGAAAATTTGTGACTTGGAGTTTTAATTCCTAGTTAAAGCCTTGATCACTTGTTCCACTCTACCTAGCTCTACGATGTAGTCATACTCTTTTACCTTTGCTATCTTAAGAGTTTCCTCCTTCTTGTTAAGTGCTTCTTTGGCTTATTCCAAAGCCTTGCCCTTTCATTCTACCTCTATTTGCATCTTTCTTGACTTGCAATCAACCTCATCTTCAAATTCTTTTGCTTCTTGCCCTATTCGAACTTCTTTACTGGGAATTTTAGGCCGACTTCTTATAGACTTCGTACATGTCGGCGGCTGTCTTAGAAGCAACTGAACCACCACATGCATTATCCACAAGCACTTGTGTGAAATGAGTGAGTCCGCTTTGAAATGATGACACCTTGTATTCATCTAAGAACATGTGGGTGGGGGGAGGGGTGGGGGGGTAGGGGGTGGGGTGGGCATTGTGCTAACAAAATCTGATACCTTTCCCACGCCTTATGGAAAGGCTCTCACTCTTCTTCAAAAAATATGGCCATCTTCACTCTAAGGTCCTTAGCCTTCTTGGCGAGGAGGAAATGGTTGAAAAATATTGCACACACTTCACCCCAAGTTGTGAATGACCTCTATGCCATTAGCCACTGCTTTGCCTTCTCCTTCAGGCAATATTGAAAACACCGCATATGAAGGTGTTCCCTCTTGAGCCTCAGAATCGGAAACGTCTCTAGAACTGTAATGTACTCCTTCATGAATTGTAGACAATCTTCGGTCGAAAGCCGGTAGAATGACGAAAGGAGGTTGATGTGCATACTCTTCAACTCATACTATGTTGAAATTTCATCTAGAACTATGGGAGATGGTTGATTTCCAATAGTCGGTAAAAAAATACTCCCCCATGGTCAATTGCCAACCATGGTGTAAGGATTCCCGTTTTGTTGATTGGCTTATTTCGTGATCAAACCACATGTTGGGGTTTTGAATGTAAGGGTAGTCTAAGTGTTTAATGATTGAAGATCAAAGGCCCTTCCATGACCTCAAGATTCAAGCACGCCAAAGGTATAATCTCTTGTGCTTGTTTTTCTTTGAAGAGATTTAGTAGCACACACACACTTAGCATTCTTGCTATGATTGCATACTTGCTTATTTTTATGTGCATCTCTTCACATGTCACTTTACACACTAGCACATTGGTTGATATATCTTGTTGTGTGTATATGTGCCTTATAATTCGTTTCCCGACATTGTTCGGAAACGTCTGCGCTTGCACTAATGAGTGCTTGGTTTCGCGCGAAGACCGCCTAAGGAGAATGCCCTTGGCTTCTCCTTGGTTTTCACCATTGTTGGTGATCGGCGGTTATGATCGGCGGCCTGGCCGCCGAATGAAACCGCCGTTTCAGTCCAGATTGGTCTGAAGCAATTATGCGGTCAAGATCGGCGGTCCCGACCGCCGTTCGAAACCGCCGTTCATACCTGATCGATTTTAATCCCTCGGGTTTGAGTCGGCGGTTGAATCGGCGGTCACGAAACCGCCGAATGAAACCGCCGTTAATGCTCTGTTCTTCACGAGCTCAATTCGGCGGTCGTCATCGGTGGCCTGGCCGCCGAATGAAACCGCCGAACGGTGCGTTTCAGGGGTAAAATTATCTTTTCACATGCCCAATTCTTGATGTCTATAAATATCTTATTTTCTCAATCTCTGATCAAGTTTCTTGAGTCATTAGAACCCTAAACTTTCAAGAGAGATTTTTGAGAAAAAATCAAATCAAGAACTCAACTTTAAACACTCAAATCAAATCCCTTTTGCATCAAATTTCATATTTGATCTTCTATGCCTTCATAGAATTGATCCATGCATGGTTTTGAATCATCACATCTTATTTGGTATGTTCTTCACTAATTTCATATTACTTTAGTGTTTTTCATATTAATACATCTCTTTAATTACTTGTATGCTTTTGATTATATGCTAGATACAAGTTAGAGATTATTTGTGATGAAAATGATTGAGTGTTGATTGTGATAGCTAATTAGGTTTTTGCCTAATCTTGATTAGCTAAGCTATTTGACATGTCATTTAGCAATTGATATCTAGGGTTGATTAAATTGATTATATCATCATCCTAGATAAGCATATAAGGTTACCTAGCCTTGTTTGTTATTTGAATATTCATTTATATTCACATAGGTTGTTTCTCTTCATTGAGAAGTAAGTCTTGAGGCTAAGAGTGCTTAGGCCTCAAGCAAATTGGAATAGGGTTGCTAATAAAGGCCCGCTGGGTAGAAGTGAGGGGTTACAGACCGGAGTGTTAGACGAGATCTACATAGGTTGTAAACTTCATTTCAATTAGTGATTTCGAGTTCCGAGTGTGGCACACTAAACAGCCCGTGGTTTTTCCCAGTGGTTGGGTTTCCACGTATACATCAAGTGTTATTTAAATTCCGCACTATATTACACTTGTATGTATTTTTGACTAGTAGGGGCATTTTCGTAAAATTGACTTGCATGCGAAAATTGGGTAATATTTGTTAATATCTATTCACCCCCCCTCTAGCTTTATTTAAAACACGCCTCGTATTCTTTTCAATTGGTATCAGAGCGGGTTCCTAGACATACATAGGTGATCCTAGCTCATTTTTGGTGTGTTGTGCATTTGTGTGATTCTTTGATCATTCATACATTTTGCATTCATTTCATCCATTCATTATACACTATGAGTGGAATCGGTGGTTCAAATGAGGGTGCTTCGAGCGTAAGGCCACCTCTCCTCACCGGTATAAATTACTCCCAATGGAAAGGGAAGATGGAGGCATATGTGTGTCAAATCCATGATAGGGCATGGATGGCCATTGAAGATGGATATTCACCTCCTATGATGACTCCCATTGGTGGAGGAGAAGAAGTGCTCAAGCCTAAGGCACAGTGGACACAACCCGAGTTTGAGTTGTCCAAGTGGAATCAAAAGGCGTGGCACGCCCTTATATGTGCAGTGGACGAAAATAAGTACAAACTGATTCAGAACACTAAGATAGCCAAGGAGGCATGGGACATCTTAGAGGTTGCACACGAGGGAACCGAAGTAGTGAAGGACTCCAAACTTCAAGTCCTCCAAACTCAATTTGAGACACTTAGGATGGAGGAGAATGAGTGCTTCAACGACTTCGAGATTAGGTTGATGGACATTGTCAACCAAAGTCATCAACTTGGTGACCCTTACTCGGATAGAAGGATCAAGCAAAAGATAATGAGATCGCTTCCCGAGAGGTTTGAGTCTAAGGTGACGGCTTTAGAAGAAAATAGTGATTTTAAGGACATGAAGCCGAGCGAGGTAATAGGTAGACTTCTCGCCTACAAGTCTAGGAAGGGTCCTAGCTCCACTCCTTCAAAGAAGCAAAAAGGGATTGCTTTGAGAGCTTCCAAGGTTGAGAAGGAGGACAAGGATGACTCGGATGAAGACATGGCACTTTTAATGAGAAAATTCAAGAAGTTTGTAAAATTCGAGAAAAGGGTCATGCATCCAAAGGGCAAGAATTGAAGAAAAGGGTTCCTTTCAAGAAGGTTGAGCATAGGCAAGAGAATAGCGAAAGGAAAGGGATCCAATGCTATGAGTGTGGTGGCATAGGTCATATCTCACTAGATTGTGGGAATTTGAAGAACAAGAGAGAAAAAATGATGGCCGCCATTTGGAGTGAAAGTGATGACTCTGAAGAGGGAGATAAGTCATCAAGTGATGATGAGCTTATCAATAACTTCAAGGCATTGGGTGCCACTTGTGAAGAAAATGAAGTTGTTGGTAAGAATTCCGTTGCTAGTGATCCCATAGAAGAGAAAGTCGAAGAAGTAGCTCTAGAGGAGATAGTTGTTGCTTCACATTGGGATATGGCACTTATTGACTCAAGAGATCAAGGTGAAGGTCTTGATGAGGATATTGGATCCATAGGAGAGGAGGAGAGTCTAGAAGATGACACTAGTGGAGATGACTCCTTATCTAACTCTACAAATGGAAATGTAGAGAATATGGATATGCATGACTTTATAGTCAATGTTGAAAGCTCCATGAAGAAGAAAGATAGATTTCTAAGGATTTTAGAGGAAGAAAATCTAGAGCTTACAACATACAATGACCTCCTAAAGAAGCAAGTGGAGAAAATGGATCTTAAGGACAACTTTGAAAGTTTTGAAAGCTCTAAGTTAAAGAATGAAAAAGAGATTCAAAGGTTAAAGGAAGAACTACTTAGGCTTTCAACACAAGTTGATCACTTGAATGATGAAGTGATAAGATCCATGGTGGAAGAAGACAAGCTAAAAGATGAGCTAGCTTTGTCTAAGAGGAATGAAGAGGGTTTGAAGAGAGAGCTTGTTGAAGCCAAAGAGTCATTGACTAGAATGACCACAAGCACCAAGAAGCTTGACAACATACTTGGTGTAGGAAAAAGCCCGTGTGACAAAAGAGGTATTGGATTCTAAGTGAGCAAGGATTGCTCTATTCCTAAGAAGACCGTCTTTGTGAAGAGTTTGGGTAAGATAGAAGCGTCACCGGTGCAAACTCCTAGGAAGAAGTTAGAACTAGGACAATGTTCGAAAAATGCACAAGTGAAGGTGGTGAAAACGAGACAACCCCAAGCTCAACGGATTAGAGCCTCTCGAGTCATCTCTCCTCAACAAATGACTCACTATGAAAAGAGGCAAAACATGCTACCTAATCCAAGGAGGCAACCCATTCCGGTTCAACCAAATAGAAGACATGAACCGACTCAACACCAAAGGAGACATCAAATGCATGATGAGTCTCCAATGACTTCACAAGAACATGGTATGAATTCTTACTTTGTACCAACTTGTCATTATTGTGGTGTTTATGGGCATATTAGGCCTAAGTGCTTTAAGTACATTAAGCATTGTAGGATTAATAGCATGATAGAGAAAAAGAGGCTAAGAAAAGCCCACTTGCATGAGCCTAGGAAATCCCTTGTCAATAATCCTAGGTTAGTGAATGACATGCAACCTTTGACCACTAAGAAGAAAAATGTCATATCTATGTGGATAAGGAAAAATGAACCCGCTTGCTACGAGACTAACAAGTCTCAAATAGGTTCAACTAAGTCCAATGGACTTGGTAGGTCCATAGGACCTCATGCCCTTCATTAATGAAGGATGATACTAACCCCATATGGGGAACTCAAGCAAAGAGAGCTATTTTTGCATTCTTGTCACTTGCAAAAAATTTGAAAAATCTTATGCTTCTTGGTTGATTGCTTGAGTAAGCTTGGTTGCACATATGTATATATGTTTTCAATTCAATAAGTGTGAACCTTGTTTGTTTACAATCCATGTCATATTTATGTTCAAACATGCATTTTTGGACTAGGAGATGTATGTAGGAAGTATGATTTGAATGACCTATGATTATCTCCATGACATGATGATTCTTTTATAACATGCTAATGTCTTATGAAAAGCATGAAATTCATGTACATGCTCAAATGAAAAAGCATGAATTGATAATTGCGTTCTTAAATGCAAAAACTTGTGTGAAAAAAGCTTATGAGACTCAAATGAAATAGGATCTAGTATCCATTCAAGGATTTTACAATCCAAATGTCTCTCTTTCTTTATTGGTTGAACATGTCTACTATCATACGGGTTTCATTCCCGGAAAAATCAAATAGGGTGCAAAGTTGCTCATGACATGTTTAGCTTATAAAGTTGGATATAGTTGTTCTTAAATTAAAATCAATGAAATTTCTATATCCTTGCTTCTCTCATGACAATGGTGAAATTGGTTTGAATTCCTATTAGAAACCTTTGTCATTTGCTTTGCCAAATACCATGGTATTTTAGACTTGAATGCTATATGTCTTGTATGCAAAGCATTTTGTTTCACACATTTTAACTAATAAAACTCCTCGTTTCTCTTCGATTAATTGAGATTGCATAAAGTGACTTATATTGATTATGCATATACTAGAATGCTACTATCTCTCTTTGCCTTAAGTGACCCGGTTGGGGACTACTCCTTTGCCTATATCATGACAAAAAGGGGGAGTAGAATGTGGTAAGGGGAGGTGCAAATTGTTGTAGCAATTGGTGCACATTGGGGAGAATATACATTGAGGGGGAGTAACCCTTTGAGGGGGAGCATTGCATTCATCATACATTGCATGATGTTATGTTTAATTTCTTAGAAATGCAAATGCTTGTTTATGTCCTCACTTGATTCATCTCACTTTTACTTGTTTTGGAAAGTTTAGAAACCTTGTTTCAGGGAATGATTGTTCTATAAGAGATTGAAGACTTCAAGTTTTATTTTTATATATCTCTTTGTATTGTAGAAAATCTTCATTGACCCATAGGTTTATTTTTGTTGTGAGGAATCAATGTGAGTGGTGGTTTTGTCACGAAATAGCCAAAGGGGGAGATTGTAAGGATTCCCGTTTTGTTGATTGGCTTATTTCGTGATCAAACCACATGTTGGGGTTTTGAATGTAAGGGTAGTCTAAGTGTTTAATGATTGAAGATCAAAGGCCCTTCCATGACCTCAAGATTCAAGCACGCCAAAGGTATAATCTCTTGTGCTTGTTTTTCTTTGAAGAGATTTAGTAGCACACACACACTTAGCATTCTTGCTATGATTGCATACTTGCTTATTTTTATGTGCATCTCTTCACATGTCATTTTACACACTAGCACATTGGTTGATATATCTTGTTGTGTGTATATGTGCCTTATAATTCGTTTCCCGACATTGTTCGGAAACGTCCGCGCTTGCACTAATGAGTAATGAGTGCTTGGTTTCGCGCGAAGACCGCCTATGGAGAATGCCATTGGCTTCTCCTTGGTTTTCACCATTGTTGGTGATCGGCGGTTATGATCGGCGGCCTGGCCGCCGAATGAAACCGCCGTTCATACCTGATCGATTTTAATCCCTCGGGTTTGATTCGGCGGTTGAATCGGCGGTCACGAAACCGCCGAATGAAACCGCCGTTAATGCTCTGTTCTTCACGAGCTCAATTCGGCGGTCGTCATCGGCGGCCTGGCCGCCGAATGAAACCGCCGAACGGTGCGTTTCAGGGGCAAAATTGTCTTTTCACATGCCCAATTCTTGATGTCTATAAATATCTTATTTTCTCAATCTCTGATCAAGTTTCTTGAGTCATTAGAACCCTAAACTTTCAAGAGAGATTTTTGAGAAAAAATCAAATCAAGAACTCAACTTTAAACACTCAAATCAAATCCCTTTTGCATCAAATTTCATATTTGATCTTCTATGCCTTCATAGAATTGATCCATGCATGGTTTTGAATCATCACATCTTATTTGGTATGTTCTTCACTAATTTCATATTACTTTAGTGTTTTTCATATTAATACATCTCTTTAATTACTTGTATGCTTTTGATTATATGCTAGATACAAGTTAGAGATTATTTGTGATGAAAATGATTGAGTGTTGATTGTGATAGCTAATTAGGTTTTTGCTTAATCTTGATTAGCTAAGCTATTTGACATGTCATTTAGCAATTGATATCTAGGGTTGATTAAATTGATTATATCATCATCCTAGATAAGTATCTAAGGTTACCTAGCCTTGTTTGTTATTTGAATATTCATTTATATTCACATAGGTTGTTTCTCTTCATTGAGAAGTAAGTCTTGAGGCTAAGAGTGCTTAGGCCTCAAGCAAATTGGAATAGGGTTGCTAATAAAGGCCCGCTGGGTAGAAGTGAGGGGTTACAGACCGGAGTGTTAGACGAGGTCTACATAGGTTGTAAACTTCATTTCAATTAGTGATTTCGAGTTCCGAGTGTGGCGCACTAAACAGCCCGTGGTTTTTCTCAGTGGTTGGGTTTCCACGTATACATCAAGTGTTATTTAAATTCCGCACTATATTACACCTGTATGTATTTTTGACTAGTAGGGGCATTTTCGTAAAATTGACTTGCATGCGAAAATTGGGTAATATTTGTTAATATCTATTCACCCCCCCTCTAGCTTTATTTAAAACACGCCTCGTATTCTTTTCACATGGTTAGTGGGAGATCTCGGTGGTATCTGGTTTTCCATATCTCGATTCTGCAGGCTGACTTCTTTTTCTACACCTTCAAACAACCTTGAAAGTCTACCCACATGGTTGATGTTATCAATATCGGGAAACAAAGTACCTCCCAAAGATTTCTTACCCTGCATACACCTAAAAACTTGAAACAACAACAAACAAACACTACCACAAAGAATTAACAAAAATCTAAAAGCAACAAAAATGACACACTACCAGAAACACTAGCTACTAAAAACTAATTAAACCAACTATTCTAACCGCCGATCCGCAGCGGTGCCATTTTTGATCGGCTCGTTTTTCACGCTCAAAAGATATTTGGTTATCGCTCACAATCGCACGAGAATTAGAAAATTCGTACACTATAAGTAAGGGATCGTCCACATAGATCAGAGTGAATAATTGATTTAAATCTAATGTAAGTTAGTCTAACCTAAGTGCAATAAAAGTAAATTCCATTGGTTTTGTTGAGATAGATTTGAATTAAAAACAGAATTAAAAATAATTAGTAATTAAAATGATAGATGCCCAATCTAGAATCTGATAGAGATGAAATATATGGATAGATACTAGAGAATCAATGAAGTCACATATAGATAATGGGTGTCAGTTTTATAGCCTCATTAATGTACTATTTACTTAATTAAGGATCTGATCTTCTCTAAAAGGTTCTCCATGATATTACTCAGCTATGATATTTAGTGTAAGCAATAGAGGAAAATAGCAATTATATTGTAGAAGATCAAAGGGATCAAGACCCACTGAGAGTGATATCCTCCAACAAGTCTCTTCCATCCATGTAGAGCTATATTAACTAGACATGATATCTACCCAATCAATTTCTCAAATAAGACTCTACCAATATTGAATTAAAGAGTGATATCCAATTTAATCACAACTTGAATAAATTCAATTGAAGAACATGGATAAAACATAATTGAGCAAATATTCAATTAGATAAGCTTAGCAACACCCAACATCTATACATTTCTCACATTGATCCCCTAGTGAGGGGATTTAGCTACACATGATCAAAATACAAGAAAAGGGAGAAAAAGTAGAGAATAAACCCATAGTGATATCCTACAACTTCTCTTCTTCTAGCTTGAGTCCAAATCCTTGAGTTTCTTGCCCTGATCAAGTGATGTGAATGTAGAAAATGATGAATCTAATGAGAGGTGTGTGATTTGGTGATGAATTGATGAATTGATGATGTGTAGAGAGGTGAGATGGGAAAATCCTAGATTTGGTTGTTAAGTTTTGTGATGTAAGGTTTGGACATCTTCTTTAGAGAATTTAAGAGGGATATATATAGACCTGACACAGTTTCGGTTCGAACCGTCGAACCAGAACTGGAAAAACCAAAATTGGAACCGGGGGAGGCCGTTTCCGGTTCCGGTTCCAAATGTTACGGAACTGCCCGGTTCGAACTGGCGGTTCTTGTGTTATTTATTTATTTATTCAAATGGGTTAACCGGTTCCAAATCTTACGGAACCCCCCTTTTTTCATTTTTCCCCACTCCAATTTCCTCCCAATTCTCTCTAATTCTAATTTCTCTCTCAATTATCCAACTCTCCAAAACTCCAACTCTCCAAGTTTCCAATTCATTCTCAATTACTAAGTTTTTAATATTTATTTCATTTGCAATTGTTTTATTTGCAATTTATTTTATTTGCAATTTATTTTATTTGCAATTAATTTTATTCCCAATTAATTTTATTTGCAATTTATCTTATTTCCAATTTATTTAATTTGCGATTTGTCAATTACTAAGTTTCCAATTTCATTTATTTGCAATTACTACCTACTATTAAGTTTCCAATTCTCTCCCAAATTTATTTTTAAATGGCAAGTGGTGGAAATGGAAGGGGTCACGGCCGTGATGGTCCTAGGCATTCCATTTCGATGAAAGGTAAGGGTCCTATAATCGATAATCTCAGTCGTAACGACACCACCTATCACGAGTATCTGAAACGCCGGGCCTATGCTGAAGACATAGGCCTAAACTCTTATACTCCTCCTCCTTCTAACAATTTCAGAACCCAATCCCAATGACACCCCCCACCCCCCCAAAAAATAAAAATAAAAACAAATTGACAAGCCAGTCAGAAAATTTGTCTGATATTGATACACCTCTAGATTATGAATTTGATCCACCAGAACCAGAAGAGCAGGAAGATCTGATACAAAAGCAGAGCAAATTTGATATCTTCATAAAACATACGAAGAAAATTAGGCAAGAAGATGGAAGCTATGTAGCGGCTTGCAATTACTGCAAAAAAGTATATAAGTGGACCAAATGTGGAGGATATGGCACTTATCAGAAGCATATTTTAACCAAACATCTAGAAGCAAAGACCAAATCGAGGTCACAATCACAAATTCCCAGGTACGCTACTCCTAATCAACAATTATTTCGTTATACTGATGAACAAAGTAGAGAAGAATTAGCTAGAATGGTAGCACTAGAACACTTATTATTTAGTTTTTGTTATAATTATTGTCGACGAGTATTAAACCCTGCTGCATGTCATGTTCCTAGAGCCACGCTCACAACAATACTTGAAAAGATTTATGAAAAAAAAAAAAGTTAGAAAAATATTTTGAAAAATATAACGGTCGTGTTTCCGTATGTGCCGACATATGGAGTGACCATTGACGATCGCATTCATACTTAGGTGTCACTTGCCATTATATGGATGATGCATGGAATATCCAGAAAAGAATTATTGTATTTAGAATTTTTGATAATGCACACATTGCTCAGAATATGTTTTGATAGCTTATAATTATTTTTGTAGAGTATAAAATTGAAAACAAAATTTTTGCAATTGGTTTTGATAATGCTTCTAGCTATTCCATCTTTACTTGATTTATGCAAACCTTATCTTGGCAGTACATTTTTTCATCAAAGATGTGCATGCCATGTTTTAAATTTATGTGTTCAAAAAGGATTAGAAACTCTTGAACATTTTATTCTACCTATTAAAAAAGCCCTAATGTTTTTATGAAAACATCCTTCTACAATGAAAACATGGTCAACATTTTGTAAATAAAATGGTAGACGTGTCGTTATATTTCCTTGTGATGTTTCAACACGTTGGAATTCTACTTATAAATTGCTTGCTCAAAGTTATGATTATAGGGATTTATTAGTTTCTTTTGTTCAATTTCATGTTAGTCATGTTGATCTTTATCAAACTCATTGGGATGCTTGTTACAACGTTTTCAATTTGTTAAAAGTCTTTTAAAATGCTACTAACAATTTATCTAGTGTTTATTATCCTACAACTCATTTATTTATTATTGAGAGTCTTAATATTGCTAGTGCCTTTGCTCATTGTGAATCCGACATAGAATTAGTGGAAGCCGTTGATGCTATGAAGGTAAAATGGTTAGAATGTTATAGGGAGTTTCCAAATATTTATTTGATTTCCATGGTTTTTGATCCACATTGTAAATTAGAACATTTGTCTTATTTAAATGGTTATTATGGCCACCAAGGTTTAAAAATTCAATATGATGTTGATGTGTGTTGTAATAGAGTTAAGAAATTATTGTATGATTTATATGATGAATATGTTACAGTTTATGGATCCTTACTG
The DNA here is from genome assembly GCA_008009225.1 of Acer yangbiense. Taxonomy (NCBI): domain Eukaryota; kingdom Viridiplantae; phylum Streptophyta; class Magnoliopsida; order Sapindales; family Sapindaceae; genus Acer; species Acer yangbiense. The sequence continues at coordinate 30,202,721 of CM017763.1, read as the reverse complement.
AACTTAGATGTTACATGAACACAAAATGTAACTCAGCCCCCATCATCCTCCGGATTTATGAATGTAGGGTATAGTTTGTTATATATATATAAAAAAAAAAAAAAAACAAAAAAACCACGAGGTTCTTCTTCATCAGGCTCCAACAAGTATTCCGAGCTTGAATCTTATCTAAGTAACTCTTTTGAGTTAATAGAAGATACGCTAGAGAAAAAATTTGATATCTTACAATATTGGAAAGAGTATGGAAGGTACTATCCAATCATGGCTATGATAGCCAAAAATATTTTTTCAACACCAGTTTCTATGGTGGCGGTGGAACTAGAGTTCAGCGCTGAGGGAAATATCCTGGATGAAAAGCATTCGTGCTTGAGTTCGAAATCACTACATATACAAGTTTGTGTAGATGACTGGACTAAGGCGCTATACAGACAACAAGAAATCGAGCAGGAGGAACCATATGATTTCTTCAAATCTAACGAACCTGAAAGTGGAGCAGCGAAGCCGGAATAGCAGATGCGGATCACGACATCTACGTCATCACCAAACCTGCAATAAAAGGTAAGAGAACTACATGGCCTTTGATTCCTTTAAACCCCATAAGAGGATACGTAAGCAACTTAATTGTGGTAAAAATTAAGTGCAAGGCTAATAACTTTACATTTTTTTTTTTGTTTTATTTTAATTTAATTTTGTAATTTGTAATTTATTTATTTTATGTTATTTTTGGGTTACCCAAATACCCAATGAAATGTAATTTGTAATTTGTCATTTTGCTTAGTTTTATTTTAATTTAATTTTGTAATTTGTCATTTGTTTATTTTATTTTATTTTTGGGTGACTCAACCCAACCCAATGAATTTTATTTTATTTTATTTTGTAATTTGCCATTTATATATTTTATTTTATTTACAATTACAAGTGTAATTTTTTTTATTAACAAAGAAAAAAAAGGTTCAGAACCGCCAGTTCCGATTCCACCAAACCTTGAAACCGGAATCGTGCTAGGTCTGGATATATATATATATATATATATATATATATATATATATGTATGTGTATGTGTATGTGTGTGGTCCAAAAAGTAGGGTTGTAACCATCACATTTGCTAATCCGATACATGTTGCGACTCGATGTTCGAGGTCTGCATGTGGCGACAGTGGGGGCGACATCACTTGATGGGTTCTTCTATGGGAAAGTCACGGTCGACTTGTAGCGACGCAAGGACTGTGACATCTTCTAGATTTGGATATGCGCTCCAATTGTTGCGGCTATTGCATAGTGACGCAACAGGGGCGACATTATCCGGTTTCTGGTCCTTTTCTTATTTGATATGTTGCTACCTCCTCATAACGACGCAACGGTTGCGACATTCTTTGGTCCCACCTCGCCCTCTTATTCTTGATTTGTTGTGGCCGCCTCATAGCGACGTACAAGGGGCGACATTCTTTGTTGTTGATATAGCGGCCTTGACGTAGCAACCTTTACCACTACTCCCCTTTGTTGCTCAATTCTTCACTTTTTATGCAATTTATCCCTAATTCTTCCAAGTGTGCACAAATGCCCTTGTTTGGCTAAAATACCTACACTAACTCCATTCAAGCAATTAAACCCTCGATTTTACCTGAGAACTAGCCAAAAGAGTCGGAATTAGGGGGAAAAATTATATGTATAATTGGATGGATCAACCGCCCCCAAGTTTGTCAAAATTCATTACAAAATGATACGGTAAACTTGTTACAAATCAGTTTGCCACATCATTTGACCAAAAAGTTTGAGCTGTGTTGCAGTACTTTATTCTTCTTCTTTATTTTCTTTTTCGAAATTATTGGCAGTATCATATCTATTTAAGATATACCCTTACTCCATAATGGCTACATTTAGTGTGTCGGATGTATGGATGGCAATTTCACCCATGGTGCCACAAATTCCCATCCTCATTTAGGGGAAAATATTTCTCATTTAATCACTACAAGAAAAACTTAGCATTGTTGACAGTTTTAGTTTTATGACAGTTTTTTTATTTTTATTTTTCGTGACAGTTTATAACTGTCAACATATGCATATAATATTTATAATATTTAATTAAAAATTGTTATTATTTAATATTTAATTAAATAACTTTTTTATATTTATACACCACCTCCCGCCATCGCCACCGGCCACCTCTGATAATAATGACAATTAGTGGGAGTTGAAAAGGTTGTAAGTCTTTACCACTTGACTATAACCTTTGATATGTTAACAATTGAACAATATTTATATATAAACTATATGAGTTGTTAGGAATTAAAAAAAAAAAAAAAAACCTTGTTAGATAAATTTAAATTTATTCAACTAATCAAAATTATAATTTCTACGACAGACATATATTTAAAAAATATTTATAAAAACTTTTAATAAAATTATATTTTTAAAAACATATAAAGTCGAGTTATTGGTCAATACTCTATGGTCACGTTTGGTTACATGGTGGAATGGTAATCAGAATGGTAATGAGAATGAGAATGCAAAGGAAAGGAAAACTAAGTTTTTTGTTTGGTTGGAACTTTAGAATTAGTCTCTGAATCAATATTATTTTGTTTGGTTAACAACGGAATGGAATGAAGTTAACTGTATTTTGACCAAAATACCCCTAATTATGAATGTATAATAACATGATATATTATGGATAATAATAATGAAATATAAAAGTATATTATATATATAATTATATATTATTTAATATAATAATAATATATATATATATATATATATATATATATATATATATATATATATATATTTAATATATTAATATATAATAATATAATATAATATATAATACATATATATATTATATAATACATATATATATATTATATAATACATATAATACATATAATATAATAATAATATATATATATATTATATATAATAATATATTTATATAATATAAATATATAATATATGTAATAATATATTATGTATATAATAATATAATATATATAATATATATAATAATATAATATATAATATATATATATAAAATATATATTTATATATCATTAATATAATATATAATAATAATATATTATTTTTGGAAAGGAGCTGAGGGTATTTTTGTAATGGAGTTGGGGCATATGAGGGTATTTATGGAATATAAATTTTATTTTGGAATGGAATGACTTTCCATTGGTTTTTGGATGGAATGCTCATTCCACCAAAATGGTGGAATCCCCATTCCAATGGAATCACCATTCCATTGCATTTTAACAAACCAAACGAATGGAATGACTTTCTTTCCATTCCATCCAACCAAATATAACCTATAGGAGACTCGTGACATCAGTTGTAATAAGCATGATTTGGAATACAACTCTCACTACATGGGAGATATTTCTCAATATGCATCTTGCAATTTAATGAACAAATGTAAAACTCAGATTACTAATTTATATGGGTAATTGGATTATTAATGTGTCTCTTAGTATGAAACAAGAGAGTGCAAAAATAAATAAACAATTTTTTTAAAATTATTTTTTTGAATTTTAAAAAAGTAAATGTTTAAAGTAAATTTATTAAATTTAAAATTTTACTTATCCAATATCGGTTTGCCCAAAAACTGATATCTTACTATAAAATAAATCCATATCGGGATTTTGTTTGGTGTTGAAAATAGGAAGTAAAAGTTTTAAAAAAATTATTAAAGATAAATAAAAAATATATATATTATGAATATTTTATAATATATATATATATATATATATTATATTATTATATTGAATAATATATATTATATATTTATTAAATAATATATATTTATAATATTTATATAATATATAATATAATATATATATTATATTATTATATATATATATTATATATTATTACATATATTATATAATATAATAATATATATTATATATAATAATATAATAATATAATATATTATATAATATATACAAATTGTCTTTCTTGACAGTTACCGTCTTTCTTAACAGTTTTTTCTTGACAGTTAAAAACTGTCAAACTGAAAACAGTTAAAAAAAACGGTCTTTCTTGACAGTTAAAAACATGTCAAGAATTTGTTATTCTTGACAGTTTTTTAAAACCGTCAAGAAAAAACTGTCAACAAAAGTAGTTTTTCTTATAGTGAATGAGAATAGTGATGAAGATGGCTTTCATTCCCATTTCTAAATATATAATTTAATTTTAGATAAATCCTCATTTTCCATAGTTTCCCATTTTGAGGATGCATGAGAAAATTTTACTATATATGATTATTTTTAAATTTTAAATCAAACAGTGGAAACAAAGTCATATATGAGATTGATGAGTGGAGATGAGGACGAGGGAAGGGTTAGGGAATGGGGATGGGGGAACCCATATGGATCCCCATTTCCCTAATTGCCATCCCTAATCGGGTGTGTATTGACCGTAATATTTTTTTTATTCTTATAATTCAATTTGAATTATATCTAAGGGCTGCCATTGGGTGCAACGTTACATGATGCAACAAAATTTTTTTGACTGTGATCATGTCTTCTTTGGTACAACCACATCAGCTAATATGTGATTGTATGTTCTAACCTGCGATCACAATAATTTAATTGTATGATCATGTGCAATTCATATGCGATAACATTATATATATTTATGATCACATGTAATCATATGTGATCACATAATATTTTTTAAAATTATACGGTGTCATGTTGCACTCAAGAATGAGTCTATATCTAATTACAATTGTATCCGATCCTAATCTTAAATTTCATCATATCTCGTGCACCAATGGCTGCCAAAAATACTTAGGTTAGAAAGAAACCCATTCACCTATAGAAATACAGGGTTTGATCATAATCAATATATCAATAATTATATAGCCAAAAATACTTCTTTATTCCATTAGTTTTCCCTATGATTATAATTAACTTTTTGAATTAGGGCTGCCAATGTGCATAAATTATTAATAAATATTTGTCAATTACTATTAACTTTAATATCTTTGAGTCTTAATCAAATTTGACATAATAACATGTTTGAAAGATAAGACAAAGAGGACAAAATGTCACATTCTATTCGGAATATAAAAATTAAAAATAAATAAGGGCAAGACCTTATAATTACATGAACTTTTCATACTCTTGACTTCAGTTTTGCTCATTTGCTCATCTGATGTATATGCCTAATAAGATTATATATATATATATATATATAGCCATTCTTCGGTGCAGCAGTATGTGATCACATATATTTACATGTGATCACAAATATATATATAATGTTATCGCATATGAATTGCTTGTGATCACACAATTAAATTATTGTGATTGCATATTAAAACATGCAATCACTTATTAGTTGATATGGTTGTATCAAAGAATACATGATCACAGTAAAAAAAATTTATATTGCATCATACAACGTTACACCCAAGGACAGCCCATATATATATATAATCATTCAATAGTTAAGTGAAAAAGAATCAACTCTCAGCAACATACATTCCATCATTATCAAATAAATAGTATAAATAATAATAGAGATGTAACATAAATCAAACTCATGATTTTATTTGGTAATGATGGAATGTATGCTACTGAGAGCTGATTCTTTTTCACATAACTATTGAATGATTATATATATATATAGGTCAGGCTATAGAACACCGGTGAACCTATACATCGTGTGGAAAATATTGTGATCGTAATTTGAAAAAGTGTGATCCAACATTCGATCGCAATATTTTCTATACGGTGTATGAGTGCACCGGTGTTCTATAGATTGTCCCTATATATATGGTCTCATTCTAGTCAGTGCGCATTGATGTAACTATATCAGTACAAATACATGTGGACCACTGATTATGGAGAAGCTTTGACAAGTGCATACACTTTGAGTTAAAATATATAAATATAATAGTCCACATTCAACGTACTGATAGAGTTATATCAGTGCGCACTGATATATATATATGGCGACTCAAACATTGGATATTAAAAAATTAAATGAGCGCTCTTTATCACCAAATCACATTGGGCCGTGTTCATGATAATATACATTTGTTATATTGTTATTCAATTGTCACCTCTTTCAGTATTAGAGTATTCAAAAAGTAAGAAAAAAAATATGGTGAATGTCTAGTATTTAGAGAAAAACTTGAGTGTACCAAATGCATTGCTGAATGGCACATTCGGCAATTCAAAATAAGAGATATGGCTGCCACATATGTGCTATATGTGATTTTCTTACCACATATCTTATCTTGAATGGCCGGGTGGTACACTAAAGATTTCCTCTCCTAGTATTACTCCTACTAAATTTCTAAATTTATTTAACATGGTATGTATTAATTAAATGCTTCAAAATATTAGCAAGTGATTTTTTATATTTGAGAAAGTTTTAATTTGTTTTCAATGAAAATGCTATAATTTAATAAATTTAAAAATGCTTTTAACTATTTAAAAAAATATTTTCTCAATACAAAAAGCATTCCCTAAATATGAAATAAAAACATACATGTCAAAATAGCAATTGGTGTGAAGCCTGAATCAATAATAGTTTCCTATTATATTTAGGAATGGTTTACTCGTGTATTATTAGTTTTTTTATTGGTATAGTAGAGAAAAGAATATTGAGAATTAGAGGGAGAGTGCTTCACTGTAGTAAAATCTGATTTGATAGTAAAACTTGAGTGTTGGTAAGGTGGCCACGGTTACGGTTCGGTTTCGGTTTTGGTTCCGTGGTAACCAAAATTGAAACCGTAACGGTTTTGGACAGAAAACCCTTTAACAGGTTTGGTACAATTGATTTTGGGCTGTTTTTTTTAACAATCCCTTACATTCAAAACACATCTAAATAGTTTGTAACTGATAGGGCCGGTAGAAAAGTTTTTTTTATGGTTATAGTTATGGTTTCAGTTTGGGGCGGTTTTGGTTTCGGTTTTGGGCGGTTTCGGTTTCAGTTTTGGGCTTTTTTATTTTTAATTTTTTTTATTTAAATTTTTATTTACAAGTGAGATAAAGATTGTTTGAAGAAAAAATAAATATAATTTCTTGCCTAATAATAATTCAATCGAACAAAGTTTTAAATAAAAAAAAATAATTAAAAACATTTTTATTGAAGTATTTAATAATGTTTAAAAGAAAAGAAATTGACATTTATTAATAAATACAACTTTACAATTTCACAAAAATTTAAAAAAAAAATTAGAAATTGGCCTTGAAGGCTTGAATTCAAATATACAATATTACAATGTAACAAAGTTAAAATTAACAAAAAAAAAAAAAAAAAAAAAAACCGGTCTTGCACTTAATTTTTACCACAATTAAGTTGCCTACGTATCCTCCACCAATGTAGAGGAATCAAAGGTCACGTAGTTCTTTTACCTTTAATTAGTTGATCGGTGTTGGAGGTTGGAAGTTGGAACGGAATCTATTCGCTGCCTTCTGTTCCTGTGGTTTGGTCATTTTCGAAAAAGTCGTTCACTATTTCCGGCTGGAGTTCTTGTTGTTTGTATTTTGCCTTTGTCCAATCATCAACACACGCCTGCATTTCAAGTGATTGTGGACACATAACCGACTGTCTTGGTTCCAAAATATTTCCACCTGCACTTAATTCTTGTTCCATAGCAACGGTAGAAACCGGCGTTCCAATAATTTGTTTGGCAATAATAGCCAAAATTGGATAATCTTGTTGATGACTCTTCCACCAAACCTAGATACTAAATTTTTCTTCTAAAAATTCATGAGTGGCTTCTAAATACCGGTCAATCTCAGAGTTAGATGAGGATGAAGAAGATGTTTGTAATTTTTTGGCTCTTTGGGAAAACAGTCGATCCCTTAAACCCTTTAATTGAAATTTTGAGGAAGTAGCAGTACCACCAAGTGTGCGTTGGGGTTGTGAAACCTGCATGTTCAAAGACGGACCATACATTCTAAAATATTCATCATATAATTCATTAAGCAAAGTCTTAACGGAATTACAATAATTAAGAACATCAACTTCTAATCCTAAACTTTGGTAATAATGAGTTAAATAAACTTGCAAACATTCTAATTTAAAGTGTGGATCAAAACACGATGCAAACAAGTAAATATTTGGAATCTCCCCATAATACTGTAACCATTTTGTTTTCATGGCAACAATACATGGACTCAATTGAACATCGAATTCACACTCACTAAATGCACCAACAATATTAACACTTTGAATAAGAAATAAATGAGTAGTGGGATAGTAAACACCAGATAAAACATTGGTAGTATCATTAAAAACACGTAACAATTCAAGAATTTTTATACATGTATCCCAATGGTTCAATTGAAGAGAAATTGAAGGAACGTTATAAGTAATAAAATAAACTAATAATTTCTTATATTCAACACTTTCATTAAGCAACTTATAAGTAGAATTCCAACGAGTGATAATATCTCAAGAAAATTTAATGGGACGTATATTATTCTGAGAGCAATATTTTAACCATTGTTTTTGGGTTTTGTTATGCCTCCAGATATAGTTAATACTATCTCTAATTGGTCTAATATAAGCAGAAAGCTGTGTTAATCCAGCTTGAACACATAAATTTAAAACATTGTATGCACATCTTTGATGAAATAATTTACCCTCAAAATAGGGATTGCACAAATTCTGTAACATAGGAATAGATGCGGTATTGCTTGTAGCATTATCAAAACCAATAGCAAATTTTTTTTTTTGGATATAATACTCTTGAAAAATTATTTTAAGGAGTTGAAAAATACTTTGAGCTGAATGTGAGTCATCGAAAACACTAAATGTAAGAATTCTTTTTTGCATGTCCCACTTATTATCCATATAATGACATGTCACACCCATGTATGAATGACTACCAAAATTGTCAGTCCATATGTCGGCACATATGGAAACGCGACCTTGAAATTGATAAAAAAATTGATTTCAATTTTTTTTCTCTTTTGTAAATGGTATTTAGTGTACGTGTGAGAGTGGATCTAGGAATATGTTGCATTGCAGGATTCAATTGCACTAGATTTTGACAAATCCACCATCTAACTTAGTTTTCTTCATATGCACTCTGAAGATTTCGGACTTCATCGGCTTTTTTTCTTCACCTTCACTAGAAAAAAATCATCTAAATGGGGTGGGAGGTCAGATAGATTTTCATTAGTATTGGGGGTATTGGGATCGGGGTCGGGGTCGAGTCCATCGAACTCAGGAATTATTAGAGGGGGATTAGGACTAGAAGGGTGATCGGATCCAAATCGATCTTGAAGGAACTCGTGGTAATTAAGCTCAGTTGTCGTAAGTGACATCACCACCAACGTGTTCCAACAAGTTCCATGCAATGGTTTGTCCAGGTTTGATTTTTGTTTTGTTTTTTTTAATAAAACCAACGGTTTAACCGCTGGTTAAAACCACCGTTTTGGTCCCGGTTTCGATTTCGGTTTGGGCTGTATGGTTTCGGTTAAACCGCAGACAAAATCGACTTTTTAACAGAAACCGTAGCCACCTGTAGTTGGTATGCTACATGGATGTATGTGTTAGGCTTGAGACCCAATTGTGTCCAGTCCAAATGAGAGACTATGGTGGTCAAATTTTTTAATGGCAGTTTGGTAATTAAATGGAGGGTTTTAGTAATAACCCTAAATATTAGTATAAAAGCATATTGTTTGCTTTTGTTGTAGGTCATGCGGCAGCTAAGGAATTGAAGAAAGAAGAGTGTGGCTAGCCAAGTGAAAAGAGAAGAAAATAAAGAGATAGGGAGAGAAAAGAGGAAAATTTGGATGTGCCTTTTCTCGGTTGTCTCACCTCCGTTTTCGAATTGGTCAGAAGCAGTGAGTTCTTGAGATTCAGGTCTACCTCAATCCGTAGTGTTTGAGAGTGTTCATTTTGGTGATGTGTTTCTTATTTTCTTCTCTATGTTTATTGATATAGTTCAAATTATTGTCTATGAGAGGAGTTTGTTTATGTACCTATGATTGGTCATAATAGTAGAAATATTATTCGGAGTTTGACCGGTGGATGTAAGCTTACGCTGAACCACGTAAATCTCGTGTTGTTATTTTCTACGATATATTATTTTCTTGATTGGTTGTGGTTTTGGTTGACTGTTAAGTGTTTTCTATAATTCACACAAATAGGCGGTAGTGGTGGTATTGCGTAACTAGTGATATCAGGAAGGCGCAGTAGTGATTTTTTTTTTTTTTTTTTTGTAACAAGTGGTATTGGAGTTGTATTTTTTATAACAAGTGGTATCAGAGTCGTGGTTCGTTGGTTCCCCGATAGTGTTGATTTGCTGGTTGAAGGAAGGTTGATTATTTGTGTGTCATTGTAATGGAGGGTATTTCTACTACCATGATTGAACTTAACAGTTTGAATTGGGTGATCTGGAAACCCATGATTAGACATGACCGCGGTTCGGTTCAAACCGTGGAACTGAACCATAACCGTAGGCCAAAAATCGGAATCGGACCGAAAGCGTATAGCTTAAGGTTTCGGTTCCTTAAACTAAAAAACTAGACTAGAATCGATGGTTCGGTTTCGGTTCTAGAACCGCCGATTCAACCCACTTTTTTTATATTTATTTAAAAAGAAATTCAAATTGTTTTTTCCCGTTAGGCCCAACGGCCAATATATTATATTTTTTAATTGTTTTTTTCTTCCCCCCCTCACCCCCACCCAAAATTCATTTCTCCTTACACCAATTCTCTCTAATTCTGTTCGGTTCTCTCTCAACTCTCAATGATTCAACTGTTTATATTTATTTTATTGCAATTATATTTTTTTTAATCAATTCAAAATCATTTTCAACAATTTTTTCAAATTTATTTCCACCCATTTATTTACATTTTTTTTTCAAGAGCTTTTTTACAATTCAATTTTTTAAATGGCAATTGGAAGTGGAAGTGGAGCTGGAGACACTCCAAGGCATTCTATTTCCAGGAGTAGTAAGGGTCATATGTCGGAGCCGATGTCAGTCCAGCTGGACAATGTCATTTATGAGGACACCGTTTACCATGAGTACTTGCAACAACAAGCCTATCTTGAATCCCTAAACTTTCCTAATCCCTCTTTAATAATTTATGAACCCGATGCTAGCCTCAACAATATTACAAGACACAAGCCAATCAGAAAATATGCATGATCCCTCTCTAGATCTAGATTTTGTAGTACCAACTACTGAAGAGAACTTAGAGAATCAACCCAAATATTTATAGGATTACAGTAGAGAGGGGCAGCTTTGCAATTAAGAAAAATTAAGGGGGAAAAAAAGGTGGTTGTTGGGCAGAAGATGACCGTTGAACGGTCATCTGCCCAACGGCCATATATATATATATTTTTCAAATTGGTTGCCACGTGGCAGCATCTGATTCATCCTTTTTTAAAAATAAAACTGGCAGTTTAACCGCCGGTTAAAACCACCGGTTTAACCCTAACGGCTTTTTTTTTCAAATTGTTTGCCATGTGGCAACGTCTGATTTGTCCAGGTTTTTTTATTTATTTATAATAAAACCAACGGTTTAACTGCTGGTTAAAACCACTTGTTTGGTCCTGGTTTGGGCTGTACGGTTTCGGTTAAATCGCGGACAAAACCGACTGTTTAACCGAAACTGTGGCCACCTCTAGTTGGTATGCTACGTGGATGTATGTGTTGGGCTTGAGACCCAGATGTGTCCAGTCCAAATGAGAGACTATGGTGGTCAAATTGTTTAATGGCAGTTTGGTAATTAAATGGAGGGTTTTAGTAATAACCCTAAATATTAGTATAAAAGCAAATTGTTTGCTTTTGTTGTTGGTCATGCGGCAGCTAAGGAATTGAAGAAAGAAGAGTGTAGCTGGCCAAGTGAAAAGAGAAGAAAATAAAGAGATAGAGAGAGAAAAGAGGAAAATTTGTATGTGTCTTTTCTCGGTTGTCTCACCTCCGTTTTCGAATTGGTCAGAAGCAGTGAGTTCTTGAGATTTAGGTCTACCTCAGTCCGTAGTGTTTGAGAGAGTTCATTATGGTGATGTGTTTCTTATTTTCTTCTCTATGTTTATTGATATACTTCATATTATTGTCTATGAGAGGAGTTTGTTTATGTACCTATGATTGGTCATAAATCATAATAGTATAGATATTATTTGGAGTTTGACCAGTGGATGTAAGCTTATGCCGAACCACGTAAATCTCGTGTTGTTATTTTCTACGATATATTATTTTCTTGATTGGTTGTGGTTTTGGTTGACTGTTAAGTGTTTTATATAATTCACACAAATAGGCGGTAGTGGTGGTATTGCGTAACTAGTGATATCAGGAAGGCGCAGTAGTGATTTTTTTTTCCGTAACAAGTGGTATTGGAGCTGTATTTTTTATAACAAGTGGTATCAGAGCCATGGTTCGTTGGTTCCCCGGTTGTGTTGATTTGCTGGTTGCAGGTTGATTATTTGTGTGTGATTGTAATGGAGGGTATTTCTACTACCATGATTAAACTTAACAGTTTGAATTGGGTGATCTGGAAACCCATGATTAGACATGATCGTGGTTCGATTCAAACCGTGAAACCGAACCATATCCATAGGCCAAAAATTAGAATCAGACCAAAAGCGTAAGGCTTAAGGTTTTAGTTCCTTAAAATAAAAAATTGGACTGGAATCGGTGGTTCGGTTCCGGTTCTAGAACCGCCGATTCAACCCACTTTTTTTTTTTTTTTTAATTAAAAAAAGAAATTCAAATTGATTTTGCCCGTTAGGCCCAACGGCCAATATATTATATTTTTTAATTGTTTTTTTCTTCACCCCCCCTCCCCCACCCAAAATTCATTTATGCTCACACCAATTCTCTCTAATTCTCTTCGATTCTCTCTCAACTCTCAATTATTCAATTGTTTATATTTATTTTATTGCAATTATATATTTTTTAATCAATTCAAAATCATTTTCAACAATTTTTTCAAATTTATTTCCACCCATTTGTTCACATTGTTTTTCAAGAGTTTTTTTACAATTCAATTTTTTAAATGGCAATTGGAAGTGGAAGTGGAGCTGGAGACACTCCAAGGCATTCTATTTCCTAGAGTAGTAAGGGTCATATGTCGGAGCCGATGTCGTTCCAGCTGGACAATGTCATTTATGACGACACCGCTTACCATGAGTACTTGCAACAACAAGCCTATCTTGAATCCCTAAACTTTCCTAATCCCCATTTAATAATTTCTGAGCCTGATGCTAGCCTCAACAATATCACAAGCCAATCAGAAAATATGCATGATCCCCCTCCAGATCTAGATTTTGTAGTACCAACCACTAAAGAGAACTTAGAGAATCAACCCAAATATGATCTCTTCTTATACCATATGAATAAAATTATGAAATAGGAGGGAAGGATGACCGTGGTTTGTAATTATTGCCACAAAGAATTTAAGTGGAGTAAATGTGGAGGATACGACACATATCGGAAGCATATAACGACCCAACATCCAGCCAAACAGGGCAGGTCGAGTACACAAACTCAAATTTCTAGGTTCGCTACCCCTAGCACTCAATTATTTAAATATAGTGATCAAACTAATAGAGAAGAATTGGCTAGAATGGTTGATGTAGAATGTTTACCTTTTAGTTTTGGCAAAAATGTTTGTTTTATTAACTATTGTCACAAAGCATTAAATCCTGTTGTATGTCGTGTTCCTAGAACCACTCTCACACATACACTTTATGATATTTGTAAAAGAGAAAAAAAAGATTTTGATTTTTTTTTTGAGAATTATAAAGGTTGTGTTTCCGTATGTGCTGACTATTGGGGAACGCATTCATACTTGGGTGTCACTTGTTATTATATAGATAAAGCATGGACAATGCAAAAAAGAATTCTTGCATTTAAAGTTTTTGATGATGCACATACTGCTGATAATATTTAAAAAAATATGAAAATTAGTTTTGAAGAATATACAATTGAAAGCAAAATTTTTGCAATTGGTTTTGATAATGCTTCCAACAATACGGCAACTATTCTCGATTGATTTATGCAAACCTTACTTTAGTAGTAAATTTTTTCATCAAAGATGTGCTTGCCATATTTTAAATTTATGTGTTCAAAATGATTTACAAATTCTTCAAACTTTTATTAAACCTATTAAAGATGCCCTTTTTTATTTGTGGAAATATCCTTTTACGATGAAAGCATGGGTAAGATTTTGTAAACAGGCAGGTAGGTGTCCCATTAGATTTTCTCGTGATGTTCCAACACGTTGGAATTCTACTTATAAATTGCTTTATTAAAGTTATGATTATATGTATTTATTAGTTTCTTTTTTGCAATATAATGTTAGTCACATAAATCTTTATCCACATCATTGGGATGTTTGTACAAAAATTTGTAATTTGTTAAAAGTCTTTAATAATGCTACTAACAATTTTTCGGGTATTTATTATCCTACTACTCAATTATTTATTATTGAGAGTTGTAATATTGTTGGTGCATTTTCTGAGTGATCATCCGATATACAATTACAGGCTTGCATTGAAGCTATGAAAAAAAAATGGTTAGGACTATTATAGGGAGTTTCCAACTATTTATTTGCTTACATTATGTTTTGATCCACGTTATAAATTAGAAAATTTGTTTGATTATTTAACTCTTTATTATGGTTGTTTAGAAATAGATGTAGATATTCATAGTTATTGTTCTACAATTAGGACATTATTTTATGAGTTATATGATGAATATCCACTACTACAAAAAATGCAAAAGAAATCGGTTATTTTACATGGAAGAAATCGGTTTTTCAAATTTTTAAAACCAATGTCTATTTGAGTGATTTAGAAAACAACGCGCTAAAGACATCGGTTTTTAACCGATGTAAAAACAAGCGAAAACACATCGGTTATATATAAAACCGATTTAAAAACCGTGACATAAAATTGATGTATTACGAAAATTAATCCCGCCGTTCAACCGCTCCACCGTTCGGCCACCGTCGACCAGCCCCACCTCTGATAATAATGAGGATTAATTGTCATTATGAGGAATTGAACTCAAAGTCAAAGTGATAAGCCTTTACCGCTAAAAGTTCTCATGGTGTGTTCAATATAAAGCTAGAGGGGGGGGTGAATAGATTTTATCTAATTATTACCCAATTTTCGCATGCAAGTCAATTTTACGAAAATACCCCTAGCAAGTCAATAATACATACAAGTGTAATAAGATGCGGAAATAGTAAATGACACTTGATGTTTACGTGGAAAACCCAACCACTGGGAAAAACCACGGGCTGTTAAGTGCGCCACACTCGGACCTCGAAATCCACTATATGAAAAGACGGTTACACCCTCAAGTGATTCTCGGACTCTCACCCTAGATAACCTCAGGCTATGGACACTACCAATCGCCACTCTTGGTTCAATCCCTAGTGATATCCCCTGATACACTACTCTTGGCGTGAGCACCCTCTAATCTACCACGCGGGCCTTTTATAGCGGCTCTAGTCCAATTTGCTTGAGGCCTAAGCACACTTAGCCCCAAGACTAATCTCTCAAAAGAGATGCACAACCCTATGTGAATATGTATGAATATTCAATTAATGCAATAAGAGCTAGGGTACTCTAAATGCTTACCTAGGATTATAAGATGACAATATAATCAATCCTAGATATCACATATAGCTATAACATGGCATATAACTTTAGCTAAGTAAAGGATAACCAATCCTAGATACAAAGCTATCATATAAAACCCACAAACATTCAAAGGATTAACTAGTTGATTAAAAAAACAATCTATCAACCTAGTTATCAATACATCACACAAGAATGTTCATGGCATAGCTTTTAGGCAATAATGACCTAATCAAATAAGCTATGAAAAATAATCTCAATCAACAAATGAGATCAATTAGCTAGATGTTAGATAAACATGAAAATCCTAGCTACCATAAATAACCCAATCAACACATAATCTCAATCATGTATGTAGAAATTAATCTAATGACATACAAGTTTGAGATAACATTGATAAGTAGAAACACTAATTATGTAAGATAAAAGTGTTCAACAAATCATACCATGTGTGTTGAAGAAGTCCCATGCATTAGCATATGCTAGATGATCCTAGATGATCCTAGATGATGCTTAGATGAAGATTTATGCATGTGGGAATGGGTTTAGAGAGATAAAGATTTGATCTTTAAGCTTTCTCTCTCAAGTCTCTCTAAATATCTCTCTAGGGTTCTTATGATCAAAGACTTGTATTCTGAACCAGAGATAAGGATGTATTTATAGAGACCAAAAACAGGGCAGGTGAAAATACAATTTTGCCCTTGAAACGCACCGATCGGCGGTTTAATTCGGCGGCCAGGCCGCCGAATTGAACCGCCGAATGGCTCCCGAGTGGAACAGGGGAACTTCGGCGACTTCGTTCGGCGGTTTGTAAACCGCCGATCCCAACCGCCGTTTTGGACCCGAGAGATATATTTCAATCAGGTCTGATTCGGCGGTTTAGAACGGCGGCCAGGCCGCCGAACGGAACCGCCGTTTCACCAAAAATGGTGAAACCAAGGAGAAACCAAAGGCATCTCCACCGGCGATCATCGCGCAAAACAAAGCACATCAACGTGCACGCGCGGACGTTTCCGAACATCCTTCGGGAAACAAATTACACCACACATAAAAGCTAATCATGCATGAAGTGCAAGTCATCCTAATGCCTAACATGTCATGGCATTATCATATAACAAGATGCAATCAATTCAACATGCAAGAAGAGATATTTTCAATAAAGCACAATGCACACAAAATATAAACACACCATACAAGAATAAGAGTTATGCATGTGTGTGTGTGTGTGCAACTATAACAAAGCCAAGTAAGCACAAGATATACCTTTGGTGCTTGTCCTCTTGAGGTCTTGGAAAGGGTCTTGATCTTCAACAAATCACCTAGACTACCCTTACAACCAAACCCCAACATGTGGTTTGCCCACGAAATAAGCCAATCAATGTTGGTTTCTTCACAATTTTTATGATACATAATCCAATAATCAAAATTCTAATTTTTACTACAAACATATATTAAAAAAAAAAATATTGGTATAAAGAGCAAACTTTTTCCTTAAAACTGTATCTTTTGGCAAGGAAATAAATTTTTTTCGTCCACGTTGGCAATTTTTTGATATGAATCCAACGGTATAAAGAACATAAAATTCTAGGCGGTATTTTAAAAGTTATGATCAATTATTCAGTCAAAGGTCAGAAGCGATTGGAGATATTTTTGTGCAAACGTTTTCCTTAAAACTGTATCTTTTGGCAAGGAAATAAATTTTTTCGTTCATGTTGGTTTCTTCAATTTTTTGATACAAATCCAATGGTATAAAGAACGTAAAAGTATGGGTGGTATTTTGAAAGTTATGATCAATTATTCAGTCAAAGGTCAGAAGCGATTGGAGATGATCAAATTTTGTGCAAACTTTTTCCTTAAAATTGTATCTTTTGGCAAGGAAATAAATTTTTTTTTGTCCATGTAGGGTTCTTTGATTTTTCAATACGAATCTAACGGTATAAAGAATGTAAAATTCTGGTTGGTATTTTGAAAGTTATGATCAATTATTCAGTCAAAGGTCAGAAGCGACGCGAATCCGTGAGTGAGATGTTTTCATCGCTCATTTTCACACTTTTCTAAATCGATTTTTGGAATATTTTCTGAATGAAAGGTGTTTTTTTGCATGTCTACTTTCTTTTATCAAAATTTGAGCAAATAAAGTTGAGTATTTTTAGAGATGCGCACTTGAATGTGGACATAGGTAAGATTTGAATTTCAGCAGAATTTTGCTTTTGAATCCATATCGGTTTTCCCAAAAACCGATGTCTTTTCAAACCGTAATATTTAAGACATCAGTTTTAATGGAAACCGATTTCTTATTGGAAAAAAAATCCGTATCGGTTTTCCCAAAAACCGTTGTCTTTTCAAACAGCAATATTTAAGACATCGGTTTTAAGGAAAACTGATTTCTTATTGGAAAATAAATCCATATCGGTTTTCCCAAAAACCGTTGTCTTTTTAAACCACAATATTTAAGAAATCGATTTTTATAAAAACCGATTTCTAAAAGGTTTTTTTTAATCCGTTATCTAAAAACCGATGTAAACAACCGATGTCTTTTAACATTTTTGTAGTAGTGATCATAGAGTTTATGGTCCGTCACTCAACATTAATGTCCCACAAACTCAAATTGTATCCCATACTCAATCCTTCGGATTTTTGGGGTTAGGGTCTCAACTATTATCCCAAAACACCAAAAAATTACGAGCTTCTTCTTCATCAAGCTCGATCATATATCCCGAGATTAAAACTTTTCACAATACCAGTTTTGAGTTTATGGGAGACGGTGATGTGGAACAATTTGATATCCTACATTGGTGGAGGGATCATGAAAAGCACTTCCCAATCTTGGGTATTAATGTATTATAGCCAAACAAATTCTTACAACACCAATTTCTATAGTGGCTGTGGAATAAGAGTTTAACGCCAATGGAAATATTCTGGATGAAATACGTTCACTTTTGAGTCCATAATTAATTCAAGTCCAAGTTTGTGTTGATGATTAGACCAATGCGCAAAATAGACAACAAGAAATCAATCAAGAAGTACTCTACGATTTCTTCGACGATGACCACATCATTGGAACGGAAGGCAGCGATTAGTTATAGTCCCAACTCCTAACTCAGTTCACCGAACCGGCAATAAAAGGTAAAAAAATACTATGTGGCATTTGATTTCTCTAAACCCCAAGAGGATACGTAGGCAACTTAATTGTGGTATAAAATAAGTGCAAGGCCAATTTAAATTTTTAGTTTTATTTCATTTTTTTTTAGTTTTTTATATATTTATTTTATTTTAATTGCGGCTTACCCAATCTACTTCATTTACAATTTCACATCATTACATGTCTAATAAATTTTTATAGTTAGTAGCGACGCAATGGCAGAGACATTCCCTGTTTTTTTGCATGTCGCCTTCTTATTCTTGATTTGTTGCTGTTGCCTCATAGCAACGCATTGGGAGTGACATTCTCTAATGTTGATGTAGCGGTCAGCGGCACCCCTTTGTTGTTCAATTCATCACTTTTTGTGCAATTTGCCTCCAACTCTTCAAGTTAAGCTCAAATGCCCTTGTGACACTATTTTATTTGTACATTCTCAATTCAAGCTATTAAACAACCGGTTTTTACCCGAGAACTTGCAAAAAGTGTCAGAATTAGGGGCCAAAATCATATGTAAATTTGGTTCGATCAACCAGTAAAGGAGACGTCGCAACTAAGCCAAAGGGTAGGTCTGATGAAGATTGGAAAAAGATGAACAAAAAGGCAATCACGTATATTAGACAGTGGGTAGATGTTATCGTGTTTCATCATATATCGCAAGAGACGAGTGCACATGCCCTATGGAAGAAATTAGAGAGCATGTATGAATAGAAGTATGCTGCCAACAAACTGTATTTAATTCACAAGCTTGTTAACTAGAAGTTCAGGGATGACCCCAATGTAGCTAAACACCTGAATGAATTCCAGAGTGTGATGAATCAATTCACCGTAGTGAAGCTAGACTTTGATGATGAGCTACATGCATTGTTCTTGTTGAGTTCATTACTAGAGACTTGGGATGACTTTGCTTAGACGATTAGTAACTCTGTTCCCCAAGTTAAATTATCTATGGACATTGTTTCCAACAATTTGTTTAATGAGGAAACCAAGAGAAAGACTTCTGGTGTGGGTACAGACAATGCTCAAGCCTTTGTTGTTAAGAGTAGGGGGATGACTACATATAGAGGGCAAAGAGATGGTGAAAGTTCTCATAGGTCAAAGTCAAGATTTAGAGGGAGGTGTTGCCATTATGGTAAGGAAGGGCATAAGAAAAATTCGTGCTGAAAATGGAAAAGGGAACAATATGAGGGAAAATATCAGAAGGATTTAGTAAATACTATAGTTATGTTTTCGGATGGAGATGTTTGTGTTCTCTCACCGTTCATAGGAAATGATTGTCTTCAGTCAGTTGATGAAGGTGATGAATGGGTAATTGATACTACTGCATCCTGTCATGCTACTTTTAACTTGGAATTGTTTTCAACATGCAAAGTTTTGACAACTTTGGTACATTGAAGATGGGCAATGCCAATGATTCCAAGATTGAGGGAATTAGAGATATTAACATTGAGATTGATATCAGATGCAAGGTGAAGTTGCAAGATGTGAGGTATGTTCTTGATCTACACTTGGATTTGATTTCTAGAATTGCATTGGATAAGCAATGCTTTGAGAATCAGTTTGACAATGGGAAATGAAGACTGAAAAAGGGCTCCATGGTTGTTGCTTGAAGAGAAGCAATAGTTAGGTTGTTTAAAACCAAAGTGAATGTGCAGAAATGTGTCTCTTCAGTTTTGTGGCAAAACCAGTTGGACCACATGGGTGAACAGAGGTTACAGGTTCTAGCAGGGAAGTCACAAATTCCCTTGGCTAATGAAGGTTTGCAGGTTCTAGCGAAGATATCATATAATATCTTTACTAACGGTAGAGTCGTTCATAGAAAGAGACATGTTGGATTACTCACTAAGGAGGAGTTGGAGGAGATCCCATCACAGGTGTTGATAACGGTGGTTCCAAGGAAAGTGAAGTTCTGCACTGAGGCACTTGGCGTGGACTCCCAGTAATGGGGTCATGGAGTACCTCTCTCACTGACTAAAGGAGGAGATTGTTGGGCTTAAGATCCTATTGTGTCTAGTCCAAATGAGAGACTATGGTGGCCAAATTGTTTAATGGCAGTTTGGTAATTAAATGGAGGTCGGGTTTTAGTAATAACCCTAAATATTAGTATAAAAGCAAATTATTTGCTTTTGTTGTTGGGCATGTGGCAGCTAAGGAATTGAAGAAAGAAGAGAGTGGGCGGCCAAGTGAAGAGATAGAGAGAGAGAGAGAGAGAGAGAGAGAGGAAAAATTAGGTATGCCTTATCTTGGTCGTCTCGCCTTCGTTTTGAATCCATCAGAAGCAGTGAGTTCCTGGGATTCAAGTCTACCTCAATCTATAGTGTTTGAGAGAGTTCACCGTGGTAAGATGTTTCTTATTTTTCTTCATTATGTTATTGATATTCCTCATATTATTGTCTCCGATGGGAGTTTGTTTGTGTATCCATTATTGGTGATAATAGTGGAGATATTATTCAGAGTTTGACCCATGGATGTAGGCTTACACCAAACCATGTAAATCTTGTGTTGTTATTTTTTGCGATATATTGTTTGCTTGATTGGTTGTGGTTTTGCTTAACTCTTAAGTGTTTTCTATAATTCTCACAAATAGGCGGTAGTGGTGGTATTGCGCAACTAGTGATATCGGGAAGACGCAGTAGTATTATTTTTCGTAACAAGTGGTATAAGAGTAGTATTTTTATAACAGTATGTTATGCTGAACCATGTAAAATATTGTCTCTTTATTATTTTCTTGTTTTCATGTATTTTGATTATTTTTTTGGGTTTACATATTCCATAACAACAACTTCTTGCTCCATCTTATAATTTTCATGGTTTTTTTTTTTTAATAATTTTTTTTATTATTTTTTTATTATTTTTTATTTTTTATTTATTAACTATTTCGTGTATACCTTCCTAAAAAGGTATATGCTATTAATAAACTTTGTGGAACATATGCCACGAAATAACTTAAGAGAGTGATTGCTCAGCTAACTTGGGATGGCTTCATTTATGATGATTCATTCTTGGTCTGCAGGGTGATTACAAATTCATATATTCAATGCCCTGAATGCAACGCATACATTATACATGTTTAGTTGTCATGCTACAGTTGATCATCAGCATATTCCAACGTTAAAGAGTTGTGAATTTCAATAATGTAAATAGAGTTTTGTACGTTATATTATGTACAACGCTATAATTGGGGACCCATCTTTTTTAATGTTATTAACGATGTGTGGAAACAACAATTCAACTTCCAATATCAATGCAACTTATAATATTAATGTTAGTCATGGAATTCAATCCATTGAGTAGATTTTCATACATTATACCGTTTACAATGCTAGAATTGAAGACTTGTTCTTTTCAATGTTGTTTTTATGCCCTTTGCTAGAGTATTTAAATACTATTGCTAGATAATTTCATAACGGTTCTGGAGCTTTTGGATTCAGTAGCTTACTATTAACATTGTATTGGAGTCACCTTTACTATGAGTTCTTAGACTTGAATCATCCCACATAATTGAATTTATATTTAGTTATGTATTTAAATTTTTGAATTTGTGTTTGGCCTCTGTCTATATGGAAATTCAACTGATCTTGCACGCAAGGCCTAGGTTGGGACTAGTGCTGTCAAAGCGTGTCGGCCCAGCCCCATAAGGCACGGCCCGTTAAGGCCTGACGAGCTAAACGGGTCGTGCCAGCTACGGCACATTAAGAAATATAAGAGCACGGCACGGCACGGCATGCCGGCACAGCCCCAATGGGTCATACCGGCGTGCCGTGCTGTGCCGTGCCTTCCCGCATGCCTTCCTGGCAGGCCTTAATAGGCCGGCCCCCCAATTCAAATTATTATTATTATTTTTTTTTCAAGTTTTAAGTTTTAATTTTTAAAATTTAAGATTTTAATTTTTAAGTTTTAAATTTATTTGTTATAATATTATTTTAACAATTTTACTTATGTATTTGTAATTGTAATTTGTTTATCTTATTTATTATTTTAGTCTAATAAAATGAAATGTAAGAAAATAGATAGATTTATTGAATAAAATAATTCAAAGAATAATAAAGATTAAAGATTAAAGATGTAAGAAAATAAAAAATAGATAAAAATATGAAATGATGAATTATTTAATAAAAACTGTGTAAGTGTAAGTCAGATAAAAAAAAAATATAGGTAAACAAATGAATTTTATTTACTTATGCCGATTTCAGTATTACATGATTGCCTCATTAAAACTTTACCAAGAAAAACCCAGTGGGATAAAAACTTGGTAAGGGAAAAAGAGTGCAATCGAATTACAAGTAGTCAATGTACATGTATAATTAAAAATAAAAAATAAAAAAAGAGTGCAATCAATAACTCTTCAGTCTTCACTCCTGGACCTAGTTACTGTTGGAACCCTCATCGACGTATAAATTGATGCAATTTTGAATAACTTCTTGGTCTTCCATTTGATGTTGCATCTTATTCGAGCATGCTCCCAATCCCGAAGGCATGTTAATACCTCTACAATCTCAGGAGACAAAGAAGTTCTTTTTGGTTCAATTATACGTTCACTCGTGCTAAATACATGTTATGAAGAAACAGTGGACAAGGGGATAACGAGTACGTCATGTGCTAGTTGTGACAGATCGGATATCTGTTGCTATAGTTCTTCCACCATACCAGCAGATCAAATTCCTCCATATTTCTAGCTAAATTGAGTTGAGTTTGGCACCTCCAATTGCAGTAGCTGATGGAGCTTGGGATGAAGAAGAAGAACTTGATGAGCCACCATTTTTTCGATGATTGAGATGTTGGGATTTATGCCCACTACAAGAAAAATGACCTATTGGGACGAAAAATCTATTGGGACATTTTTTTTCGTCCCAATAGAGATCCTATTGTGACGAATTTTTTTCGTCCCAATAGGCACTCCATTGGGACGAATTATATATTTCATCCCAATAGACATCCTATTGGGATTAAAAAAATAAACGTCCCAATAGATTATCTATTGGGACGAAACAAATTCGTCCCTATAGATTTTCGTCCCAATAGAATGCTTATTGGGACAAATTTTGTCTAATGTGGTATGATCTTTAGGGACGAATGTTTTTCGTCCCAATAGGATATCTATTGGGACGAAATATATAATTCGTCCCAATAGACTGCCTATTGGGACGAATTTTTTTCATCCCCAATAGGTCTATAGGGATGATTTTAGGGCTATTGGGATGAAAAATATCGTCCTAATAGCCCTTTTTTTTGTAGTGTTTTTAATTTATCCTCAAAAGGCTTAGATGAATGTGAGTGAAGAAAGAAATGTGAAAAAAGTATTAGAAGATGAAGATGAAGAAAATATTACTTTAAGATGAAAGGAGAGTGTTATAGGTAAAAATCGTCATAAAGGACACGTCATCACCATAAGAAGCCACGTAAGCAGGGGTCAAGAAGAGTCAACTCGTAGGGGCAGAAATCCCCCAAAGTAACTTACCCGGCTAAAGCTAAAGCAACCCGATCACAAACGAAGAGAATTGGCTCGGGCAGCAAATCCCGCTCAGGCATGCTCGAGATTCGATAAAAAAGATAGTTGCCAGCATTTACGTCCTGAACACATGGACGGGATCAGCAATCAGCATCCCCACGATAAAAAACGGTGCGGCTGCCCAGAGTTTAACAAGGAAACAAACAAGTTTCCCGTAAATAGAAGGGAAAGAATCCTATCCAAACGTGGATTCTTTCAAACCAGGAAACATGCTACACTCAAGATGGAAACAGAATTCGTTTATGACCGAACAATCGCCCAAAACTTGAGCACCACGACACCAAACCCTAGCGGCACCCACAAACCCTAGTAGCATTATGTATAAATACCCATGTAACGCACAAAAGAGGGGATGGATGAAAAAAGAGAGATTAGAACACAATACTTTGTAACAATTTTTCATAGTGGATTCTACTTCGTTGCTAAGGCAATAACCCGTGGATGTTTCTCCGGTCATCGGAGTTTTACCACGTAATTGCGTATGTTATTCTTCTTTGTTTTCGATCATTATCATTATTAAAGTAGTATAAACTAAAACCAAATCGTTGACTGGGTGACCACGAAAAATCACCGTCAACAATTGGCGCCAGAAGGAGGGGGTTTCAGAAAACTTGTGAGACAATGGCTGGCGAAGGAGATGGTAGCGATTCCAGATACAGTCAAGGTTTTCCAAATAACGAGCTGGGTTCAACACCTAGTATGGAGGATGACACCACCCTCAATATTGCGGATGCTACCTTAACAACGGTAGACCAATCAGCTGCCTTGGCTGGTATCCAACGTTTCCCTACAACTAATGAAGAAATTGTGCAACGATTTCGTGCTTCTCTGCAACAACTTATATCAGACGCAGCAAGGCAAGGGGTTGACCTTTCCACTACGGAGGGTCTGATGTTGCCTCACAATCTGTCCGCTCCAAATCAGCAGGCAACGAGATTACTTTCCACGGTGGTGATACCAACATCTGATGCGCCCCTAAAGGCAAGACAAGATCCTACAGACAGGCCAGAGATTTTGTCCGAAAGATTAGCCAGTGGTAGTGGGGAGCATAGAGAGGAGAATGATTCTGACAGAGGGTATGACTAGGATCGGATGGCCAGGGATCGAGGCCGTCCCAGGAGACGGAATCATCGGAGAGATCGGTCATCGTCCTCGGGAGAAACTGAGCAGAATCATCATCGCAAGCGCCAAAGGGGCACAGTTCGGCTGCATGGCTTAAACCGAGAACACAGAGAGTTGAATCCAGAGGAAAAAGGCCAAAAGTTGACCATAAGTCAGAATTTCAACGTGATAGGGGAACCGGAAGGAGATAAAGACATACTCATACAGAGCTTGACCCGGGAGGTACAAAATAATCGTCGACAGATGGATGCTTTGGTCAGGCGGTATGGGCGTAATGAACTGTCGGATGATGAATCAAGCAGCCTATTCACCAATGGAGTTCTAAGGATGCCTTTCCCGGAGAGATTCAGGATGCCACATGTAGAGCAGTTCAAGAAAGATACCGATCCGAAAGAACACGTCCGGAGGTATAGGAGCGCTATGGCATAATACATCCGTAATGACGCCCTGCTATGTTTGAATTTTCCACAGACTCTTGGGGATCTAGGTTCTCGGTGGTTCGGTAGACTGCCAACAGCAAGCATAAGCAGCTTCAGCGAACTGAGCAAAGCTTTCTCAAGATAGTTCCTCGGGAATGTACACAGGAAAAAATCAGTGGCTCACTTGTCCCAGCTTAAACAGGAAAAAGACGAGTCGCTAAAGAAATACTTGGGAAGGTTCGGTCAGGAAGTGTCGAAAATAGGGAGTGCGAACGATGAAGCCATCATTGCAGCATTCATCAACAACCTTCAGAACGGCTAGCTGTCTTTTGATTTAAGAAGAGCTCGCCTAACCAGTTATGCAGACATGATGGACATGGCTGGGGGTTATGCCTTAGCCGAGGAAGAAGAGATTACGACAGGAGATTACTTTGTACATGGTGGTCGTCCAGAAGGAGCCAAAACAAAAGACCAAGCTAAGGCATCAGACACAAAAGGTGACAAGCCAAAGAACAAAACACGAGATAGACGGGATGGATGGGATGGTCGCCGGGTTTATGATCCAAAAACTGATCAGCCTCGCCAAAAATTCCATGGCAGATACACAAATTACACCCCGTTGAAGAAAGACCAGGAGGAGGTATTAGCTATCTTGGAAGAAAAGAATATGTCCAAAGAGCCGCCTAAGCAGTCGACTTACACTCGGAGGGACACCACCAAGTATTGCAGATTCCATAAAGAGAATGGACACAAGACATCCAAGTGCTTCCAGCTAAGGGATCACATCGAAACCCTCATCCGAGAAGGGCACTTAAAGGACATCATCCTAAAAAAGGCCGAGAAGGCAGATGGACAGAAAGATAGCCGACGGGGTGGATGGGAAAAGAAGCTGAGTCCCAAGAGAGCTGGAGATGGAGCAATCAACACCATCTTTGGAGGGCCAGCTACTGGTAAAAGTAACAGGGAGAGAACCCAGGAAATTTAGGAAGCCATGGAAGCCCGAAGAGACCTCGATGTCAACTCCATTGAACCTGATCCAAAAAGGATCAAGGAAGGCTGGGATCCAATCATCTTCACAAAGGCTGATTCTCACGGAGTAGACGTAAAGCCAAATGATGAGTTGGTCATCAGTGCTCGAATTGGGCACAAAGAGGTTCATCAGATTTTGATTGATAGTAAGAGCTCAACGGATATCTTAAGTGCAGAGGTGTACGATCAGTTAAGATTAGATAGAAAGGACTTGCAGCCGTTTCATACCCCACTCAAAGGGTTTGGCGGGGCAGAGGTAAGGTCACTCGGCACAGTAAAACTGCCAGTGAAGATCGGGAAGACCCCCTGCCAGAAGATAGTATTACTCGATTTTGTGGTTGTAGAGATACAGAGAATTGGCCATACAACGCCCTGCTTGGCCGGCCATTCCTGAATAAAGCAAAGGTAGTAACGGCAACATATGCCCTTATGATGAAATTCCCAACTGAGTATGGGGTAGGTGTGGTCAAAGGATCAAAAGAGATGGCGCGAAGGGCGAATCTGCTAGTTTACAAGGATAGGGAAGTATACCAATTATACACTATATCAACCGAGCAAGCCTATGAACCTGAGGAGCAAGCAGAGGCACTAAAGGAATTTGATCTAGACCCTAGAGAAGAGCCTGAAGCAAAAAAAAGATGAGCCAACCGAAGAAGTGATATTAGATCCAGATGAGTCGAGTAGAACAGTAAAGATAGGAGCAAGCCTAAGTGGGCACATTAAAGCCGAACTCGTCGCATTATTGAGAGATTACCGGGATGTGTTCGCTTGGAGTCATAAAGATATGCCCGGGATAGATACAAAGGTGATATCGCATTATCTTTCCATCGACCCGGAGTTCCGCCCAGTGGTACAAAACAGAAGATTGTTCAATCCGGAGAGAAGCCTCGTAATCAAAAAAGAGGTGGAGAAACTGCTTTCCGCGGGGTCAATAAGGGAAGTCAAATACCCGAAGTGGGTGGCCAATGTAGTATTAGTCAAGAAAAAAATCAATCAATAGAGGATGTGTGTGGATTTCACGGGTTTAAACAAAGCTTGTCCGAAAGACAGCTTCCCACTACCGAGGATCAACCAGTTGGTAGATGCGACAGCAGGACACGAACTACTAAGTTTCATGGATGCTTACTCAGGATACAATCAGATCCGGATGAACAAAGCCGATAAAGAAAAAACAGCTTTCACCACGGATCAAGGATTGTATTGTTACAAGGTGATTCCGTTCGGGCTAAAGAATGCCGGGGCAACGTACCAGAGGTTGGTAAATAGAATATTCACTCGGCAAATTGGGAGAAACATGGAGGTCTATGTGGATGACATGTTGACCAAAAGCATCACGGCGAAAAAACATTCAGAAAATTTGAAGGAAACCTTTGATGTCCTGAGAAGATACAGGATGAAGCTCAACCTAAGTAAATGTGTGTTCGGGGTACCGTCAGGAAGGTTTTTAGGCTCTCAGGTGCACCAAAGAGGAATTGAGGTAAATCCCGAGAAGATTAAAGCATTAGAAGACATGGCTTCACCAAAGACATTGAAGGATGTGCAGAGGTTGACGGGATGTCTTGCATCACTCAACCGGTTCATAGCAAGATCAACAAACAAGTGCGCCCCATTCTTCAGAGCAATAAAAAAGGGAAAAGGTCTAGAATTGAGCAAAGAATGTGAAACAGCCTTCCAGAAGCTGAAAGAATATTTAGGGAGAGCACCCATTCTTTCAAAGCCGGTGGTAGGAGAAACACTGTACCTGTACCTGTACCTCTCGGTTACAGAAGTAGTGACAAGTTCGGTATTGATTCGATTAGAGGAAGGAGTACAAAGACCGGTGTATTATACAAGCAAGGCGTTGTTACCGGCAGAAACCATGTATTTGCCAGCTGAGAAAATAGCGCTGGCCCTGATCACAGCAGCTAGGAAATTGAGGTCGTATTTTCAAGCACATACAGTAGAAGTATACACAGACTGCCCGTTCAAACTCATCCTTCAAAAGCTAGAGCTGTCAGGAAGGTTGACCAAATGGGCCGTAGATCTCAGCGAATTCGACATCAGATACACACCAAAAACGGCAATCAAATGGCAAGTGGTGTCAAATTTTATAGTAGAATTCACCAAGCCGGATGCCGAGGTAAGAAGGATAATGGAAGATAAACAGGCGAGGGGGTTCTAATGGAAGTTGCATGTAGATGGATCATCAAACACATATGGCAGCGGGGCAGGAATAGTCATAACAACCCCGGAAGGAGACGCTGTGGAATGTGCCATGAGGTTCGATTTCAAAGCAACCAATAATCAAGCAGAGTATGAAACTTTGTTAGCCGGCTTGAGGGTCTGTATAGCATTGGGAGCAGACGAGTTGGAAATTTACAGCGATTCACAGGTTGTGGTTAACCTGGTACTGGACGAATACCAGGCGAGGGAGGAGCACATGATAGCTTACTTGGACATCGCAAAAAGATTACTCAGAAAATTCAAGATGTACAAAATCTTTCAGATCCCTCGGGAAGAGAACGAAAAAGTAGATGCCTTGTCCAAATTGGCTTCAGCCACCATGAGTATCAGGTCCAAAGCAATACCGGTGGCACACTTAACTAAGCCAAGTACAGCAGAATATGAGGAAGTCATGATAGCAGAGATCCGACCAGGCCCAGGCGATTGGATGACCCAGCTCAGAAAATACTTGGAGGAAAATATATTACCGGAAGATACTGTGGAAGCTAAATGCATCAAATACAGGTCAACCCGGTACACAATTCTGAGGTGAGAATTATACAGGAGAGGGTTCTCAAAAGTACTGCAAAGGTGTGTAGCCGGTGAAGAAACCAGAAAGATCCTAGAGGATGTTCACAGCGGAGTATGCGGGAACCATACTGGGGGTAAGAGCCTAGCGCACAAGGTACTCAGACAAGGATTCTACTAACCAACTCTGTTTGCAGAGGCGCAGCAATTCGCAGAAAGTTGCGAAACATGCCAAAGAATAGCGAACGACATTCGGCAACCCCCAGAATTACTCAGAAGCTTAACCTCACCTTGGCCCTTTGCCATGTGGGGCCTCGATCTAATAGGACCCATGCCCACAGGAACAAAGAGAGGTGCGAAGCACGCTATTGTGGCAGTGGACTACTTTACCAAATGGGCAGAAGCAGAGGCACTCGTGCATATTACTGAGGCCAACACCACCAGCTTCGTCAAGAAGAACATAATATACAGGTTCGGGATTTCGAGCATCATCATAACAAACAATGGGACCCAGTTTGATAACAATAAATTCAGGGAGATGTGCGAAGAATACAAAATCGCAAATTATTACGCATCTCCCGCCCATCCTCAAACCAATGGTCAGACAGAAGCAGTAAACAAAGTGATCAAGCACAAGCTGAAAGCAAAGCTGGAGGCAAGGAAAGGTTGATGGGCGGACAAGTTGCCTGAGGTACTATGGGCATACCGAACAACTATGAGGTCATCCACAGGGGAAACTTCGTTCGCATTAGCATTTAGAACGGAGGCTGTTATCCCGGCAAAAACAACTTTCACCTCCCCTAGGGTTCGGTTATACAGTTCAGAGTACAATGTCAACATGTTGCAGCAGAACTTAGATGAATTGGAAGAAGTCAGAGACGCAGCACAAGTAAGGAATGCAGCGTATCAGCAAAGGGCTGCAAGGTACTACAATTCTCACGTTCGCGTGCGGAAATTCCAGCTCAGAGATTTGGTGCTGAGAAAGGTATCTCCAAACACCAAAGACAAATCAGCAGGATCTCTTGCTGACAAATGGGAGGGACCGTACATCATTAAAGGAATCGCTGGACATGGAGCTTACATGATAGCCCGACCAGAGGGTATCCTAGTGCCCCGACCATGCAATGCACAGTACCTCAAAATCTTCTATCCTTAAAAAGGAACCCATCCATATTTTTATGTTAATTTGCTCTGTTTTGGTTCAGTTTTAGCTTCGCATTGATTGTTTCAGAGTTATTTGCTGATTTCATCACCATGTTGATTATCTAGTAAAGTTCATTTGCCAATAAAGAAGTTATTCAGTGAAGTTGATGAGTTCCATGATCAAAGAGCAACACTTCAACAGCGACCACTCAAAAGCCAACCAAATAAACTCCAAAGAAAAAAAAAGAATAAAATTCGGGCGCCATGAATCTGCGAGAGAGCGGACGAGTAGTGCTCGAAGGGCGAAAAAGCTGAAATAGCGTGCCTGTCTAGTTAAGACGATGCGAACGCATCTCTTGGCAAAAAGATAAAATTGAGGCACCAGGGTGACTGGAAAACTGGTCGGAGCGTCGCTAGAAAGGCTAGTGAGATGCGCAGTCGTATTGGCCGGTGCATAGTACCCCAATGATTCGGCAAAACCTTTCATAGATAAAACCGGGAGACGTCCTAGGTGACTTGTGCAAGGACCTTAACGTATGGTCGTGGTGAGCCTCGGCATAACGATGAGGTAAAACGACCTTAACAAAAGGCCGAAAGTCAAATGCCAGTTGAATAAAATACTCGACTGAATTAGTTAAATGCCAGTTAAATAAGATACTCGGCTGAATTAATTAACTGCCAGTTAAATAAGATACTCGGCTGAATTAATTAACTGCTGGTTAATAACATACTCGGCCAAAGTAAAGCTAAGAATTCCCAAAAAGATAGCCGAGCACGGGCTATCAAATAAATTATACTCAGTACAGATTTAGTTCATCCCGTTTATATGTTTTTCATGCAGATTTAGTTCATCCCGTTTATATGTTTTTCATGCAACAAGTTAGATACAGCGGAAAAGCATAAGAAGAAAGATTCATATATATATATGGGTAAAGGTGAATACAAAGATCATTACAAAAATAATCGAATAAAAGATCAAGAAGACGGCACTGGGGGTTGTGAGCTGCTCCCGCCGACGCTCGAGTCAGGTTCCATTACATACTCGCTCATGAGGCTATCATCAGTGGGCCATACGGTCACGTCTTCTTCTTCATCATCCATCCAGGCACTATAATCAGTCCCAGGGACGGGCCCGATATCAGGATTCTCACCATTAATCCTTACTTTCTGACAAGCGTAAAAAGTGGAGAAGGAATCGGCAGTAGGAACCTCCAAATGCATGGGATGTGGCATCTTACCCTTACTCCGGCAATATGCTCGCCACTCTTTCATCTGGATCCGAAGAGACTCCAGAGATGTATCCACATGTTTCTTAATTGAAAGGCTCCAGTTGGCCCTAGCCCGGTCAGTCGCCATATTCTTCATCTTGAAGAACTCTCCAGCTGAGACCATCCCCTGTTGGAACTCCCCGGAGAAGCAAAGCATCATAGGCAGGAGATCTCTTAAAACGATCGACCCCCTGTATCTCCAACTCCAACCAAGCTTCCTTCGACAAGGACTTAACTGTCAAGGCCTGGCGCTCCAAGTCTTCGATTCGGCGCTCATAAGATGATTTAGCGTCTTCTGCGTTCTGCTCGGCCTGGAGCAAAGCATCCTGAGTAGATGACAACTGATCTTGCAAAGTCTTGGCCTCCTCAGCAGCAAAATACGCTTTCTGCTCAGCCTCCATTTGGCGGGCCAGACATTGATCCAGGAGCACCTGATTTGACCTGGCCCCTTCTTGACAAGTAAACTCAACCCGAGCGCGGCGATCTTCACTCTCTTTCAGTTGGGCTTCTAGCCATTTTATTCTTTCTTCCTGGGCTTCACTGGCTCGGTAAGACTCGGACATCTCGACCACCATCTACAGCAAATCGACCGTGAATAAAAAAGTGAAGCAACAGTAGCAAAAGAAAATACAAAAATACAAAATTATACATATAGTTGAAGTGTTACTCACATAGGAGGCACTGTTGAAGAAGCTGCAGAGTCGGTCAGACGGAGTACTAATACTAAAATGACTCCAATGATCCTCCCCAATGTAAGCATGGCCCGAGGACATGGCTTTCATCATGGACTGGGGGGTAGGATCGCCAGGTTGACTCGGTAACCCTGAACCAACAGCATCAGCATCAGGCATAGCGGTAGATGTTTGGGCTTGGGGAAAGGAGCCTGCGAGAGTTCCAGCCCGAGGCTTAATACGATCACCAGGGGGGGTTGAAAAAAGCCCATTTACAACACTGACGCCAGTTTCCTCATCTCCTGAAGATGAGTCAATATATGCGACTACCCGAGGAATCTTCGGGGTAGGACGCTCAGGAGAAAACGAAGCCTTCCTTTTTCTGGATTGCCTCCCACGAGTGTCAAGGTTGGCAACAGGATCTTCCACCTCAACATCAACCCTAACCTCAAGTGATAAGGGGACAGAAGTTGACACGGAAGCTGGTATGGAAACTGGAACCACCGTAGGTGCAGCATCAAAGGGCTCCCTGACCTCGTCGATGCCTGGGGACACAGCAGCCGCTTCATCAGTAGCAGGACCCCTCAGATTGTCCTGATCAGCAGACAAGCGTTCC
Source organism: Acer yangbiense (assembly GCA_008009225.1). Taxonomy (NCBI): domain Eukaryota; kingdom Viridiplantae; phylum Streptophyta; class Magnoliopsida; order Sapindales; family Sapindaceae; genus Acer; species Acer yangbiense. Next base: position 30,169,505 of record CM017763.1, on the reverse strand, counting down.
CGCTCACCTACAATATCTGCAGCTAGGGTCGGAGTAAACCCAGCAGAAACTGAAGCCGCCGGCGCAGGCTCATTAACCTCAGATGGCTCCCCAATCTTCTGTTTCCCCTTAGATGAAGAGGAACCTGCCTGGTTGTCTTTTTCAACAGCAGCCTTGTCTGCAGCAAGGTCCCCCGGATCACCCATAACCCCTGCCGAGTATGTGGCCATTTCCTAACCATGAGTCTCCTCGGGCGTATAATCAGGCACGCCCTCTTCATCATCTCCCTCGGGAAGATCCTCGGGAGAACTCTCATCAGAATCATCTAGTGGAGGGGCTATCCCAGCATCCCGCTGATGATTAGCCTCTTTTCGGCTCGCCTCCACGATGCCCTTCATCCGGCGCGCCAGAGCGTCACATACAATATCTACATCGAACACTAAAAAGAGATTTTTAAGTTAGTAAATTGACTAAGAGCAAGAATAATCAGAAAGAGCAAGAATAATCAGTAAAGTTTTGTAAAAAACTTACGGCGTCGTCGGCGTGCAGAAATCTGAGGAAAAAGGCGAGCCCTAATCATTTTTTCCTCGTCAAAGAGATAAGGTTTGCCCCTTTTCTCTAAAGGACGAACAGCCGCCCGGGCCAAAGCCTTAAGCTCGTCACCAGTATAGTAGGGAGTCGTATGATTCCATGTGTCAGGCGAGCAAAAGTACCAGGGGACCTTGCGTGTCACCCGAGTACCATCAAGATTAAAGCTGACCAATTGGCCCCAGCGTTTACCAACGAAGAACCAACTGTTCTTCCAGAACTTGTTTGAAGAAGGGAAGCCCCAAACAAACCCCTTCTTCTCATCCACGGCCGGCTCAACTTCACCCTTGACCACCACATCTTTTGGTATCCAGTTCTCAGGCTGAGTTGAAAGGAGGAAATAAACCCCGGATTTCCCCAAAGGCCTCAACGAATAAAAATGCCTAATTTCGCGAGGGGTGGGAGGTGGCCGTTTCATCCTGTGCCACATGCACATCAAAATCTGATAGCTGTTTAGAGTCAGCTGTGCCGGAGCAAGCTGAGCCTCAACTAAAAACCAAGTGATGAAAGGCTGAAGAGGAAGAGTAACTCCACAAGTAAGCATTGCCCTATAGATTGCCACTTGGCCGGGTGGGGGGTTCCATACGGCTCGGCCATCAGCGGGACTTAGTGAGATGACGCTATCGTCCAGATCAAACCATCCCCTCAGGACCGACCATATTTGGCTCGATGTCATAAGCACACACCCGCTCGGGAGAGAAAATAATACGAGCTCCCCTGTGCTCTTCTTCAATGTCATTCTCGACAACTCTCTGGGTCCCGATTCGACTTTCCTGGGAGTAGGAATCCTTGTAGATTTTGGTTCGACTTTTCCTCTTCCTCATTCGTTTCCACGGCCGAGCGTCACCACAAACGGAAACAGAAGGATCTGATTGAGCTTCGGGTTGATAAGACTCGGGTCTTGAAGAACTAGAAGAAGCGGAAGGGATTTCAGAAGCAGGTGGAACTTCAGAAGTAGCAGGGGCTTCACGGAAAAGCCCAAAAACGTCGGCGTCAAAGAAGTGAGGCTAATCGAAAAGAGGATCTCCCAGTAACCTGTGAACAACCATGGCAGTGAGAGCATCGTTTCGTTCAACAGCTATCATACCAACAGTAAAAAGACGGTGCCTAACTGTAGGATACATGAGAACTAACCTTGATATATCGGAAGATCGGAGATACACGAACTGCAGAGGAAGGATCTTCAAGTAAGGGTCCAGGGGTTTGAGAAAAAATCTCAACAAAGCAAGACCAAGAAATGTCTAAACTTAAAGCGGGTTGAAGAACAAATTGCAGTTTTTTAGGAATTACACCATAAATACAATGGATGCAGGCAAGCTTTTCTCTCGAAGAAAGAAGAAAATGATAGAATAAAAATAGGCAAAAGTCTCTTCTCAAGCATAATGTTTATATAGGCCAGGTATCAGTTTTGAAAAATCGAAACCCTAGAAAGGGTAGGTAGAGAAGCGGGAAAATAAAGAGACGGGGGTAGTGACGTGGGCTGTACGTAAAGGAACAGAAGGGTCGTGTCCCATAAATGCCCAACACCACGACCAAGCAAGAGGAGACAGGTGGCAGTCGAAGAAAGCCTTGAGCCGTCAAAAGGTCAGTATGTCACCATCAAGAGATTTCTGAATTGAGGGGCAGATCAAACACATGCGGACGTAATTAAGACACGTCATTAATGCGGAAGACGACAAACGAAAAACAAGTCATGAGAAGAAAGGCAAACAGAAGTTAAATATTTATCCCGAGTAAGCTGGACTTGGTGTATTCGGTTCAAATATTTAAGGGGGTATTGTTATAGGTAAAAATCGTCATAAAGGACATGTCATCACCATAAGAAGCCACGTAAGCAGGGGTCAAGAAGAGTCAACTCGTAGGGGCAGAAATCCCCCAAAGTAACTTACCCGGCTAAAGCTAAAGCAACCCGATCACAAACGAAGTGAATTAGCTCGGGCAGCAAAGCCCGCTTGGGCATGCTCAGGATTCGATAAAAAAGATAGACGCCAGCATTTACGTCCCGAACACATGGGCAGGATCAGCAATCAGCATCCCCACGATAAACAACGGTGCGGCTGCCCAGAGTTTAACAAGGAAACAAACAGGTTTCCCGCAAATAGAAGGGAAAGAATCCTGTCCAAACGCGGATTCTTTCAAACCAAGAAACATGCTTCACTCAAGAAGGAAACAGAATCCGTTTAGGACTGAACAATCGCCCAAAACTTGAGCACCATAACACCAAACCCTAGCGGCACCCACAAACCCTAGTAGCATTATGTATAAATACCCCTGTAACGCACAAAAGAGGGGACGGATGAAAAAAGAGAGATTAGAACACAATACTTTGTAACCATTTTTCATAGTGGATTCTACTTCGTTGTTAAGTCAACAACCCGTGGATGTTTCTCCGGTCATCGGAGTTTTACCACGTAATTGCATATGTCATTCTTCTTTGTTTTCGATCATTATCATTATTAAAGTAGTATAAACTGAAACCAAATCGTTAACTGGGTGAGCACGAAAAATCACCGTCAACAGAGAGAAAATGAGGTAAATAATAGAGGTAAAAATATATATATTATTTTGATGTGTATAATAGTTATTGTATTTATGATTATGAGTGCATCTTAACCATTTTTTTTTTACACAGGATTTGTCATACTTATGTATCCATTAGATCATACTTGTCTGAATGGTCAAGATTTCATGATCATTAATTATCTTAATTGTTTCTCTCTCTCATATTTTTTCTCTTTTCCTAAACATTTTATTTGTTTCTCTTTAGTAATTTATTTCTCTCTTTCCTCTCTTATTACTATTATTTTCTTTTCATCTTATAACATTTCTTATTTCATATCTTTTTATATTTTCACTTGTGGCATTCTTTTTTATTTATTGATAGAAATGCTTAAATAAAATAAATACATAGTTGATAAAAATTCTTCAAAGTACTCGAAAGTTTTTTTTTTACTGGAATTTTTTTGACATAATCAAAATACTGGAATTTATGAAATAAAATATGTTATCCAAAAAAAATAAAAAAACAAAGAACTAATTAATTAATTTTGTTGAAAATTCTTGATTTTTTTTAAAGTTTTTCCTTAAAGGTAGATTAATAATTAAATTACCATATAAATTAGAAAATGATGCAATATGGATCATTTTGTTCGTCCAAAGTGGTTCTTTATTGAGATGAATTTTGTATTTTCCAATAAATTCTTCATAAGGATCAATAACTATTAGTCTTGAGAGGTTTTCTATTATTATAAAAACAAAAAAAAAAAAAAAAAAAAAAAACCGAACCGTCAGAACTGGAACTGGAACTGGAACCGGAATCGAAACCGGAACCGGAATCGAAACCGGAACCGGAACCGGAATCGGAACCGTTGATTCTGAATCGAAAACTGAAATCGAAACAGAAACAGAAACCGCTGGTTTCAAATCGAAAACCGAAACCGCTGAATCTGAATTAAAAACCGAAACACTGGTTCCCAATTGAAAATTGGAACCGCTGGTTTCGAATCGAGAACTGAAACCGGAGTCATGTCTAATTCTGAGTACGATTAACGATTGACCATTTGATCTGACAATATATGATTTAAAAATAATAATTTAATTCAATGTTATAATAAATGTTTTTTAATATCAATTTATTTATCAAATAAAAATAAAATTTAAATTAGTGGAATTGATCTACAAATAAAATTTTGATTGAAAAAAAATTAATAACAATTTAATAACAATTAGAGGTTATATATAAAAATTATGCTTTTATTATCATAAACAAAGGAGAAGCAAAGTGGTTGGGCGTGTGTGGGTGGGTGTGTGTGTGCAGGGTTCGATTCACCGTGAGGACAATAATTAAATTTGATTTGTGTGGGGGCTGGTGGTGCGTGGGTGGGTGGCTGAGGCAACAATTTTTTTTTATTTTTTATAATTTCGTCCCAATAGGATACCTGTAGGTTGTCAATGGGGATGAAAAAAAATCATCCCTATAGGTTATCTAAAGGGACGAAAATTTATCTAATGGGACGAAATATTTCGTCCCTGCAGGTTGTCAAAGGGGACGAACAAAAATCGTCCATATAGGTAGTTTTAAGGGACGAATTACAATTTTCATCCCAAAGAAGCTATTGCGACCCATCTGAGGCGACAGAATTTGGGACGAATTTTATTCGTCCCAATAGACCTATTGGGACGATTTTTGGGCTATTGGCACGAAAAAAAAACGTCCCAATAGCCCTTTTTTTTTTTTTTTTTTTGTAGTGGCCCTAAAGCTTGTAATTTATAAATGTTATAAATCCATTAATAAAAGAAATAGTTTTTCATTCAATAAATATGACTCATACGTTTATATCATATGTGCTAAACTTCCAAGGTTGCTAGATGTAATCTCAAACTGAGTATTTGAATGTCTTAACATAGGAATTCGGTTTGAGACGTGCAATCTAAAGAGTCCGTAGAAAGCAGATAAAGCTGGGTACTTTACTTGTGGTTAATCTACAATTGCGGTCAATTCTGTAATGTACGGTGGTCTTATCCTAGACTACTCATATGGTGATATGAGAATGGAGGTACCTTATATGATGTGATCATATAGGACTGGGCCACGATCTATATGAATCTATCACCAAGCACTACAAGAGATTGGGTCTTTTATGGCTTGAGTTTTACGGCGCACATAAAAAGCGCGTCGTAAATGTTATCATTCATGACGTGCACACAAATGCACGTCGTAATTGTGATGCATAATTTCTCAAAGACGGCGCGCATTTGAAGAACACCGTAAAAAAAAGATTATTTACGGTGTGTATTTGAGGAACGCCGTAAAAAAGAGATTATTTACGGTGTGCATTTGAGGAACGCTGTAAAAAAGAGATTATTTACGGCACGCATATGAGGAACGCCGTAAAAAAGAGATTATTTACGGCGTGCATTTGAGAAACGCCGTAAAAAAGAGATTATTTATGACGTGCATTTGAAGAACGCCGTAAAATAGGATTATTTATGGCGCACATATAAGGAACGCCGTAAAAAAGAGATTATTTACGACGTGCATTTAAAGAATGCCGTAAAAAAGGATTATTTACGAATCGAAAACCGAAACCGCTAGTTCCAAATCGAAAATTGAAACCGCTGGTTTCGAATCGAGAACCGAAACTAGGGTCATGTCTAATTCCGAGTACGATTAACGATTGACCCTTTAATCTGACAATATATGATTTTAACAAAATAGTTTAATTAAATGTTATAATAAATGTTTTTTAGTATCAATTTATTTATCATATAAAAATAAAATTTAAATTAGTGGAATCGATCTGCAAATAAAATTTTGATTGAAAAAGAATGAATACAAATTTAATAACAAGTAGAGGTTATATAAAAATTATGCTTTTAGTAGCACAATCAAAGCAGCGGCAAGGTGGATAAGGCTTGGCTTGGTTCACTCATGAGTGCTGGGTTCAACACTCCATGAGAACACCATTTAATTGTATGTGGGCGTGGGTGGGTGGTTGCAGGGTCGTAAATACATTTTTTTAAAAACATATTTACGGCGTGTTTAGTACGCCGTAAAAAAAAGATCATTCACGACATACAGCTGAACGCCGTAAAAGGGGTCATTTACGGCGTTCTTTGAGCGTAGTAAAAGGGGTACAATTACGGCGTTTTTCAAATGTTATTAACGGCGCGTTTTGTACGCCGTATTTGAGGGGTATCATTCACGACATCATCTAATACGGCTTGCAGATGAACGCCGTAAATAGTCATTTATGGCGTTCTTTGTGCGCCGTAAAAGACCTAATCTGTTGTAGTGAAGATCCATTAGTTGAAAAGATTCATATATATCTATCGACAAATGATGACTGTATATGGGTGATCTAAATCCTGAGTGTCTTACTGACTCTTTTAAGTTAGATCATGTTTCTTAACATACCATGAGTGAGATTGGAGTAGCATTCCCGATCAATAACTCTGTATCTTGGAATCACAGTTTAGTTTGTGGCTGGGAAGGTAAGCACACAATAGAGGAATCCGCTTCTTCTTGTGAGAAGTAGAGAAGTAGTTCCCTTAAGGGTTGATTCGAGAATTGAATGATTAAGAGCGCTCTCCTTCTTCTGAAAAGGAAGAAAGGATATAACTGTTCATTAGAGAATCAATTGTACTTAAAGGAAAAGATATAATTAAAGAGTCATAACGGACTTTATGACCTAGCTCTAATTATGAACTACTTGTGGAGGATCATACCATATGAAATAGCTATATCGATAGACACTGATATTTTGGTTGTGTAAAACATCTATAGTTACGAGAGTGCAACCTCGAGTATTTAGTGGAATAACTTCGAGGTTAATAATCATGAAATATTAGTTAAAGAGTTTAATTACTTTTTCTAAGCATTATTGGAGCTCAAAACTGTGGGTCCATTAGGTCCCCTTACTATCCCTTTACGATTATTAGTAATAAGGCTCATGGTGAATTGGATGGTCCAATTAATTATGTTATGAAAGTAACTTGGATATATTTTGGGAATTAATTAAATGATATGATTATTTAATTAATAAATTATTTAATTGATTAATTAAATATAATTAAATAATATGATTATTTAATTGACATATTAATAATTAAGAGTTATTAATTGTTAATTGGAGGTTACAGGTTTGAACCTTGACGAAAGCAACGGAATAAAATAATAGAGATTATTTTATTTACTTTAAGGAGGTCAAAGGTTCAAGTCCTAGTGATGCCCAAAACAAAAAGGATTTATAATCCTATTTTGACTTGGTTAACTAAACCCTAAGATCCTAGTATATAAGATATACTTATCAGGAAACAAACTAACCTAACCCTAATACACAGAGAGAGAGAGAGAGAGAGAGAGAGAGAGAGCATGCAAGGAGAAGACGAAAAAGAAAAGAAATTATTTTTTTCTTTTGCTCAAGCTTGGCCAAACTCATCAAAGGAGACAAGGTGTTGTCTTCTCCATCTCAGTAGCCTCCATTCAAGAACTCCTGGAATCTGTGACGTGCCCACACACAGTAGCTAGATCACATGTCATAGCTCGGAAGACTTAGTGGCAAATGATCGAAACGAAACGAAGGAGAGATGTTCAAATGTATGAAAACAAATCTCCCCTCATATTCGTGTATACAAAAAGGTCCAAGATAATTTTTTAAAAAACCTATCTTTTTTTTTCCTCTGCATGACTTACATGAGAATGCTCCAACTTCTCTTCAATGGGAGTGTGTCTCGTACTTTCGATGGTTGCGTGTTAACGTTGCCAAACTTGCACTCATAAATACTAAAAACTTCGAACAACTTGGTTCGGAGATCAGCAAATTGTTCAGAAAAATCTAAGTCCAATTTAGAACCAATATAATTAAGAAAAGTTTCTAAACTATATAATTTAAACCTTTGATCTAGTATAACACCTATGGCATAGAGGAAAAGAATTTTATACTAGTATTTTTTAAACTTGTTTTCCATGGCAACAATTGCAATACCTAAGATATCATCATCTCTATACATGTTTAACATTTCAGACATTTCCACAATCTAATGGATTGCCTGAGAAGATGTGGGGTACTCTGAAAAGAGTTACAGTGAAATTGTAAAAAACCTTTAAAATTGAACAAAAACCTTTTCCACATACCAATCGTCTGAGGTTAGTAGTGGACGACCAATTTCGGCCATTTTCATGTTATAAAAAACTGAAATAGTTCTAGAATAATCCAAATAATTTTGCAGTATTAAGTAAGTAGAGTTCCACTTTACCGGCATATCTGTTTGGAATTGTCGGGGTCGTAGAGAGTTAGCTTGACAGTATCTGTCGAAATCTGACAATCTTGGATTAGAGTTGTTGATCCAAGAAAGGGCATCTTTGATGTGATCTATACGATCGCCTACAACATTCATGCCAGATTTTACAACTAAATTTATGATATGACATGCATACCGTTGGTGGAAAAAATAACCCTCATCTTGCGGGATATTGTTGTTAAAAAACAAGGCAATAGAGCTAGTATTTGCCGATGCATTATATAATTTGATAGAAAGGATGCGTTGAGTTATTCCATAAGTTTGTAAAACAGAAAAAATGACATGATAAATATTTTTTGCAGTATGTTGAAAATCCGTAGGACGAAAACCAAGACTTGGTTTTTTTTTTTTTTTTTTTAACTTCCAAGCAGAGTCTAAATAGTATCCCGTGACACATAAATAGTCATGTTTGGAACGTGCATTCCAAATATTGGAAGTTAGTGCAATAGAAACATTTAGATACTGTAATTCAGCGATTAAGTTTTCTCGTTGGGTGTAAAACTTTTTTTCAAATCGTTCATAGTGGTGTTTCTAAAAACAACTTTAAATTTGGGGTTGTATGCTTCTTGGATAAATTGTTTATAAAAAGCAGTGTCACCAAAATTAATCGGTTGATCAGTTTGTGCAATGTAAAGTTCCATACAATCTCTAACATACGCCGAGTCGTAACTTCACGTCGTAACGGACTCGTCTAGGTTCCGTTGTAGCTGTGTATAGGTTGCAATGTCTACCTGTCTGTGTTGAGTTATGCATTTGTCCATATACCTTTTCAAATGACCAGTTCCCGACCTAGAACTGCTATATAAAGCTTTACAAAACTTATAATGAGACTTTGTTGTGACCGTACCATCTGGGTTTTGTACGTATTCTTTGTCAAAACACTATCATACAACAGATGTCTTCTTTCTGGGTTTGGGAATGGGACGTGATGTCGGTGTGGAGGCAGAAGGTATCGTTGTTGGTTGGGCCGGTTCGAAAAGGTCAAAATCATCATTCTCCATGTTAAGACCATCCGGAAAAAAAAAGGACCTACAATATAAATATTAACTCATTAGTCAATATTCATTAATTAAGCATAAATATATAAAATAAAATAAAATAAAATAAATAAAAACTAAGGGGTCGTTTGTTTTTTTGTCTGAAGACTGAATAGTCCTAAATTTTACTGAAGACTGAATAGTGACTGAAACCTGAATCTAAATGACATGTTTGTTTTTATTTTTTCTCATATCTGAATGTACTGTCAACATGTTTGTTTTTTAAAAATAAAATTGTTTGAAAAAAAGTAATTTTACATCTATACCCATATTAAACAATTATACATATAATATAGAATAAAAACAATCCAAAAATAATAAGTATATATGAACACATATGATCATGATCTTCTTCTTCGATTACAAACAAACTTTATCTTTACTAAGAAAAAAAAAGAGGCAACAGGAAAACTCACACAAATCACTCTAAAAAAATTAATATATAAATACATAATGATATTAAACACCAATATTATAAGTGATTAGGGTTCTTTTTTATTTTTAAAGCTATTTAAAATAAGCAATATATTAAAATAAAGATTTCTATACAATATATAATTATGATGAAATTCGATATATGTTATATATGGAAGATAGTATCGGAAGAAAAGATTTTGGATTGCATTTAATGCAATTCAGTGATTTACAATTAAGTTAAAAGTCAAGATTTTTTACTTTTTATTTTAAGTTTTTTTTTTTTTTTTTTTTTTGTATTTTTAAGTTGTTTGACCACTTAAAAAAACAAACAAAACAACTTAATAATTATGATTTAGACCCATTAAGTTATAAGTGAAAAAAACAAACGACCCCTAAGATTCTAAGAATAAATATTAAAATTAATAGCTAAGCATAAAAATGTAAAATCATAAATATATTAATCATTAAAGTAAAACCTAAGTATACATATTAGCATTAAAAACTAAGCAAAAATATAAAAATATAAAAAATAAAACCTAAGAATAAATATTACAATAAATATACTAAGCATAAATATTAATTAGTAAATAATAATGGTGTGATTGAAATTAACTATGAATAAAAAAATTCCCCATTTTGAATTTTGAATTTTGAGGATAAATGTATAAAATTAAAATAAAATACATAATTTTATGATTTATGAAGCATAAAAATGTAAATTTATAAATTGAGTATAAAGATTTAAATTTATAAATTGAGTATAAAAATTAAAATTAAAAACTAAGCATAAAATTAAATAATAAAATTTAAAGAAAAAAAAAATTACCTTTGTATTTTGGTGCCTTGGTACCTTGGTGGAAAGATTAGGGTGCGTTTGGTATGGGAACGGGATAGGAAATGATAAGACATGACAGTTGTTTCGTATTGTGTTTTGAATGTCTAGGACAGAACTGTGGACTGTACTGTTATACGTTTGGTATGGCTGGGACATGATGAAACAAGAGGTTCAAATGACCAAAGTGCCCTTCTTATCATATCTAATGTTTATTACCACATAATAGTGACATATGATACAAGACAAGTCGATATTTATTTGATTTTATTAAATACTTACTAATTATTATATGATACTTAATAATTAATTGTTTTTAGAAGAAAAATGGATGGAGGGGATGAAGGAGATCTGATCTCCAAACGATCTCCACCATTGGAAAATAAGATTTTAAAAAACACAAGGTTAATTTAAAAATAAACAGTTAAGGATATCTGAAAATAAATCAACTTAATCCAAACACCCACCACCTAATCTTCCTATTTCATCACCCAAATCAACCCCAAAACGATTAAATCCAAGCCGCTCCTTTTATTCAATTTGTTTTGATTATTATTGTTATTTAAAAAATTAATAAAAAAGAAAAACATTCCAGATTTTTGTTTCTTCATCTTTCTTCACTATAAATGAGTTCTTCATCAAATCAAACACAAACTCATCTCTTCAATCTCAAACACAAATACATCAGCTACAATCTCAAACAGGTATAAAAATAGGCAAAAAAAATCTCCAAATCCCAAAACAGAGAGCTCTCACTCTAATACAAAGTCCGATCCCAAAACAGAGAGCTCTTGTTTTGTGTAGAATTATTGAGATTAGAGTCAGGTATTCAAAACCTCTATGTTCTCTACTTTTGTCCAACAGAGATCGATTTGGGTGTTGGTGGTGCTGGGTTTGATTTCGTGGAGGGGTTTTGGGTGTTGGTGGCACGACGACGACGATTGGAGGGGTTTGGTTTAGGTGTTGGGTTTGGTCTTGGTTTTGGCAGTGGGAGAGTGAGGGTTTGTAGATTATTGTTTCGGTGGTGGGGTTTAGACATATCGCCGGTTCTGGTTCCGGTTCCGGCAATTCGGTTACTTTTTTTTTTCCTTATGTTTAATGTTATTTAATAAAAAAAAATTAGACATGTACAATTGTAAATGCATTTTATTTGGTCACTTGAAAATAAAATAAAATAAATAAATGACAAATTAAAAAATTAAATTGAAATAAAACTAAAAAATGTAAAATTGGCCTTGCACTTAATTTTTACCACAATTAAGTTGCCTACGTATCCTCTTGGGGTTTAGAGGAATCAAAGACCACGTAGTTCTCTTACCTTTTATTGCAGGTTTGGTGATGACGAGGACTAATTGTTGTCATGATCACCCGTTCCACTTTCAGGTTGGCCATCTTTGATGAAATCGTAGGGTTCCTCTTGATTGATTTCTTGTTGTCTATTTTGCGCTTTCATCCAATCATCAACACAAGGTTGTATATGAATTGATTTCAAACTCAAAAGCGAACGTCTTGCACCCAAAATATTCCCATCGGCGCTGAACTGTTGTTCGACCACCACCATAGAAACTGGTGTTGAAAGAATTTGTTTGGCTATCATAGCAAAGATTGGAAAGCACCTTTCATGCTCATTCCACCAGTGTAGGATATCAAATTATTTAACTTCAGTGTCTTCTATAAACTCAAAAGAGGTACTTAGATAAGATTCAAGCTCAGAATACGTGGTAGAGCTTGATGAAGAAGAACCTCATAATTTTTTGGTTTTTTTGGATAACAGATTATACCCTAAACTCATAAATCCGGAGGATGATGAGGAATGAGCTACATTTTGAGTTAGTGGAACATTTATGTTAAGTGATGGACCATAAACTCTAAGATATTTATCATATAACTCATACAATAATGTCTTAATTCTATCACAACACATATCAATATAATAATCTATTTTTAAACCTTGTTCATAATAAACAGTTAGATATTTAGACAAATTTTCTAATCTATAACGTGGATCAAAACACATGGCAATCAAATAAATATTTGGAAACTGCTTATAATAGTGTAACCATTTTTCCTTCATAGTAGTAACAAACTCCAGTAATTATGGGTCGGATGCACAATGAGCAAAGGCACTAGCAATATTAAGACTCTCAATAATAAATATATTAGTTGTAGGATAATAAACACTAGATAAATTGTTAGTAACATTATTAAAGACTTATAACAAACCACAAACTTTGTTACAAACATCCCAATGACTTGGATAAAGATTAATGTCACTAACATTATATTGAATAAAAGTAACTAATAAATCCATATAATCATAACCTCTAGCAAGCAATTTATAAGTAGAATTCCAACGTGTTGGAACATCATGAGGAAATCTAACGATATGCCTACCATTTTGTTTACAATATGTTGCCCATGCTTTCATTACAGAATGATGTTTCTACAAAAAATAGAGGGCATCTTTAATAGGTTGAAGAGTTTGTAATCCGTTTTGAACACATAAATTTAAAACATGTCATGCACATCATTGATGAAAAAATTTACCACCAAGATAAGGTTTGCATAAATCAATTAATGAAGGAATAGCAGCGGTATTCTTAGAAGCATTATCAAAACCAATTGTAAAATTTTTGTTTTTAATTTTATACTCTACAAAAATAATTATAAGCTGTCTAAAAATATTAGGAGCAGTGTGTGCATCATCAAAAACTCTGAATGCAAGAATTCTTTTTTGGATAGTCCATGCATTATCCATATAATGACAAGTGACACATAAGTATGAATGCATTCGCCAATGGTCACTCCATATGTCGGCACATATGGAAACATGACCATTATATTTTTCAAACTTTTTTTTTCTTTGTCATAAATCTTTTCAAATGTTTCTGTGAGCATGTCTTTAAGAACACGACATGCAGCAGGTTTTATTGCTTGTTGAGAATAATTAAGAAAACCAACCTTTTTCACCAAAACTAAATGGTAAGTGTTCTATCGTCGGTTCCAATCCGATTCAAACCAGGCGACCAGGCGGTTCCTTAAAAATTGGAATCGGAACCGGAACTGCCTTGGTACTGATTCCGGTTTTGATTTTTCCGATTTAGTTTGCTGGTTCGAACCGAACCGACGCCATGTCTAGTGGGGTTGCTCCGTTGCTGGGTCTTCTCCGATGGGAAGAGATCGTGGCCATAGAGATCTAGATCTCCATGGATGGTGATCTAGAGATGAATGAGAGAGAGTGAGAGAGAGAGAGAGAGAGATGGGATTCGATTTAGGTGGTGTATATATATGTTTGTAATTTTTAGAAATATTAAGTGTAAAAAGACTTTTTGACACTTGTCCCATGCATAGGACAAGTCTAGCCGAGGGTCATGGGTGGGACAATTTTTGGTGGTTTTTGTCTCACGTTGTCTCTTCCCATCCTACGTTTAAGACGCGCCAAACGTAAGAGGACAAGAGGAAGTTGTCCCACGTTGTCCCATCTCGTCACGCGTACCAATACATAATTTTTTGATTTATGAAGCATAAAAATGTAAATTTAAAAATTAAGTATAAAGATTTAAATTTATAAATTGAGCATAAAAATTAAAATTAAAAACTAAGCATAATATAGTAAGTATAAATATAAAATTTAAAAACTAAGCATAAAATTTAAAGAAAAAAAAAATAACTTTGTACTTTGGTGCCTTGGTACCTTGGTGGAGAATAGAGAAAATTAGTTTGGGAATAGTAAATAGAGATTATAGAGTGTGATAGTATTAGTAGTAAGTAGTTAGTAGTGTAGATAATAGACGGAAAGTGAGAGTAGAGAGAGAGAGAGAAAGAAAGTGTATGAAAATTGGAATGGGTAAGGTATTTATAGGAAAATTTGAAATGTGGAAAAAAATATAAAATAGAAATTTTAAGGGTTAAGTTTTGTAATTTTTTTAAAGAATATGTGCAGCCTACCATTGGTGAAGCAAACGGTTCAATTTTTTTTTTTTTAAATATTAAAATATTAATACAATCGTTGGTTGGAATTAAAAAAAAAATTAAAATTAACCAACGGTCGGCACGGTGTGCTGGCCTGCCATGCCATGCCATGCCATCACGGGGGACCGAAACTCTCGGTCCCGCACTACAAGGGCTCTCGTGCCGTGCTAGCCCAGACACACTCCTCAACATCCTAGGAGGAAGATTGATCTTGAAGAGTCTTTTAAGAGTGGCCAAATGAAGATGTCAACAAAGGGTATAACTCAACCTCAACATCCAAGAGCTCCACACCAAAGTTTTGCTCAACCAAGGTATAACCAACCAAGGAAGCAAAAAAACTCGGTTCAACAACAAAGAAGGAGAGAACCGGTTCAACACCATAGGAGACATCAAATGCATGACAAGTCTCAAATGACCTCACAAGGATATGGTATGATTCCTTATTTATACCTACTTGTCACTTTTGTGGTGTTGTTAGCCATATTAGGCCTAATTGTTTTAACTACATAAAGAGATGTAGAATTGAGAGCATAAGAGAAAAACGGTTGAACCATAAGGCTAATTTGCATGACCCTAGGCGAAACAAATTTAATGCGCAACGGTGTGTTCTAATATTATCTAGAGGGGGTGAATAGATTTTAACCCTTTTTACCAAATTTTCGCGTTTAGTCAATTTACGAAAATAACCCTAATCTAGTCAATATAATAAATCAAGTGTAATAAGTGTGGAATTATAAATGACACTTGATTTTTATGTGGAAACCCAAACTGGGAAAAACCATGGGCTGTTATGTGCGCCACACACGAACCTCGAATCCACTAATTGTGATAATGTTTATAACCTCGGTTGACCTCAACCTCTAATGGTCAATAACCCGCTACCACTATCCGCAGGCCTGTAAAAGTGGGCCTAGTCCAATTGTTTATTTGAACACCTAATCCTGGTAGTCACACAAGACTTGGTTCTCCGAAGAAATCAACACCCTAAGTGAATATACAAAATATCCAAATACGCAAATAGAGCTAGGGTACACTAAATGCTTATCTAGAATTATATGATGACAATAAAATCAATCTTATATATGAAAATAGATATATGACATGGCATACAACTTTAGCTATGTAAAGGATAACCAATCCTAGATACAATAGCTATCAAAAACAATCTTAATCATTTTAATAAGATCAATTTAGCTAGATGACATATTAGCATGAAATCCTAGCTATCAAAAATAATCTCAATCATACAATGAGATTAATTAGCTAGATGGCATATAACCATTAAAACCTAGCTATCATAAAATAACTCAATCAACACATAATCTCAATCATGTATGTAGAAATTAATCTAAAAGCATACATGTTATAAATGAGATAAATTGACAAGTAAGAACGCTAATTATGTAAGATAATAGTGAACAACTTACCATGCCATGTGTGTTGAAGAAGACCCATGCATTAACACATACTAGATGATCCTAGATTATGCCTAGATGATGATTTATGCATGTGGAAATGAGTTGGGAGAGTTAAAGAAGGAGAGATAAGGATGTATTTATAGTGGGGAAAATGAACTACTCGTGAAAAGACCATAATGCCCTTATTCAGCCTTTTCCGCGGTGCACGCGATAGTGCAACAGCTCAAGATTCAAGCACTCTGAAACATGACCAAACGACATCCAAACTTTTCATATAATATATCATTGGAAATGTATGGATGTCTAATTTCTACTCGTTTTTACAGAATGACATTTTGATGTTTGTATACAAAGTTATGGTTAATTGAGTGACCAAAGATCAGATTCAGATAAAAACAAAGTTGCTGAAACAAATACTCGAGGCGTGTTCTATATAAAGCTAGAGGGGGGGTGAATAGATTTTAACTATTATTACCCAATTTTCGCATGCAAGTCAATTTTACGAAAATGCCCCTACTAGTCAAAAATACATACAAGTGTAATATAGTGCGGAATTTAAATAACACTTGATGTATACGTGGAAACCCAGCCACTGGGAAAAACCACGGGCTGTTTAGTGCGCCACACTCGGACCTCGAAATCCACTAATCGAAATGGAGTTTACAACCTATGTAGACCTCGTCTAACACTCCGGTTAATAACCCCCCACTTCTACCATTCGGGCCTTTAAAAGTGGCTCTAGTCCAATTGCTTGAGGCCTAAGCAACCTTAGCCTCAAGACTTGATTCTCTAAGAAGAGATTATGCAACCTATGTGAATATGTATGAATATTCAAATAACTAACAAGGCTAGGTAACCTTAGATGCTTATCTAGGATGATGATATAATCAATTTAATCAACCCTAGATATCAATTGCTAAATGACATGACAAATAGCTGAGCTAATCAAGATTAAGCAAAAACCTAATTAGCTATCACAAAAACAACACTCAATTAATTCATCACAATTAATTCTCTATTCTTGTATTTATCATATGATCAACAACATACAAGTAAATAAATAGAGAATATGCTAGATAGTAAAAATACTAAAATAAGATGAAACTAATCAAAATCTTACCAAGCATATTGTGATGATGCCAATCCAATCATAGATGCTTTCTATGTAGACATAGAGGATGCAATATGAAATTTGATGCAAAAAGGATTTGATTTGAGTGTTTAAAGGTGGGTTCTTGATTTGATTTTTTCTCAAAAATCTCTCTTGAAAGATTAGGGTTCTAATTGCTCAAGAAACTTATTCAGAGATTGAGAAAATAAGATATTTATAGACATCAAGAATTGGGCATGTGAAAAGACACTTTTGCCCCTGAAACGCACCGTTCGGCGGTTTCAATCGGCGGCCGGGCCGCCGATGATGACCGCCGAATTGAGCTCGTGAAGAACAGAGCATTAACGGCGGTTTCATTCGGCGGTTTTGTGACCGCCGATCCAACCGCCAAATCAAACCCGAGGGATTAAAATCGATCAGGTATGAACGGCGGTTTCGAACGGCGGTCGTGACCGCCGATCTTGACCGCATAATTGCTTCAGACCAATCTGGACTGAAACGGCAGTTTCATTCGGCGGCCAGGCCGCCGATCATAACCGCCGATCACCAACAATGGTGAAAACCAAGGAGAAGCCAAGGGCATTCTCCATAGGCGGTCTTCGTGCGAAACCAAACACTCATTAGTGCAAGCGCGGACGTTTCCGAACAATGTCGGGAAACGAATTATAAGGCACATATACACACAACAAGATATATCAACCAAAGTGCTAGTGTGTAAAGTGACATGTGAAGAGATACACATAAAAGTAAGCAAGTATGCAATCATAGCAAGAATGCTAAGTGTGTGTGTGCTACTAAATCTCTTCAAAGAAA
This sequence comes from Acer yangbiense, assembly GCA_008009225.1. Classification (NCBI taxonomy): domain Eukaryota; kingdom Viridiplantae; phylum Streptophyta; class Magnoliopsida; order Sapindales; family Sapindaceae; genus Acer; species Acer yangbiense. The sequence goes on along the minus strand of CM017763.1, from coordinate 30,151,535 downwards.
AAAACAAGCACAAGAGATTATACCTTTGGCTTGCTTATATCTTGAGGTCATGGAAGGGCCTTTGATCTTCAATCATTAAACACTTAGACTACCCTTACATTTAAAACCCCAACATGTGGTTTGACCACGAAATAAGCCAATCAACAAAACGGGAATCCTTACAATCTCCCCCTTTGGCTATTTCGTGACAAAACCACCACTCACATTGATTCCTCACAACAAAAATAAACCTATGGGTCAATGAAGATTTTCTATTCTACAATACAAAGAGATATATAAAAATAAAACTTGAAGTCTTCAATCTCTTATAGAACAATCATTCCCTGAAACAAGGTTTCTAAACTTTCCAAAACAAGTAAAAGTGAGATGAATCAAGTGAGGACATAAACAAGCATTTGCATTTCTAAGAAATTAAACACAACATCATGCAATACTCCCCCTCAAAGGGTTACTCCCCCTCAATGTATATTCTCCCCAATGTGCACCAATTGCTACAACAATTTGCACCTCCCCTTACCACATTCTACTCCCCCTTTTTGTCATGATATAGACAAAGGAGTAGTCCCCAACTGGGTCACTCAAGGCAAAGAGAGATAGTAGCATTCTAGTATATGCATAATCAATATTAGTCACTTTATGCAATCTCAATTAATCGAAGAGAAACGAGGAGTTTTATTAGAATAAAAATGTGTGAATCAAAAATGCTTTGCATACAAGACATATAGCATTCAAGTCCAAAATACCATGGTATTTGGCAAAGCAAATGACAAAGGTTTCTAAAAAGAATTCAAACCAATTTCACCAATGTCATGAGAGAAGCAAAGATATAGAGTTTTCATTGATTTTAATGAATGAGCAACTATATCCAACTTTATAAGCTAAACATGTCATGAGCAACTTTGCACCCCATTTGATTTTTCCGGGAATGAAACCCGTATGATAGTAGACATGTTCAACCAATAAAGAAAGAGAGACATTTGGATTGTAAAATCCTTGAATGGATACAAGATCCTTTTTCATTTGAGTCTCATAAGCCTTTTTTCACACAAGTTTTTGCATTTAAGAACGCAATTATCAATTCATGTTTTTTTTTTTATTTGAGCATGTACATGAATTTCATGCTTTTCATAAGACATTAGCATGTTATTTAAGAATCATCATGTCATGGAGATAATCATAGGTCATTCAAATCATACTTCCTATGTACATCTCCTAGTCCAAAATGCATGTTTGAACATAAATATGACATGGATTGTAAACAAGCAAGGTTCACACTTATTGAATTGAAAACATATATACATATGTGCAACCAAGCTTACTCAAGCAATCAACCAAGAAGCATAAGATTTTTCAAATTTTTTGCAAGTGACAAGAATGCAAAAATAGCTCTCTTTGCTTGAGTTCCCCATATGGGGTTAGTATCATCCTTCATTAATGAAGGGCATGAGGTCCTATGGACCTACCAAGTCCATTTGACTTGGCTGAACCTATTTGAGACTTGTTAGTCTCATAGCAAGCGGGTTCATTTTTCCTTATCCACATAGATATGACATTTTTCTTCCTAGTGGACAATGGTTCAAGAGTACTAGAATTAATAGGATCATGAATATGAATGTTTTCCTTCCTATTAGCATGCATTCTAGCTCTTATCATTTTCTTTTCAATCATGCTTTTGATTCTACATAATTTAATGAAATGAAAGCAATTTGGTCTAATGTGACCATTAATACCACAAAAGTGACATGTAGGGATAAATTTAGAATTCATACCATGTCCTTGTGCATGCATAGGAGCCATCCCATGACTTTGTGGTTGAGCGGGTTCAAATCTTCTTTGTTGTTGAACCGGTCTAGCTTGCTTCCTTGTTTCATTTTGCATGATTGGCCTCTTCCCTTGATGAATATGAGCTTGAGGGAAGTTAGGTTGAGGAACTTTTTGAGCTTGAGGTTGTCTCTTAGGAGCTACCTTCACTTGTGCATTTCTTGAACATTGTCCTAGATCAATTTTCTTCCTAGGAGTGTGCACCGGTGAGGCTTCTATCTTGCTCAAACTCTTGACAAAGACGGTCTTGGTTGGAGTAGTGATCTCCTTTGTTTCTTCATACCCAATACCTCTCTTGTCACAAGGGTTCTTTCCACTACCAAGAATGTTGTCAAGTTTCTTGGTGCTTGTAGTCATCCTAGACAATGACTCTATGGCTTCAACAAGCTCTCTCTTCAACCCTTCTTCATTCCTCTTAGACATAGCTAGCTCATCCCTTAGCTTGTCTTCAATCTTCTTGGATGCCTCCACTTGTTTACTTAAGTGGTCATTGTGTGTTGAAAGTTCTAGATTTTCATCCTCTAAAATCTTCAACTTTATATTTTTCTTCTCCAATGAACTTTCACACTTGACTATAAAGTCATTTACATCCATTTTCTCTACACCTCCATTTGTAGAGATAGATGAGGAGTCATCTTCACTTAAGTTATCTCCTCCACTCTCATTCTCACTAATGGAGTCATTTCCCTCATTTAGACCTCCACCTTGATCTCTTGAGTCAATGAGAGTCATATCCCAATGAGTAGCTACATATATCTTCTCTAGAGCTACTTCTTCATCTTTTTCTTCTATGGGATCACTAGTCAAGTCATTCTTACCAACAACTTTATCTTCTACACAAGTGGCCCCAAATCCCGTGTAGTTGATGGTAAGCTCATCATCACTTGATGACTTATCTCCCTCTCCGGAGTCATCACTTTCACTCCATGTGGCGGTCATCACTTTTGCCATCTTGTTCTTCAAGTTCCCACAATCCGGTGAGATGTGACCTATACCACCACACTCATAGCATTGGACCCCTTTCTTCTCACTATGCTCTTGCCTAGGCTCAAAACTCTTGAAAGGAGCTTTTTTCTTCAAGTCTTAGCCTTTGGATCCAATGCCCTTATTCTCGAACTTGACAAACTTCTTGAATCTTCTAAGTAGCAAAGCCATGTCTTGGTCCGAGTCACCTTTTTCCTCCTTCTCAACCTTGGAAGCTTTCAAAGCAATTCCTTTTTGCTTTTTAGGAGGTGAAATACTAGGAGCCTTCCTAGATTCATAGGCGAGGAGTCTTCCAATCACCTCGCTCGGCTTCATATCCTTGTATGTGCTATTTTCCTCTAAAGCCGTCACTTTTGATTCGAACCTAGCGGGGAGAGACCTCATAATTTTCTGCTTAACTCTCCTATCCGAATAAGGATCACCGAGTTGATGGCTTTGATTCACAATATCCATCAACTTGACTTCAAAGTCATTGAAGCACTCGTCCTCCTCCATTTTAAGCAACTCAAATTGCGTTTGAAGGACTTGTAGCTTGGAATCCTTAACGACATCGGTTCCCTCATGTGCAACCTGTAGGATATCCCATGCCTCCTTGGCTATCATAGTGTTCTGAATCAGTTTGTACTGATTTTCATCCACTGCACATAGAAGAGCATGCCATGCCTTCCTATTCCATTTTGAAGTCTCAAACTCTTCAGGTGACCACTGGGACTTTGGCTTGAGTACTTCTTCTCCACCACTTGTGGGAGTCATCATAGGAGGTGCATACCCATCTTCAATTGCCATCCATGCCCTATCATGGATTTGGCACACATATGCCTCCATCTTGCCTTTCCATGAGGCATAATTCACACCGGTGAGGAGAGGAGGCCGTGTGAAGCACCTTCATGGTTGCCACCGAATCCACTAATTGTCTCAAATAAATGAATGAAATGTATGCAAAATGTATGAATGAGCAAAAATCACACAAATGCACAACACACCTAAAATGAGCTAAGATCACCTAAGTATATCTAGGAACCCGCTCTGATACCAATTGAAACAAATACTCGAGGCGTGTTCTATATAAAGCTAGAGGGGGGGTGAATAGATTTTAACTATTATTACCCAATTTTCGCATGCAAGTCAATTTTACGAAATTGCCCCTACTAGTCAAAAATACATACAAGTGTAATATAGTGCGGAATTTAAATAACACTTGATGTATACGTGGAAACCCAACCACTGGGAAAAACCACGGGCTGTTTAGTGCGCCACACTCGGACCTCGAAATCCACTAATCGAAATGGAGTTTACAACCTATGTAGACCTCGTCTAACACTCCGGTCAATAACCCCCCACTTCTACCACTCGGGCCTTTAAAAATGGCTCTAGTCCAATTGCTTGAGGCCTAAGCAACCTTAGCCTCAAGACTTGATTCTCTAAGAAGAGATTATGCAACCTATGTGAATATGTATGAATATTCAAATAACAAACAAGGCTAGGTAACCTTAGATGCTTATCTAGGATGATGATATAATCAATTTAATCAACCCTAGATATCAATTGCTAAATGACATGACAAATAGCTTAGCTAATCAAGATTAAGCAAAAACCTAATTAGCTATCACAAAAACAACACTCAATTAATTCATCATAATTAATTCTCTATTCTTGTATTTATCATATGATCAACAACATACAAGTAAATAAATAGAGAATATGCTAGATAGTAAAAATACTAAAATAAGATGAAACTAATCAAAATCTTACCAAGCATATTGTGATGATGCCAATCCAATCATAGATGCTTTCTATGTAGACATAGAGGATGCAATATGAAATTTGATGCAAAAAGGATTTGATTTGAGTGTTTAAAGGTGGGTTCTTGATTTGATTTTTTCTCAAAAATCTCTCTTGAAAGATTAGGGTTCTAATTGCTCAAAAAACTTATTCAGAGATTGAGAAAATAAGATATTTATAGACATCAAGAATTGGGCATGTGAAAATACACTTTTGCCCCTGAAACGCACCGTTCGGCGGTTTCAATCGGCGGCCAGGCCGCCGATGACGACCGCCGAATTGAGCTCGTGAAGAACAGAGCATTAACGGCGGTTTCATTCGGCGGTTTCGTGACCGCCGATCCAACCGCCGAATCAAACCCGAGGGATTAAAATCGATCAGGTATGAACGGCGGTTTCGAACGGCGGTCGTGACCGCCGATCTTGACCGCATAATTGCTTCAGACCAATCTGGACTGAAACGGCAGTTTCATTCGGCGGCCAGGCCACCGATCATAACCGCCAATCACCAACAATGGTGAAAACCAAGGAGAAGCCAAGGGCATTCTCCATAGGCGGTCTTCGCGCGAAACCAAACACTCATTAGTGCAAGCGCGGACGTTTCCGAACAATGTCGGGAAACGAATTATAAGGCACATATACACACAACAAGATATATCAACCAAAGTGCTAGTGTGTAAAGTGACATGTGAAGAGATACATATAAAAGTAAGCAAGTATGCAATCATAGCAAGAATGCTAAGTGTGTGTGTGCTACTAAATCTCTTCAAAGAAAAAAACAAGCACAAGAGATTATACCTTTGGCGTGCTTGTATCTTGAGGTCATGGAAGGGCCTTTGATCTTCAATCATTAAACACTTAGACTACCCTTACATTCAAAACCCCAACATGTGGTTTGACCACGAAATAAGCCAATCAATAAAACGGGAATCCTTACAGTTGCCCTTAGAGATGCACATTTTTCCTCGGGGCCCCAATTCCCCACGTCCCCATCCCCATTTGGGGAATTTTTTTGGGGGAAAAATGGGGAAATGGGGAGGGATGGGGATGAAAATCATCCCTAAATTGAAATGGGGATGGGCCTCCCCATCCCCATTTCCCCATTTCCCCCACAATTATATTGCAATGGGGATGGGGATGGGGGAGAGGTCCCCCATCCTCATTTCCCCATTTCCCCCAAACATATATAAATATAATTATAATATATTTTTTTAATATATATTTTTTATTCTTTGAAAACTCTAACTCCCTAAGTATATATACACATTTACTCTTTAATTTTTTATTTTTTTTTATTGAAATGTTTTTTTTTTTAGTTTAATTTATAATTTTTAGTCAAATGAGGAAATTGGGGAATGGGGGAAACGGGGGAAATGGGAAAATAGGGAAAAACGGGGAAAAACGGGGAAAATGGGGAATTGGGGATGGGGATGGATATAGGTCCCCCCAAAATTCCCCATCCCCATTTTCCCCAAATGGCGAAATGGGGGGGGGGGGGGGGGGGGGGGGGGGGGGGGGGGGGGGGGGGGGAAGGGTCTGGGAAGTGGGGATAGGGATGGGGGGGACCTATATCCATCCCCATTCCCCAAACGTGCATCTCTAGTTGCCCTGTTTTAGTGCTCTCTTTGGAGATTTCAAAACCAATCAAAACGGTCATGAAATATTACGAATAATATATCATTGGAAAGGTATGAGTGTCTAGTTTGTATAAAAACTTTCAAAACTTATTTTGAAGCTTTATATAAAAAGGTATGGTCACAAGACCATACAAATGTCAGTTTTTAAAATCATTTAAATCATTTAAATCCAATCTTTTGAAACTAGACACCTTACTCCAATCAATCGCACCATAACTAACACTAATCCAAGAGAAGAATGGTACCTTCTCCAATAGTCAACCATCGCGCTAAGATATGCACAACATCGTGCAAGCGCGGACGTTTCTGAACATATTTCAGGAAACGAATTACAGCATACTTAAAACTAACAAACATGAAGTGCAAGTGTGGGAAGTGAATGCATCCTAATGCCTAACATGTCATGGCATTGTCATTGAACAAGATGCACTCAATTAAAACATGCATGAATAGAATTCATGGCTTTGCATCCTAATGCCTGAACATGTCATGGCATTTCAATGAACATGATGTAATCAATTAAACATGCATGAAGAGACTTCATGGCTTTGCATCCTAATACCTAAACATGTCATGGCATTTCAATGAACAAGATGCAATCAATTAACCATGCATGAAGAGATATTCAAGAACATGAATGCACACATATAAAAACACACAACATACAAGTGTTAGAGATATGCATGAGTTATGTGTGTGTGCAACTAGATCTCTTCAAAGCAAGTAAGCACTAGAATATACCTTTGGTGCTTCTTCTCTTGAGGTCTTGAGAGGGCTTTGGTTGTGCAAATCACCAACCATCAAATGACTAAGCTACCCTTAGATCAAGCCCCATATGTGGTTTGTCACTGAAACAAGCCAATCAAACTTGAGGAACTTACACTAGGAAACCAAAAGAATTGAAGATTTTGACCACTAAGAATAAAAAAGTGGAACCTAGGTGGGTTAGAAAAAATGAACCCAATTGTCATTGTGCTCATGCATCACCCGTAGATTCTACTAGGTCTAACGGACTTGGTATGTTTATAGGGATTTGTCCCTCGCCCTAATACGATAGGGTGATTGACTATATAAGGGGAGCCCAAGCAAAGAGAGCAAACTTGCATACTTGTCACGTGCAAAAAATTTGATAAACATTATGCTTCTTCATTAATTGCTTGAGTATTTTGGTTGCACATATGCTTATATGATATTTTCTTCAATACGTGTGAATCATTGCTTTGATTGCAATCCATGTCATAATTATGTTCAAACATATATTTTTGATCTAGGAGATTTACTTAAGAAGTAATATTTGAATGACGTATGATTATTCTCCATGATGAAACTAATTATGCTAGTGTGTATAAAACAATCTATAGGGGGGTGAATAGATTTTAATGCGGTTATTACCAAATTTTCGCAATTAGTCAATTTGACGAAAATGACACCAAACTAGTCAATGCAATAAATCAAGTGTAAAGTGCGGAATTTAAATGACACTTGATTTTTACGTAGAAACCTTCAACAAGGAAAAACCACGGGTTGTTATGTGCGTCACACACAATCCTCAAAATTATTTGTAAAGGTTTCCACAACCTAGGTTGACCACGTCAAACCCTATTCGGTCACTAACCCACCTCTACTACCCGCAGGCCTTTAATAGCAATCCTAGATCAATTTGCTTACAGCCTAAGCAATCTTAGCCACAAGACTTAGTTATCAATAAAGAGATTAAACGACCTAAGTGAATATGCAATGATATCCAAAATGCAATTTAATGCTAGGTTAAACTAAATGCTTATCTAGGATTATAAGATGTCAATTAAATCAATCCTAGATATTAATTGCTATATGTCATGGCATAAAGCATAGCTATATGAGATTAATCAATCCTAGGTATAGCTATCAAAATACAACACTCAAACATTCAACACATAATCTCAGTCTTGTAAGTAGAAATTAATCTAAGAACATACAAGTAATAAATGAGATAAATTGCTAAGTAAAAACACTAAGATTATATGAAATTAGTGTTTAACTTACCATAACATGTGTGTTGAAGAAGACCCATGCACTAGCACATACTAGATGATCCTAGATGATGCTTAGATGATGATTTATGCATGTGGAAATGTGTTTAGAGAATTAAAGATGCAATCTTTATGATTTTTCTCTCAAGTCTCCCTCAATATCTCATTAGGGTTCTTGATGTGAAAGAGCTCAATTGAAGAACAAGAGATAATAGTATATTTGTAGAGAGTGAAATAGGTTAGTGCGAAATGACCAAATTGCCCCAACTTATCGGGATAGTTCGGCGGCCAGTGGCAGCAGAATTAAGGGTGCTGAATTGTGGCCGACATTCTGGACCAAATTCGGCGGCCTATTCTGCGACCCCTAATTGCCGAAGCTAAGGGAGCAGAATGGACTAGATATTTTGGTCCCAATTCTGTGGCCTTATTCGGCGGTCCATGGTCACCGAATCAAGGGCGTTGAAACGACTAGGTATTTGGTCCCAATTCATCGGCTCTATTCGGTGGTCCCTGGCCGTATAACCAGGGTGCCGAATCCTCATGCAAGTCAACTTCTAATATAAGCTCAATGAGGATGAACATGGAGGATAATCAAACAACCACACACAAAAATAAAACACATAGGTCCAAGTGTGGAAAGTGAAGAGAATACACACAAGAGCAATGATCATATAAGCAAACAAGATAAGTGTGTGTGTGCAACTAAATCTCTTCAAAGAAAACTAAGCACAAGAGATATACCTTTGGAGTTCTTATCAACTTGAGGTCTTGAGAAGGGTCTTTGAGCTTGATCACTAATCAACTAAACTACCCTTACATTTCAAACCCCAATTGTGGTTTGTCACTGAAATAAGCCAATCAAACTTTGAGGAACTTACAATCTCCCCCTTTGGTTATTTCGTGACAAAACCACCACTCACATTGATCCTCACAACAAAATAGAAACTAAAGGTCAACAATGATTTTCTACATTACAAAGAGATATTAAAAAGCTAAAACTTCAAGTCTTCAATCTCTTGTAGAACAACCAATCCTTCAAAAAAAAATTCTACAACTTTCCAAGACAAGTGCAATGTGAGATGATCAAGTGAAAGCAAAACAAGCATTTGCATTTAATGAAATTAAGCACAACATCATGCAATGTATGTGAAATGCAATGCTCCCCCTCAACGGGTCACTCCCCGTCAAATAGTAAACTCCCCAATATGTGAATTTGCTACTACAACTCCCTCTACATACTACTCCCCATTTTTGTCATGAGATAGGCAAATGAGTATCCCCCAATCAGGTCAATTTAGCAAATAGAGATAAAAGCATACAATGTATGTGAAATGCAATGCTCCCCCTCAACGGGTCTCTCCCCTTCAAATAGTAAACTCCCCAATATGTGAATTTGCTACTACAACTCCCTCTACATACTACTCCCCATTTTTGTCATGAGATAGGCAAATGAGTATCCCCCAATCGGGTCAATTTAGCAAATAGAGATAGAAGCATACAATGTATGTGAAATGCAATGCTCCCCCTCAACGGGTCACTCCCCGTCAAATAGTAAACTCCCCAATATGTGAATTTGCTACTACAACTCCCTCTACATACTACTCCCCATTTTTGTCATAAGATAGGCAAATGAGTATCCCCAAATCGGGTCAATTTAGCAAATAGAGATAGAAGCATACAATGTATGTGAAATGTAATGCTCCCCCCTCAACGGGTCACTCCTCTTCAAATAGTAAACTCCCCAATATGTGAATTTGCTACTACAACTCCCTCTACATACTACTCCCCATTTTTGTCATGAGATAGGCAAAAGAGTATCCCCCAATCGGGTCAATTTAGCAAATAGAGATAGAAGCATACAAGACATATGCATAATCATATAAGCCACTTTATGCAATTCAAGTAATTGGAGAGAAACAAGGAGATTTATTTTAAGAAAATGTGTGATTAAGATGCTTTGCATGCAAGACGTGTTGCATTCAAGTTCAAAATCAATGGTATTTGGCAAAGCAAATGACAAAGGTTTCCTAATGAATTCAAACCAATATCACCATTTGTCATGAGTAAAGTAAGGATATAAAGTTATCAATCATTCAATTTTAATGAATAACTATATCCAACTTTATAAGCAAAACATGGCATCAGCGACTTTTTGCACCTATTCAATTTTTCTATGTATGAAACCTGTATGATAGTAGCCATGTTCGACAAATAAAGAAAGAGAGACATTTGGATTTTAAAAATCTTTAGAACGGATACAAGATCCTTTATTCATTTGAGTCTCATAAGCTTTACACACATAATTTTACATTTTGAAATTTGCAATCAACAATCATGCTTTTCATTTTTATGCATGTCATTTGAAATCATGTTTTTCATTTTAAGCATGTCATTTTAAAGAATCATCATGACAAGGAGATAACTATAGGTCATTCAAGTCGTACTTCCAATGTAAATCTCATAGTCCAAAAATGCATGTTTGAACATAAATATGACATGGATTGCAATCAAAGCAAGGTTCACGTACACTTATTGAAGAAAATATCATATAAGCATATGTACAACCAAGATACTCAAGCAATTAATAAAGAAGCATAAGATTTTTCAATTTTTTTTGCATTTGACAAGTATGCATATCTGCTCTCTGTGCTTGAGTTCCCCTTATAGGGTTAATTTCCAAACCACATTAATCCATGAGACATATCCCAATAGATCTACTAAGTGCATGAAACCTAGTTGCATCTAAGGGTTTAGTAAATAAGTCTGCTAGTTGATCATTAGTACTTACATGTTCAAGTACTATGCATTTGTTCTCAACTAGTTCTCTTATGAAATGATGTCGGATGTCAATATGCTTAATCCTAGAATGTTGCACCGGATTCTTAGAAATGTTAATGGCACTCATATTATCACAAAAGATGGTTAGAGTACCTTGATTGAATCCGTAGTCGACTAGCATTTGCTTCATCCATAGGAGTTGTGTGCATCCATTCCTCGCGGCTATGTACTCGGCTTTGGCCATGGACAAGGAAATCAAATTTTGCTTCTTGCAAAACCAAGACACCAAGTTGTTCCCTAGGAAGAAGAAACCCCCCGATGTGCTCTTCCTATCATCGTAATTTCCTGCCCAATCCGCATCACTAAAGCCAACTAGACTAGCATTAGTGTCAAAAGAGTACCAAATCCCATAGTTGGATGTCCCATTCACTTAGCGAATGATTCTCTTTACGGAAGAGAGATGGGACTCGTTAGCATCCGATTGGTACCTAATACACACACCCACATTAAAAGATAGATCGAACCTACTTGCGGTCAAATAGAGCAAGCTACTAATCATGCCCCAATATAGAGTTTATTCCACACTTTTTCCACTAGCATCCTTGCTTAGCTTCAAAGTAGTACTCATGGGTGTATCACAATGTTTGGTTAAACAAATATTGCACAGTGTGTATAAAACTATCTAGAGGGGGGGTGAATAGATTTTAAAGATATTACCCAATTTTTCGTGAATAGTCAATATTACAAAATTACCCCAAACTAGATAAAGCAATAAATCAAGTGTAAAATGTGGAAATTAAATAACACTTTATTTTTACTTGGAAACCCTCACGGGAAAAACCACGGGCTAATAAGTGAGCCACACTCGAACCTCGAATCCACTAAGTGTGTAAACCGATTACAACCTAATCCTGGTAAGTAATCACACACCTACCTAATATCGGTATAAGTGGACCTAGTCCAATTGCTTGTGAATTAAGCAACCTAATCCCGGTTACAACACAAGACTTAATTCTCTAAGAAGAGATAATAAAACCTAAGTGAATATGAGAAATATAAGAAATGCAATTTAGAGCTAGGTTACTCTATATGCTTATCTAGGATGATGATTTTACAATTAATTCAATCCAAGATATTAAAAGCTAGATGACATGTCAATTAGCTTAGCTAAACATAGATTATAAAAACCTAGATAGCTATCACAATACAACACTCAATCAAATCAACACAACAATCTCTATCTTGAATATTATAATTTAATCTAAGAACAATCAAGTAATAAAAGAGATGCCATAATAAATAAAACACTAATTATATATGATAATAGTGAAGAACTTACCAAAGCAAGTGTGTTGATGAAAGACCCATGCAAGCAAGCATCCTAGATATACTAGAAGATGCTAGATGAATTTTGATGCATATGAATTTTGGTTTGAGTGTTTAAATGAACAAACTTGATTGCTTTTTCTCACAAAAATCTCTCTTTTAAAAGTAGGGTTCTTGATGATTAAAGAGTCATATTCAGAACAAGAGAAAGTGATGTATTTATAGGCATGAAAAACAGAGCATGTGAAAAGACAAGTTTGCCCCTGAAACGCACCGATCGGCGGTTTCAATCGATGGCCAGGCCGTCAATTACAACAGCCGAATTGAGCCCGAGAAGAATAGGGCATCATCGGCGGTTTCGAAACCACCGAACCAACCGCAGAATCAAACCCAAGAGATTAAATCAATCAGGTATAATCGGAGGTTTTGAACGGCGGTCGTGGCCGCCGATTATAACCGTAGAATTGCTCCAGAAGCCTTTGGACATAAATGGTGGTTTCATTCGAGGCTAGGCCGCCGATCATAACTGCCGTTTCACCAAAAGAGGTGAAACCAAAGGAGAAGCCAAGGGCATTCTCTGTAGGCGGATTTTGCGTAAAACCAAGCACATACTAGTGCATGCGCGGACGTTTCCGCACAATATCGGGAAACAAATTACAAGGCACATAAGCACACACAAAATATAAAATCAAAGTGCAAGTGTGAAATGTGACATGTGAAGAGTATGCACACAAATTCAAGTATGCTAAGTGTGTGTGTGCACTCTAAATCTCTTCAAAGAAAACTAAGCACTTAGAAATTTACCTTTGGTACTTATCAATGATGAGGTCTTCAAAGGGCATTGAACTTGAACCTAATATCTAAACTACCCTTACAATGAACCCCAATTGTGGTTTGTCCACGAAATGAGCCAATCAATAAATGAGACCTTACAATTGGCATTTTCAAGACCAAACTTCTTCACTATGTTCTTAGCATATTTAGCTTGGGTTATAAAAATCCCATCATTTAATTGCTTAATTTGCAAACCTAGGAAGTAACTTAGCTCACCAATAAGACTCATCTCAAACTCATGAGACATAACATCAACAAATTGTTGAACCTTGGTGTTGTTGGTGGAGCCAAACACTATATCATCAACATTTATTTAAGCTATAAAAAGCTCATCATTGTCTTTCTTGATGAATAGAGTCTTTTCAACACTACCCCTTGTGTAGTTATTATTAACAAGAAATTGAGTGAGGCGCTCATACCTTGCCCTCGGTGCTTGTTTCAACCTATATAAAGCCTTCTTGAGGCGATAGACATGGTTGGGGTGGTGAGCATCCACAAACCCCTTGGGTTGTTCAACAAACACTTCCTCTTGCAATAAGCAATTAAGGAAGGCACTCTTTACGTCCATTTGGTGCAATTTGAACTTGTGCACACAAGATATGGATAAGAGAAGCCTAATGGACTCTAGACGGGCAACGAGAGCAAATGTCTCCTCAAAGTCAATACCCTCAATTTGAGAGTACCCTTGTGCAACAAGTCTAGCCTTGTTACACACTATGTTGTCATCCTCATCGGATTTGTTTTTGTATATCCATTTGGTGCCTATGAAATTAGTGCTCTTAGGCCTAGGAACTAGAGTCCAAACCTCATTCCTTTTGAATTGGTTTAGCTCTTCTTGCATGACAAGAACCCAATATTCATCTTTTAAGACTTCATCAACCTTTTCGGGTTCAATTTGAGAGGTGTAGCATGTGTAGCTAACTAGATTAGCTATTTGACGCCTAGTCATAACACCATCATTCACATCTCCAATAACATCATCTTTGTTATGGAGTCTTCTAACCCATGGAGCGGGTTCATTAGAGTCCAAGAAAGGAACTCTATTAAGAGGTTGTGTGTCCTCTTCATCAAGGTTAGACGTCCTAACAATATGAGTCTTCACAACCTTCTCCAAATGAGAGTCATCAACTATAGCAAGCAACCTCCTCCTTATGGGCACTATACTTGAGCCTATTATCATCAATGACAACATTTAATGATTTCATGACGCTCCAAGTCTTCAAGTTAAAAACTCTATAGGCTCTACTATTCAAGGCATAGCCAATAAAGATACCCTCATCACTCTTAGCATCAAACTTGCCAAGTTGATCACGGTCATTTAGAATGTAGCATTTGCTTCCAAAGGAGTGGAAGTAGCTAACATTCGGCTTTCTACCTTTCAACAACTCATAGGAGGTTTGCCTAGTGACGGGCCTTAGGAAGACTCTATTTCCTATATAGCAAGCCGTATTGACGGCTTCAGCTCATAGGTTCCTAGGGACATTGTTGCTAAGCAACATCACACGGGTCATCTCTTGAAGGACCCTATTCTTCCTCTCAACAACTCCATTTTGTTGAGGTGTCCTGGAGCAAAAAACTCATAGGAGATGCCTAAGCTATTGCAATAGCTTTCAAAATAGGCATTCTCAAACTCCCTCCCATTGTTACTTATAATCTGCTTAATGCTTTTAATGTTATAGTCTTTTTCATTTTGAAGTTTAGTGCAAAGCATTTTAAACTTATCAAAAGTTTCAGATTTTTCTCTAAGGAAATATGTCCACGTGTACCTAGAGAAATCATCTACACAAATAAAAATGTATCTCTTTCCACATAAACTCTCGGTTTGCATGGGACCCATAAGATCCATGTGGAGAAACTCTAGGGGCTCCTTAGTAGAGAGAAACTTGCCCTTCTTATGCATGCTTTTGGTTTGTTTTCTTTGTTGGCAAGGTCCACAAACACCATTGACTTTCTTCCTAAGCTTGGGAAGGCCACGCATAATATTGAACTTATCTAGGATCTGTAAATCCCGATAGTTCATATGGCCAAGTCTTTCATGCCACAACACAATTTGCTCATCCTTGGACATATTACAAGAGACAACTCTAGCCTTAAGACAATAACAATTGTCGCTAGATCTCATACCTTTCAATAAGGTTTGTCCATCGGGCTTTAGGATTGAGTAATCATCTTTGCTAAACAAGATGGAAAATCCTTCATCACTAAGATAAGAAATGTTTATTAAATTGGCTTTCAAGCCATCAACATATAAAGTATTGGACAAGGAGGGTAATACGGGAATAGAAATGGTTCATTTCCCTACAACTCTCTTTTTGGATCTATCACCAAAGGTGACACGTCCCCTTTCCTCCATGACAAGAGTCTCGAAGAAACTCTTTGAAAGTATACAAACATAGTTAAATAGCTTCAAGCATACCTAGAGGGGGGTGAATAGGTTTTTACTCCTTTTTCAATCCCTTGAACAAACTTTCGTTTGTCCCTCAAGGTAGCCTTACATACAACACATAAACTAAGAATTCATACATGGACAAAATAAGCATATGATCATTTAGGCATTGACTATATATATATCAATTAGTTATATGAGGTATAAGGACACATAAACACAACAACAAAGAATACTTGTATTTCAATATTTGTTTAATGTATTATAAGTATAATCAAATATCACTATACACAAAAATTACAATTTGTAAAAGAATTATATTTACAAATATGATCAAAATGAATAAGTTCACAAATCACACTTTACAAAATCTTGTTTCAATATACATCACAAGTGAATAATATGCAACAAGATAGCAACATACACATATACAAATATAAGAGATAGAGATAGGAAGAATTAACATGAGATTTTTTTAACGTGGTAAAACCTCCAAGGAGGAAACATCCACGGGTTGAACTACAACCATTGGGTACTATATATATTGGATGGTAATTAGAAATTTCTCAAAAGTGACCAACATTGACCAACTTCCTATTGGAGTCTATGTTTACCCAACCCTATTGGAAAGTACGAAATCCCTCAATGATGCGAAGCCACCATATATTGGACAACATACAAAACCAACATCGATGGTAGATTAGAAATTCCTCAAGAGTGCATACACATCCTGTAAGGATTCCCATATCTTGATTGGCTTATTTCGTGGTCAAACCACATGTTGGGGTTTTGAATGTAAGGGTAGTCTAAGTGTTTAATGTTGAAGATCAAAGGCCCTTCCATGACCTCAAGATACAAGCACGCCAAAGGTATAATCTCTTGTGCTTGGTTTTCTTTGAAGAGAATTAGAAGCACACACACTCTTAGCATACTTGCATTTGTGTGCATACTCTTCACATGTCACTTTACACACTAGCACTTTGGTTGATATATCTTGTTGTGTGTATATGTGCTTTATAATTCGTTTCCCGACATTGGTCGGAAACGTCCGCGCTTGCACTAATGAGTGCTTGGTTTCGTGCGAAGACCGCCTATGGAGAATGCCCTTGGCTTCTCCTTGGTTTTCACCATTGTTGGTGATCGGCGGTTATGATCGGCGGCCTGGCTGCCGAATGAAACCGCCGTTTCAGTCCAGATTGGTCTGAAGCAATTATGCGGTCCAGATCGGCGGTCACGACCACCGTTCGAAACCGCCATTCATATCTGATCGATTTTAATCCCTCGGGTTTGATTCGGCGGTTGGATCGGCGGTCGCGAAACCGCCGAATGAAACCGCCGTTAATGCTCTGTTCTTCACGAGCTCAATTCGGCGGTCGTCATCGGCGGCTTGGCCGCCGATTGAAACCGCCGAACGATGCGTTTCAGGGGCAAAATTGTCTTTTCACATGCCCAATTCTTGATGTCTATGAATATCTTATTTTCTCATTCTCTGATATAGCTTCTTGAGTGATTAGAACCCTAAACTTTCAAGAGAGATTTTTGAGAAAAAATCAAATCAAGAACTCACCTTTAAACACTCAAATCAAATCATTTTTGCATCAAATTTCATATTGCATCCTCTATGTCTACATAGAAAGCATCTATGATTGGATTGGCATCATCACAATATGTTTGGTAAGATTTTGATTAGTTTCATCTTATTTTAGTATTTTTACTATCAAGCATATTCACTTTTAATTTACTTGTATGTTGTTGATCATATGATAAATACAAGAATAAAGAATTAATTGTGATGATTTAATTGAGTGTTGTTTTTGTGATAGCTAATTAGGTTTTTGCTTAATCTTGATTAGCTAAGCTATTTGACATGTCATTTAGCAATTGATATCTAGGGTTGATTAAATTGATTATATCATCATCCTAGATAAGCATCTAAGGTTACCTAGCCTTGTTTGTTATTTGAATATTCATACATATTCACATAGGTTGCATAATCTCTTCTTAGAGAATTAAGTCTTGAGGCTAAGGTTGCTTAGGCCTCAAGCAATTGGACTAGAGCCACTTTTAAAGGCCCGAGTGGTAGAAGTGGGGGTTATTGACCGGAGTGTTAGACGAGGTCTACATAGGTTGTAAACTCCATTTCGATTAGTGGATTTCGAGGTCCGAGTGTGGCGCACTAAACAGCCCGTGGTTTTTCCTAGTGGTTGGGTTTCCACGTATACATCAAGTGTTATTTAAATTCCGCACTATATTACACTTGCTTGTATTTTTGACTAGTAGGGGCATTTTCGTAAAATTGACTTGCATGCGAAAATTGGGTAATAACTGTTAAAATCTATTCACCCCCCCCCCCCCCCCCCCCCCCCCCCCCCCCCTCTAGCTTTATATAGAACACGCCTCTAATTTGTTTCACATCCCATGTACCCCGCTCTTTTGGAGTCTATGTCTATCCATACGCCTATGCCTACCAATAATATAGCCAACTCCCTATCCAAGGAACTCATGCCTCTAGGGAGCCTCCCATGCATGACTATCCGAGTCCTCCCGACTTTAGCCATGACTCCTTGCTTGGTTATCTGAGTCCTCCCGACTCTAGACAAGACTTCTTGCTTGGCTATCCGAGTCCTCCCGACTCTAACCAAGACTTTATGCCTTTTACAAGGACTTCCTAGTGTGATCATGTGAATGCAAATGTTGTAAACAATCAATTCATCATAGAACATGTGATCAATACATTCCATGGAACAACTAGATCTAAACACGTGAGAACACAAGTAATAAAAGTCTAGATGCAAAACTTGAATAAAAACCTAGAGCATGTGTAAACACCTAACATATAAAACTCATAGTTTCATTCACACAAATAACACTTGAATAAATCATAATCATGAAGCACATATTCAAGATGTTACAAACATACACAAAAATGCTAGAATCATAAAATGTATTCAATGAATATTCTAGCCAAAGATTTAGAGCAAGGAAATAATGATAAATCAATTAAATCCTAGATGTCTCTAAAAACACATACAAGAGCATTAATCCTAGATATTGTCAATCAAAGGATCAAAACACATTTCAAGGTTATTCATCATAAAATTGATTCAATCAAATCACAAACAACCTTAGATATCAATCTAATCACAGTACAACTCTCAATCATGTGAAAAACCTAGAATCAAATAAACTAGTTCACATATGTCTCTAATTAGACTTTTGATTAGGATTGATTGTGAAGCTATCTTTCTCAATAGCATTCACCATACATACAAGTACATATAGAAGAAGAAACCCCAAGCAAATTGAAGGTTATAAAAGAAGAAATCTCAAAGATATGAACACTACCTCAATCTCACGAGCTGGTTCGGTTTTATGGGTAGAACCACTCCAAAAATCGATCAAACAGCTGCAAGACTACTTGGAAAAGGTAAAGGACTCGATTAGGAACAATCTCCAACTTGAATCAACCAATTCCGACTTCGTATGAGAAAGTTATGGTGTTTGGAAGGTGAGAAATATTGGAGAGAAAATTCTGGTGAGAGTTTCTAACTTTTTCTTCTTGAAATCAAAATGGAAGGGAATGGAAATATTTAAAAAGAAGAGAGAGAGAGAGGAAGGAGCCGGCCAACCAGCAGCGGCCACATTAGCTCCTTGTGTGGACCGTATGTGGCACACGTGGGCAGAGGGTAGAGCTGCCCGTGTGGCACATGTGGCCTCCAAGGTTGGCCAATGGCCAATCATGCTCCTCTCGCGCTCCGGTCGCGTTCTTTAGCCGTATTCGGGCCTCCGAACTCCGATTTTGAATCCATCTTCAGATTACGAATCATGACTCCTTCATGCACAATGAAGACTAAAAACTTTAATAAAATGTTGAGAATTCATCTCGAAAAACGATGACGAAGACAACTCAACGAATGAGAACGCAAAGTAGCGTAACTACATCGTTTGGACTCAAAACCTAATGAATGAGTAACCGAAATGATCTGGACTCAAGAAGGAATCGTATGAGGTCATGTTCAAGTCCAAAAACAAAAATACAGAAACAAATAAACACAAAATCACACACGTATGTCATTTCCTAAACATAGTCTTAAAACATGCAATTCTACAATGTATGACAATTTGAGTTCAATGCATGAGCATACTAAAACATGTGAATGTGTAATATAAAATGTGCACAACCATGCAGGGACACTTATGAATGATTTTTGTGTGTGTGCCTAGTCTTGTAAGAGAAAATGAGGTCTTATATACCTTTGTAGACCGATAAAGCACATTTCTCTTTGAAACCGGCATCTTGCATAAGTTGTGGCCAAGTCTTTCTTCGACGCCTTGAATCTTCAATACTTAGACCACTAAATATTACAAGAGAACATCATTTTGATATGGAATACATGCCAAGATAAACCAAAAACCTAACACTCTTGTTTCTCGTCATGTGCCTAGAGCACCCACTATCTAAGTACCAAAAATTAGAAGAATTTGCCTTCAAGGCAATTTGAGCAACATGGCAAAAATAAGCATCTCTTCTAATCCACCTAGGTGAAACACTTTCTTTCCTAGTGGCCATAGGTACTTAGGCTCTAG
The DNA here is from genome assembly GCA_008009225.1 of Acer yangbiense. NCBI lineage: Eukaryota > Viridiplantae > Streptophyta > Magnoliopsida > Sapindales > Sapindaceae > Acer > Acer yangbiense. The sequence continues at coordinate 30,131,389 of CM017763.1, read as the reverse complement.
ATGTCCTAGGATCATGCAAATTTGTTATATCATTCTTAGGAACATGCATCTTGGCTCTACTCTTTTTCTTTTTAATCATGCTTTTAACTCTACACATTTTGATATAGCGAAAGCAATTTGGTCTAATATGACCATAAATACCACAATAATGACATGTAGGGATGAAGTTAGGAATCATACCATGTCCTTGTGCATACATAGGAGCCTTCCCATGTCGTTGTTGCTGAATCGGTTCATTTCTTCTTCGTTGTTGAACCGGTCTAGCTTGCTTCCTTAGTTGAGCTTGCATGATTGGTCTCTTTCCTTAATGAGCCAATTGTTGAGGAAAGTTGGCTTGGGGAGCTCTTGTAGATTGAGCTTGAGGTTGCCTTCTTGGCACTACCTTCACTTGTGCACTATGTGAGCATTGTCCTAGATCAATCTTATTTCTAGGAGTTTGCACCGGTGAAGCTTTTTTGTAGCTCAAGCTCTTGACAAACACAGTCTTGTTAGGAGTGTAGGTCTTCTTACAATCTTCAAACCAAAGACCTCTCTTGTCACAAGGACTCTTTCCAACACCAAGCATGTGGTCAAGCTTCTTGGTGCTAAATGTCATCCTAGTCAATGACCCTTTAGCTTCTTCAAGCTCCCTCTTCAAACCTTCTTCATTCCTCTTAGATAAGACTAACTCATTTCTTAGCTTATCTTCATTCTCTATGGTTCTCACCACTTCTTCATTTAAGTGGTCAACTTGTGTTGAGAGCTCTAGGTTTTCTTCCTTCAATCTCTTAATTTATCTCTTGTTCTTTAACCTTGAACTCTCAAACTTGACTATGTAGTCATGAATATCCATTCTCTCCACATTTCCATTTGTAGAGTTAGATGAGGAGTCATTTTCACTTGAGTCAGTTTCTCCTTAACTCTCTTCATTTTCTTCACTACTACCTTTACTCTTGTGGGATGAGGCAAAAGCAATGAAGTTAGCTATGAGATCTTCATCATCCAAAGTCTCATCACTCTCATCGGAGTCATCATTTCCACTTCATGTGACGGCCATCACTTTTCCCTTTTTGTTCTTCAAATTTCCACAATCGGGAACGATGTGTCCTATGCCACCACACTCAAAGCATTGGACCCATTTCCTTTCACTCCTCTCTTGCCTATGCTCAAACCTCTTGAAAGGAGTCTTTTTCTTCAAATCTTGGCCTTTGGATCCAAAGCCCTTCTTTTCGAACTTGGCGAACTTCTTGAACCTTCTCATCAACAAGGCCATGTCTTCGTCCGAGTGATCCTTCTCCACCTTCTCAACTGTGGAGACTTTCAAAGCAATTCCCTTTTGCTTTTTAGAAAGTGTGGAGGTAGGAACCTTCATAAGCTAGAAGTCTCCCAATCACCTCACTCGGCTTCATATCCTTGTACCCACTATTCTCCTATAAAGCCGTTACCTTGGACTCAAATCTTTCAAGAAGAGATCTCATAATTTTTTGCTTGATTCTCTTATCCAAATACAGGTTGCCAAGTTGATGACTTTGGTTAACTATGTCCATTAACTTGATCTTGAAATCGTTGAAGCACTCATTCTCCTCTATCCTAAGCATCTCGAATTGAGTTTGGAGAACTTGAAGTTCAAGTCCTTAACCACTTCGATTCCCTCATATGCAACTTCTAGGATGTCTCACGCCTCCTTAGCGATCCTAGTGTTTTGAATCAATTTATATTGATTCTCATCCATTGCACATAGGATGGCATGCATCACCTTTCTATTCCATTTTAATGCCTCAAACTCTTACGCGTTCCATTGCGCCTTAGGCTTGAGTACATCCTCTCCTCCACCCGTATGAGTCATCATCAGTGGAGCGTAGTCGTCTTCAACCACTATCCACACCCTATCAAGGATTTGGCAAATGTAGGACTCCATCTTGCCTTTCCAAGAGGCATAATTCAACCCGATGAGTAAGGGAGGTCTCATGCTAGAAGCACCCTCGTTGCCACCACCTCTTCCACTCATAGTGTTTATGAATGAATGAAATGAATGCAAATGTATGAATGATCAAAAATCACACAAAATGCAAAACACACCAAAATAACCAAGGATCACCTAAATATATCTAGGAACCTGCTCTGATACTAATTGAAACTAATTATGTCGGTGTGTATAATACAATCTAGAGGAGGGGTGAATAGATTTTAATGCAGTTATTATCAAATTTTCACAATTAGTCAATTTTACGAAAATAACCCCAAACTAGTCAATGCAATAAATCAAGTGTAAAGTGTGGAATTTAAATGATACTTGATTTTTACGTGGAAACCTTTAACAAGGAAAAACAACGGGCTGTTATGTGCGCCACACACGATCCTCGAAATCACTATTTGTAAGGGTGTCCACAACCTAGGTTGACCATATCAAACCCTACAGGGTTACTAACCCACCTCTACTACCCACAGGCCTTTAATAGCAACCCTAGATCAATTTGCTTGCGACCTAAGCAATCTTAGCCACAAGACTTAGTTATCAATGAAGAGATTAAACGACCTAAGTGAATATGCAATGATATCCAAAATGCAATTTAATGCTATGTTACACTAAATGCTTATCTAGGATTATAAGATGTCAATTAAATCAATCATAGATATTAATTGCTATATGTCATGGCATAAAGCATAGCTATATGAGATTAATCAATCCTAGGTATAGTTATCAAAATACAACACTCAAACATTCAACACATAATCTCAATCTTGTAAGTAGAAATTAATCTAAGAACATACAAGTAATAAATGAGATAAATTGCTAAGTAAAAACACTAAGATTAGATGAAATTAGTGTTCAACTTACCATAACATGTGTGTCGAAGAAGACCCATGCACTAGCACATACTAGATGATCCTAGATGATGCTTAGATGATGATTTATGCATGTGGAAATGTGTTTAGAGAATTAAAGATGCAATCTTTATGATTTTTCTCTCAAGTCTCCCTCAATATCTCATTAGGGTTCTTGATGTGAAAGAGCTCAATTGAAGAACAAGAGATAATGGTATATTTGTAGAGAGTGAAATAGGTTGGTGTGAAATGACCAAATTGCTCCAACTTATCAAAACAGTTCGACGGCCAGTGGCAGCAGAATTAAGGGCGCCGAATTGTGGCCGACATTCTAGACAAAATTTGACGGCCTATTCTGCAGCCCTTAATAGCCGAAGCCAAGGGCACAGAAAGGACCAGATATTTTGGTCCCTATTCAGCGGTCCATGGTCGCCGAATTAAGGGTGTTGAAACAACCAGGTATTTGGTCCCAATTCGGTGACCCATTCGACAATCCCTGGCTACATAACCAGGGCACCAAATCCTCCTAGAAGTCAACTTCCAATATAAGCTCAATGAGGATGAGCATGGAGGATAATCAAATAACCACACACGAAAATAAAACACATAGGTGAAAGTGTGGAAAGTGAAGAGAATGCACATAAGAGCAATGGTCATATATGCAAACAAGAAAAGTGTGTGTGTGCAACTAAATCTTTTCAAAGAAAACTAAGCACAAGAGATGTACCTTTGGCGTACTTATCAACTTGAGGTCTTGAGAACCAATCACCTAAACTACCCTTACATTTCAAACCCTAATTATAGTTTGTCACCGAAATAAGCTAATCAAACTTTACAAACTACATGATGATTCTTTAAATGACATTCTTAAAATGAAAAGCATGAATTCTATGACTTGTTTAAAAATGAAAAGCATGATTGTTGATTGCAAATTTCAAAATGCAAAACTATGTGTGAAAAGCAAATAAGACTCAAAAAAATAAAGGATCTTGTATCCGTTCTAAAGGTTTTAAAATCCAAATATCTCTCTTTCTTTATTTGTCGAACATGGCTACTATCATACTGGTATATTACCCGGAAAAATCAAATAGTGTACAAAAGTCGGTCATGCCATATTTTGCTTATAAAGTTGGATATAGTTTCCCTTTAAAAGTGAATGAATGACATTTCCATATCCTTGCTTTGATTCATGACAAATGGTAAAATTGGTTTGAATTCTTTAGGAAACTTTTGTCATTTGCTTTGCCAAATACCATTGATTTTTGGACTTGAATGCAACATGTCTTGCATGCAAAGCATCTTTATCACACATTTTCATAAAATAAATCTCCTTGTTTCTCTCCAATTAATTAAGTTGCATAAAGTGGCTTATATGATTATGAAAATGTCTTGTATGCTACTATCTCTCTTTGCTAAAATGACCTGGTTGAGGGATACTCCTTTGCCTATCTCATGACAAAAAGGGGGAGTAGTATGTGGTAAGGGAGTTATAGTAGAAAATTCGCATATTGGGGAGATTGCGAATTAAGGGGGAGTAACCCGTTGAGGGAGAGCATTGCATTGCACTTTCATTGCATGATATTGCTTGATTTCTTTATTTGCAAATGCTTGTTTTGATTTCACTTGATCATCACACATTACACTTGTCTTAGAAAGTGTAGAAACTTTGTTTTGAAGGATTGGTTGTTCTACAAGAGATTGAAGACTTAAAGTTTTAGTTTTTAAACATCTCTTTGTAATGTAGAAAGTCATTGTTGACCTTTAGTTTCAATTTTGTTGTGAGGATCAATGTTGAAACAAATTATAGCACGGTGTGTATAAAGCTATCTAGAGGGGGGGTGAATAGATTTTACGCTTTTTACCCAATTTTTCGTGTTAGTCAAAATTACGAAAATGCCTTCAAGATAATATAAACAAGCAAGTGTAATATGGTGCGGAAATTAAAACAACACTTGGTTTTTACATGGAAACCCTCACGGGAAAAACCACGGGCTATGTAAGTAAGCCACACTCGAACCTCGAATCCACTAAATGTGCAAACGATTACAACCTAATCCCGGAAGTAATCACACACCTACCTAATCCCGGTAGGAGTGAACCTAGTCCTATTTGCTTGCGATCTAAGCAACCTAATCCCGGTTGCTACACACAAGACTTACTTTCTCTAGAAGAGAATGCAACCCTAAGTGAATATATGTGAATATTCAAAATGCAACATAGAGCAAGGGAAACCCTATATGCTTATCTAAGATGATTAATATGCAATTAAGAACAATCCTAGATATCAAAACTAAATGACATGTCAATTAGTTTAGCTAATCAATATTAAGCACAAAACCTAATATGCTAGCACAATACAACTTCTCAAACATACATCATACTCATCTCAATATGTATCCAAAGCATACAAAAAACACACAGTAATTAATTGAGATTGCTAGATAAGAGAAACACAAAACATGTAAGATATTAGTGAAAAACTTACCAAGCAAAGTATGATGAAGATTCCATGCAAGATGACATCTAGATGATCTAAGATGATGCTAGATGATGATTGATGATCATGAAAAAGTGTTTGAGAATCAATAATTGAGTTCTTGGAATTTTTCTTCTCTTTGAAAAATATCCTAAGTATGAATTCTGAATATGAACTCTCTTAATTGACCTAAAGTCAAAGTGGCATATATATAGGGGGGCCAAATCAAAGTGTGGTCGTTTAAGTAAGTTTCAAAGAAATACGCCGATCGGCGGTTTCAATCGGCGGCCAGGCCGCCGATCATGACCGTCGAAATGAGCTCGTGAAGAACAGAGCAAAAACGGCGGTTCATTCGGCGGTTTCGTGACCGCCGATCCCAACCGCCGAATCAAAACAGAGAGATCAAAATCAATCAGGTATGAACGGCGGTTTCGAACGGCAGTTTCGTGACCGCCAATTCAACCGCCGAATTAGACTGAGAGAAAAATCAATCAGGTCTTGAAACGGCGGTTTTGAACGGCGGTCGTGACCGCCGATCGTAACCGCAGAAATGCTTCAGACCAATCTGGACTGAAACGGCGGTTTCATTCGGCGGCCAGGCCGCCGATCATAACCGCCGATCACCTAGATAGGTGAAAACCAAGGAGAAGCCAAGGGCATTCTCCATAGGCGGTCCTCGCACTAAACCAAGCACATTCTGGTGCATGCGCGGATGTTTCCGAAAGTTATCGGGAAACGAATTACACAACAACATGACACAATTACACACAACAAAATATAATAAATAAGTGCAAGTGTGAAATGTGACAAATGAAGAGAATGCACACATATGCAATGAATGTTAAGTGTGTGTGTGCAACTAATCTCTTCAAAGAAAAGTAAGCACATAGAAATTTACCTTCGGTGCTTATCAACACGAGGTCTTCAAAGGGCTTCGAACAATAAGACCGATACTTAGGCTACCCTTACAAAGAACCCCAACATGTGGTTGTCCACGAAATGAGCCAATCAACAAATGGGAACCTTACAAATGTGAGTGGTGGTTTTGTCACAAAATAGACAAATGGGGAGATTGTAAGTTCCTCAAGTTTGATTGGCTTATTTCGGTGATAAACCACATTTGGGGTTTGTGATGTAAGGGTAGTTTAGGCTTTTAAATTGTTGGTTATCATGCTCAACAAAGGCCCTCTCAAGACCTCAAGATGATAAGCACTTCAAAGGTAAATCTCTTGTGCTTAATTTTCATTGAAGAACCTTAGTTTCACACACACATACACTTCTCATGCTTACATATGTATTCATTGCTCTTGTGATTCTCTTCACTTTTTACACTTGCACATACTGCACATTTTAGACAAAGTGTGAATTGTCTTTGAAAAGAGAAAAATTCTCTTTACCACTGCCTATACCGCCCCTGGTACACGTGCATGGGCAGAGATCCAAGACAGGTTCAAAACCTGATGTTTTTGCACCATGCATACTGCGGCTGAGACACTTGCCTCTAGGGCGGTCTCCACAGCGGTAGACTCCAGAGCTTACACGCTCTACATACCACGGTGCAGACACTTGCCTGCGCAGTGGTACGCGCAACGGTACACGTAGTGGTCAGTGTTTTAAAAAATGACCAAAACGTTGTAGCTTTGTGGTGACCTCATATATAAGTGCCACTTTGTCTCTAGGTCAGTTGACATGTGTTCAAAATCATATTTTCAACTTAGAACATTTTTAAGAGAGAAAATCTTCCAAAAAAACTCACCTTTGATCACCCAAAACCACTTTCATATGCATCAAACTTCATCTAGCATCACCTAGCTTCATCTAAGATGCTTTCTTGCATGGGTTTTCTTCAACACATATGACTTGGTAAGTTGAACACCATTTTAATCTTTTTGTGTTCATCCTTAGCAAGAAATCTCATTTATTACTTGTATGCATCTAGATTAGATTTTAAATATAATATTGAGATATTTGTGTTGATTGATTGAGTGTTGTATTGTGATAGCTATTGCCTAGGATTTCTTTATCTATGATAGCTATGTTATATGCCATGTCATACAGCAATATTGATATCTAGGATTGATTATTGACATATTTAATCTCTAGATAAGCATTTAGTGTAACCTGGCATTAATTGCATATTGAATACCATGATATTCACTTAGGTTGTTGATCTCTTCATTGAGAATTAAGTCTTGCGGCTAAGATTGCCCATCAACCTAGGTTGTAAACATCATTACAAGTAGTGGATTTGAGGACCATGTGTGGCTCGTATAGTAGCCCGTGAGTTTTTCCCTGTTGAGGGTTTCTCATGTAAATCAATCAACTTGCAATTTATTGTTTTCCGCACTTAGACTAAGTTGATTGTATTTTTGACTATATAGGGGTTTTTATTGAATATTGAGTAATCAAGAAAAATCGGTAATTAAATTGATTAAAATCTATTCGCACCCCCCCCCCCCCCCCCCCCCCCCCCCCCCCCCCAAAGATATAATTAGACACGCCATAATTGTTAAGCCTTCCGAGCTATGTCCCATGATCTAGCAACTGTGTGTGTGGGCACGTCACGGATTTCGGGAGTACTTGAATGGAGGCTTGAGAGATCCGGAAGACAACCCATTTGTCTCCTATGATGAATTCGGCCAAGGTAAAGGAAAAACAATTTCTTTTTATTCCCTCTTTCTAGCTTGCCGCACCACTCTATCTCAATTAGGTTTAGGTTAGTTTATTTTTCTTGATAAGTATATCTTATATACCAGGATCCTAGGGTTTAGTAAACCAAGTCAAAATAGGATTATAAATCCTTTTTAATTCGGTCACCACTTGGTGTTGAACCTTTGATCTCTTTAAAGTAAATAAAAATAATCTCTTATTATTTTTATTCTTTTGCTCTTGTCAAGGTTCGAAACTGAAACCTCCAAATAACAATTAATCATTCTCAATTATTAATATGTCAATTAAACAATCATATTATTTAATAATATTTGATTAATCAATTAAATAATATATTAATTAAATAATCATATCATTTAATTAATTCCCAGAATATATTTAAGTTACTTTTGTAACATAATTAATTGGACTATCCAATTTTCCGTGAGCCTTGTTACTATCAATCGTAAAGGGATAGCAATGGGACCTAATGGACCCACAGTTTTGAGCTCCAATAATACTTAGAAAAAATTAATTAAATTTTTTAACTAATATTTCATAATTATTAAGCTCGGAGTTATTCCACTAAAAACCCAAGGTTGAACTCTCGTAGCCATAGATGTTTTTACATAACCAAATTATTAGTGTCCATCGATATAGCTATTACTTATGGTATGATTCTCCACAAGTAGTTCATAATTAGAGCTAGGTCATAATGTCCGTTATTCCTCTCTAATTATACATTTTCCTTTAAGTACTATTGATTCTCTTATGAATGATTATATCCTTCATTCCTTTACGAAAGAAGGAGGGCGCTCTTAATCGTTCAAGTCCTGAATCAACCCTTAAGGGAACTACTCATCTATTTCTCACAAGAAGGAGTGGATTCGTCTATTATGTGCATACCTTCTCAGCCAAGAGCCAAACTATGATTCCAAAATACAAAGTTATTGATCGGGAATGCTACTCCGATCTCACCCATGGTATTTCAAGAAACACGATCTAACTCAAAGGAGTCAGTAAGACATTTAGGATTTAGATCACCTATATACAACCATCATTTGTCGAAATATATGAATCTTTTCAACTAACGGATCTTAGTGACAGATTCTTATAGATCGTGGCCCAGTCCTACATGATCACATCATATAAGGTTCCTCCATTCTCACATCACCATATGAGTAGTCTAGGATAAGACCACCGTACTTTACGGAATGGACCGTAGCTGTAGATTAACCACAAATAAAGTACCCAGCTTTATTTGCTTTCTACGGACTCTTTAGATTGCATGTCTCAAAATGAATTCCTTTGTATATGACATTCATATACTCAGTTTGAGATTACATCTAGCAATCTGAGATGTTTAGCACATATAATATAAATGTATAAGTCATGTTAATTGAATGAAATAACTACTTCTTTTATTAATGGATTTATATCATTTACAAATTACAAGCTTTAGGGCATAAATCCCAATAGGGGGAGTACACATGATCCTTTTGAACTTTAAATGCTTTATTGTTGCCAAAGAATGTACATTGCCATATGTGTTGTCTCTTGTATATACATTGTGCTTCAAGTTGATTTTAGGTGATATCAAGAGAAGATCAAGAAAAAGTTCAAGACTTGTTGAAGATTAGTCTAGGAATGTGTGACTCATTATAACTCATTGTGACCAATCTTCTTTGTAATTGTTTTAGTTTATGTATAGGGGTTTTGGCATGGAAGGTGCCAAAGAGGGAGTGATCGAACCAAAATTGGTACGATTTTTGCCCTCGTTTCCTTCTCTTCTTGCTTGATTCTCAGGCAAGATCCCGTGATTTAATTGTGTGAATTAAGTGTTTTCAGGTAATTATGGAGTTTAGGGGCATTGGAGTAATATTGGTCAATTAGGGGCAAAACAAGCTAAAAAGCAAGAAAAGAAGCTTCAGTGCGCGGGTACTATGCTGGTCAACATAACCGTGCACTTCCAGCCTACTTCTAGCATAGGAATTCCCACGCAGGACTCATACATAACCTGCACACCGAAGGATCGAAGAAAACAACGGAACGCCATAAAATACGGGTACAGTACGGGTCCCAACCGCACTCTCACCCGCACTCTCACCCGCACTCTACTTTCCAGTGTAGGAATTCCCGCGTTGGAGTGCGAGTGAGTACGGGTCCCTGAACCGCACTCAACCCGCACTTTACGGGAAACTCGGGAGCTGAAATTGTGAAGAATTGATAAAGTACGGGTCCCAACTGCACTCTCACCCGCACTCTACACTTTCCAGCGTGGGCATTCCCGTGTTGAAGTGCGGGTGAGTGCGGGTCCTTGAACCGCACTCCACCTGCACTACGCGCGCATTAGACTCAGTTTTCAAGCTCAAGTGACCTATTTTTGCATCCCCTATAAATAGAACCTTATATGTTTCAACCAAAACGATCCCTAAACCTCCCACACTTAGATAATTTCTTTCTTTACTTGTTTTCTAGCCTAGGAATATTTTTCCTCTCATCCATACTCATCTCTACTCATCCAAAGGCAACTAAGGAGATTTGGATTCAAGCTTCAAGGAAGGAGAGCTCTTCAAGGGTTTCCTCTCAATCTCCCCTCTTAGTTTTGTATTTGTTATTTATAACCATGAGTAGCTAAATCCCCCACTAAGGGGTTGATGTGATTAGTTGATGGATAATGGGGTTTTTTAATTAAACTCTATTATTTAATATTCAATCTATCTCTATGTTCTATTATATTGCTTTAATTGCTTTCCAATATTGATTTGCTTGGATACACCCTCTTAGCATGTTTATTTGGATTACTTGAGTAGGCAACTAGGTGTACACCCTATTTCGTTGTCTATTGCTCTTTTGAATGGAAGGGATTTCCAGAATCCCGGCTTCGCAACCGTGCTTTTCATCTAACCTCGAACGGGTGTCTGTCGCTATACACCCTAGGACGGCTCTTGTGAGGGGATTAGAAGCCTTCTCTATACACCCTAGGTTGGCTAAATTAGTAAAGGTTGAGCCCTAGATAGATATACGTGCATTCATTGTTAGGGTCCTAATTGAGCAACTAACACTATACATCCTAGGTTGGTTGGTTGCTTGAAAGGGATCAATGACTAATAGGAGGCCTTCTCTATACACCATAGGTTGGCCCCTTGCTAGGGATAGATAGCTAACTCTATACACCCTAGGTTGGCTACATTCGTTACAATACGCGTATTTTTGAGTTTATTGCATTACCCAGTGTTCGCTTACGAGTCCATCAACACCTTAGTCATATCACTTCATTCACATTCATTTTTAATCATTGCATTCCTAGTTTGCTTTAGTTAATTCACACTACACACCACCAATCATTTCCTTTTACTTTATGCATGCTAGTTCTATTAATTCAAATCTAATCATAGGTACCTCCAATCTTTGTGGATGACCCTTGCTTGCCACCATACTTATGTTTTTAAAACCCTTTTGAGGCTTGCTAGGTTTATAAATTGTTTTGACGTACGATCTTTTTAACGACACAAAAACGTACTTGTCAAATGGCACCGCTGCCGGGGATCAATGTGCGTAGTAGTGGTTAGATTAGTTTTAATATTATTAGTTTTAATATTTTTAGTTCTTAGTTGTTTTTAGTCTTTTTAGTTTCTTTTTATTTCTTTGGTAGTTTTTGTTTCTGTTTGTTTCAGGACTCTATGGATTCCTTTTGGCAAAATTCGAGGCCAAGCTACTCGACATTGAGCATGTTAAGGAAAAAATGAGATAATGGAGCTCTTTCAAGAAGGTTGCCGAATCAATAAGCACATTATAGTTAACAAGAACTTAAAAAATTATGTGTCACCTAGCCAGCTAGACCAACCAATAGAGTCCGCAATAAAAGAGTATCTCAACAACTCAACCAATGGGATTTGTGACCAGTTGAAAGTGAACAAATCAGTGGAATCCTCAAACAGTCTAGAGGAAAGACATGGTCATAAGAGTTGTTTAGCAGCAGACAATTCCAAGCATGGGGAGACAAGAAGTCGTGTACATGTTCTTATACAAATATTTAAGAAGGATACGGAAACCAAGGAAGAACCACCAAAGAAACAAGAGAAAAGTATGGAATTAAAGGAAAAATTGTCTTTACTTCAAGAGAGATTAGTGAAAACCTCCCAAGAGAAGGAAGAAGCAAGTGAAGAGTTTGAAAGAAAATTACAACTCATAATGAAGGAGTTGGAAGAAAATGAGGCCTTGGGAAAGGTGAAAGTGGAAGAACTTGAAATGCAAAACAAAAAGCTCACTCTTGAAGTAAGCATGCTCAAAGAGGAGAATGGTACCTTCCAGAGGAAGGTAGGAGAAGTCTCCAACAAGAACAAGGAGTTGGAAATACAAGTTGGGAGACTTGAAGTTGAGAGGAATTCCGCATCAAAGGAATTCAAAGACCTTGCAAAGTTATGTGACGAATTTGAAGAAGAATATTCAAGGAAGACAAGGAAGTTGCTTATGGAAGTGGAGCGAAAAGCAAAAGCTTTGGAAAAAACAAAGGAAGCACTTGGTAGGAAGGATGAAGCCCTCAAGGTAGCCAAGGTCAAAGAATGTGACTACATAGTCAATCTAGACAAGGTGGAGAAGGAGGTCCAAGCACTACAAATGAGACAACATCATAGACCTCATACTCACCTACCAAGGAGTTTTCTTAACCATCCTCCTCCTTGCTATTTTTGCTTGCAAAAAGGGCACTTAAAAGCTCATTGTTTTAAATTCCATAAGCATGAAAAATTGAGAAAGTCTAGGAATAGGAAAAGTCCACCTAGAGTCAAGAGAATTTGGGTAAGAAATGACTTGGTTCACCAAGTTAGACCTAAAGGGAAAGAAAAGGGAAAATCAACTCAACTTGTTTGGGTTGCGAAAAAGAACCAATTTCCAAACTTGGTAAAACCTCCTTTAGTTGATGCCACCTCTAGCACAAGTACATAATATAGAAAAATTCTTTTTGTGCATTTTTTTTTATGCTTTAAGTTGTTTAAAAATTGCACAATCTATTTTCCTTCTTTAATCTAGTATTTCTCTCTATGTGTGAAATTGTATATGGTAATTGAGAGGAGAGAAAACATTAGGTTTGGGGGTAAAATCTATTGTGAGATTTGTTTAGTTTATTTCTTTTGAATAAATGGTGTTTGCAAACTCTTGTTGGCAATTGTATGAATTGAGTAGATTTTTAATTGCCAGAACTTTCTAATGTGATTTGTGTGTGTGTAGATTTTCTATTGCTTCTTGAGGAAGTGTGTTGTGTTGCTTGTGCGTTCAAGCAAGGTTCTTTATCTCTTGGGATGAAACAAAGACAACTTGTGAGTCTTGGAGGGACGAGCAAGCCAAGAGTGCTCATAAAAAGGGCGAGGGCCTTATCTTATGAAAAGCAACATTTAAGGAGTTCGAAGTGCATGAGCACCATGCCACGTCTTGCCTAGACGTTAAATCATGCGCTTGGTGGGAGGCAACCCACTTAGGTACATTTCATTTTTAGTTTAAATTTTGTTTTTATTTTAGTCATTTAATTTTTGAATTCTTTTTCTTTATTTTATTTTTGCTTAGAATAAGGGTGTGAGATGATTGTGATAGTGGATATAGGATTTTGATGACATATCATTTTATATCCTTGAATTAGGGATGAAAATTATGATTGAACTTCATTTTCATATCTCTTTTGATGAATATGTGCATAATGGAATAAATGCAACACTTGATTATATTCTTGGGAAATTTTTGTGATAATGGACATTGATTGTGTTTTTGAAACTCTTTGATTATGGATGTATGTTGCGCCGCATTTACCGATTTATATGCCCCAAAGACATTGAGGACAATGTCTAATTTAGGTTTGGGGGTGTGTGCGCAACACCATCTCTTGTTTGCAAATTGTGTGCAAATATTTTGAGCCTAATGTTTTCAAAATTTTTGAAAATCTTGTAATAATGCCATGCTTAAGCATATTTTGCTTGTAGAGATTGTGCCATTGTGTGTGCGAGTAAGGAAGTGTGCATCTTTGCCTTGCTTAGTTTAGATTAACATCATACCATTTAGGATTGCATTGCACAAAGCGCGCTAGTTCTTTTCTCTTGATGTTGGAGTGAATATTCAATTGTGCTTGAAGGACAGGAATTAATAGTGGAGACTTCCCGTGAGGTTCACAAACACGGCCTAAAAAGTGTTTTTTGAGGGAAAATTTTCACTATTTAAACACTCATTCAAACACATATGTTAAGCATATTTAAAATGTCTCATTCGCACTCAAATGTTGTTTGCCATATAACATATGGACTGCTTGTGGATGCCTTAATTGAACTTGTGGACAAACCTTTAGAGATGATTTTAGACAATGCATGTGAAAAACCACTAAATTGGCCTAAATACTTCCAATGCCTCTAATGTGTGTGCTCCATTGCCCGTTTGAAGCCAAACACAATTAAGCTTTTCATTCATGAACCACATCAACTAGCCTATACACTAGACTTACCTTGTACCAAATGGTTTGCTAAGGTTTAGGGGTTGAATGTAAGCTTTGAGGAGCATTAAAATGTAAGGCGTGTACCTAGGCATGTATATGTGCAAACACATTAAAAAAAAAATGAAATGCAATGCTTGAAAAGAAAAGAAAAGATGAATGAGTCACAAATTGCCTAGATGAAATTAAATGAACTACTCAATGAAAATTAAGAGTAGAAATTGCACAAAGTGAATTGTAAGCCTGGACGCCAAAGTGTGGATTATGAAAGTTGTAATGAGCAAAGTGTGCTTAACCTAGAATGTATGCCTTAGTGTGACCATTGGGTGTTTGCTATCAATTTTTCCCATTTATTGACTCACCATTCACCTTAGGCCCCATTACAACCAAATGGAAGACCTATTTGATCTTTAGGGGTGTCCACTTTGAAAATTTTGGTTGATACATGTTCTTTTCAATTCATGGCTTTCAATTCCATTCGTGAGACAAATTTTCAGAAATTTGTGTTTTTAAAATGATCATGTGCAATTATATCTGATATCTTGAACATAAGCTCATATTGCATATGGATTGTGAGTGAAGCCTTGGATCTGTGCGAAAATGAGAGAATCCGGTGAGGATTAGATGTCGAAGCAAATTACATTCCCTACCGAATGGCACTCTAGTTTTTAAAGCTTTAACATCTTAAATGTAGGATCGCGTTGCATGCAATGTGTACTTAGAATGGCATGACTTTAATCTTCATTTAGCATCTCATACATGCACGTTTCCTAATAAGCACAACATTGGCTAAATCTTTTCACTTATGGTTTTGCAAGTCGAATATTGACTTTTGAGTCTTTTACAAAGAGTCGGTGCTTTAATTTTGATCATTTGGTATTTAGACACATGTCCATGGTGTTTATTATTTATTTTGCTCGAGGACGAGCAAAAGATAGGTTTGAGGGTATTTAAACGAACCAAAATTGGTGCGATTTTTTCCCTCGTTTCCCTCTCTTCTTGCTTGATTCTCGGGCAAGATCCCGTGATTTAATTGTGCGAAGTAAGTGTTTTCAGGTAATTATGGAGTTTAGGGGCATTGGAGTAATATTGGTCAATTAGGGGCAAAACAAGCTAAAAAGCAAGAAAAGAAGCTTCAGTGCGCGGGTACTGTGCTGGTCAACATACCCGCGCACTTCCAGCCTACTTCCAGCATAGGAATTCCCGCGCAGGACTCACGCACAACCCGCACAACGAAGGATCGAAGAAGACAACAGAACGCCATAAAGTGCGGGTCCCAATCGCACTCTCACCCGCACTCTACTTTCCAAAGTAGGAATTCCCGCGTTGGAGTGCCAGTGAGTGCAAGTCCATGAACCGCACTCAACCCGCACTTTACGGGAAACTCGGGAACTGAAATTGTGAAGAATTGATAAAGTGCGGGTCCCGACTGCACTCTCACCCGCACTCTACACTTTCCAGCGTGGGAATTCCTATGTTGGAGTGCGGGTCCCTGAACCGCACTCCACCCACACTACGTGCGCGTTAGACTCAGTTTTCAAGCTTAAGTGACCTATTTTTGCATCCCCTATAAATAGAACCTTATATGTTTCAACCATAACGATCCCTACACCTCCCACACTCAGATAATTTCTTTCTTTACTTGTTTTCTAGCCTAGGAATATTTTTCCTCTCATCCATACTCATCTCTACTCATCCAAAGGAAACTAAGGAGATTTGGATTCAAGCTTCAAAGAATGAGAGCTCTTCAAGGGTTTCCTCTCAATCTCTTCTCTTAGTTTTGTATTTGTTATTTAGAACCATGAGTAACTAAATCCCCCACTAAGGGGTTGATGTGATTAGTTGATGGATATTGGGATTTTGTAATTAAACTCTATTATTTTATATTCAATCTATCTCTATGTTCTATTCTATTGCTTTAATTGCTTTCCAATATTGATTTGCTTGGATACACCTTCTTAGCATGTTTATTTGGATTACTTGAGTAGGCAATTAGGTGTACACCCTATTTCGTTGTCTATTGCTCTTTTGAATGGAAGGGATTCCGAAATCCCGGCTCCGCAACCGCGTTCTTCATCTAGCCTCGAACGGGTGTCTGTCGCTATACACCCTAGGATGGCTCTTGTGAGGGGATTAGAAGCCTTCTCTATACACCCTAGGTTGGCTAAATTAGTAAAGGTTGAGCCCTAGATAGATATACGTGCATTCATTGTTAGGGTCCTAATCGAGCAACTAGCACTATACATCCTAGGTTGGTTGCTTGAGAGGGATCAATGACTAGTAGGAGGTCTTCTCTATACACCATAGGTTGGCCCCTTGCTAGGGATAGATAGCCAACTTTATACACCTTAGGTTGGCTACATTCGTTACAATACAAGTATTTTCGAGTTTATTGCATTGCCCAGTGTTCGATTATGAGTCCATCAACACCTTAGTCATATCATTTCATTCGCATTCCTTTTTAATCATTGCATTCCGAGTTTGCTTTAGTTATTTCACACTACACACCACCAATCATTTCCTTTTACTTTTATGCACGCTAATTCTATTAATTCGAATCTAATCATAGCTACCTCTGATCTTTGTGGACAACCCTTGCTTGCCACTAACTTATGTTTTTAAAACCCTTTTGAGGCTTGCTAGGTTTATAAATTGTTTTAACGCACGATCTTTTTAACGACACAAAAATGTACTCGTTAGGGAGATTGTTAGGTTTTTGAGTCTTGTTGGCATAAATTCCATATCAAAATAATGTTTCACTTGTATTGATTAGTTGTCATAGATTGATGATGATTCAAGCATCCAGGAAGATTTGGCAACCTATGAAGCAAGATGGAGTCTTCAAGAGGAATATGCCTCATTGCTCAACAAATGTATATTTAGACCTCATTCCTCTTACAAGGCTTAGGCACACACACACATTGCATCCATATGTGTCCCTGCATCATTGTGCTCAATTGGTATAACACATTCACACACTTGATATTGTATGCTCATGCATTAGACTTAAAGTGACAATTTTTGTAAATTGCATGTTCTAGGACTATATCTAGGAAATAGCATTCCTGTGTGTTCATGTTGTTAGGATTATGCTCAATAGCAAGAGTGTAATATTGTAATTAACAATCTTTTTTATATTAATAAAGTGATTTCTGGTTTAACAAATCTTGTAGCATTTATAGTTTAATATTATAATTGTCAAAGTAAATAATCATAAGGTCTAAAGACTATGAGAAAAGAAGAATTGTTCGTACATCTGGATATGTATGTGGTAGACACAATTCTTTAGTTAGTCTTGAATATTGTTCACAACTTAAGTTAAAGGTTGGGCACCTTTATCTTGTTAAAGTTGTAGAATTCTTTTGCTAGCATTTGAGTGGGATCAAATGAGATATGATGAGTCTAAAATCATCGGAGTGTCTTCGAGCAAAAGAATCTAGTGCACTGGGTGCATTGAACTGGATCACAATGAAAAGCTTTATCTAGAACCGTCAATAGATAATAGTCTTTTCATTATCAGGACAATCGGAGAGTCTATCTTAATCCTGAGATAAATGATGGACTTATGGTTGCAAGTGATATCATTTGAGTTATCAATGAGTACGATTATATAGCATAGTCTATCCTCGATAGTTTGGTGATATTCATTTGTTAATCAATAGAGGACTTCATTTATAGATATGGACATCGTGGCTCCATTTATTAAATGAGAGTATAATATCATCATATGGATGTTTTGAGGTAATTGGATATTAAATCTCAACGTTGAGTTTTCGATAGTGACTATTGAAAACATGGCTTCTAGACAAGTCAAAATATCCAAGTTCAAAACGTGGTCATATGAGTAAATATAGTAACTTGGAGAGTTATAGGCGGTCTATGAACTCTTGGCGATTACTAATATTAATCACGAGGATACACTATCTCCAATATGATTGTCTAGGGTTATGAAAGAGGAACGTCTTCCTTTTCTATCTTTATTTAAGAGTTCAATTTTAGCTCTTTAGTGGAATGAGTTAAAATTAATTGATCGAACCTAAGTGAATCATTTGTTGATTGTGATTAGGTTGTGTCTGTTGAAGCTTAAATTTAGATAGACCGCCAAGATGCCCAATCCACATGGATTTGCATGGATCACTTGATATATTCTACCGGACCAATTTAAGGGTCCGTCTAGAATTGCATTTAATATATTAAAAATATAATTTGCACATTAATTATTTAATGGGCTGCTCAATTATATTTATATATTAATGAATGGCATGTGGACTTGTTTCTTTTAGTAAGAATGGGTCTGGTTCACATGTGGGCTTTTTATTTAAAGTCCAATGGATTAAATGAAATAAGAAAATAATATATGGCCCATTTTTATACAAGTGAGGCGGCAAGGTTAATAGATTAGCCTAATATATTATTTTGTTTCATTGTTTAATTAAATAAGAATTAATTAATTTATTAATTAATTGTTTAATTAAGAAACAAATCTTTTTCTGATTAGGAAATATATTTCCTAGAGATATACTATTGGTAGTAGTATATTAAAAGTAAAAGACTTATTTGGTAAGAAAATAAATAATAAGTTTTATTTATTTAATCAAATAGGAAAGTTTTTTATTAAGTCAATAAAAGAATAAAAATACTTATGAGTTGAATTAGGGTTAGGAGTCTAATTAACATGTGAATTAGGGTACAACACAAATCCTTTTTCGTAGAGGAAATTTGGCAACCCTAATTAGACCACATGGAGATTTCGGCCAACCCTAAAAGGAAGAGGAGAAAAATTTCGGCCACCCTATATAACACTTGTTATAGAATTCGGCCACACTACTTGTTGATTGATTCAATTTTCTTCTTCTTCTAAACTCATAGAAAAGTATTAGATTTTATTCTACTAAAACATAAAAGAAAAGAAAAAGATTATTCTTTTGATGGTACACTAATTGTTTGTTCATCAATAAGCTTGTGTGTACAACATCGAATTAGGTTCACGCGAGTTTCGATCATTAGATTGAGAACTCAAAAGTGACCGGAATAATCTTTGTATTCTTTTGATTGTTTTGTGACTAACAAAAGGAAAAGAAAAGTTTGTTTGTCCATTCTCAGGTTTGCAATTCAAAGAAAAAGGGAGACCAAGATCCTAGGTGATTCACGTTCATGCTAGGATTGAAGATCTTGCGGATTACCATCGACGTAAGTCAATCGAATCACGCGACAAAAGGTATTCAACTTTTGTTACTTTATATATGGTTAATTAATTAAAGGTGTTAAGGTTCATAAAAAGGAAAAATTTTAAAACATACTAAATCTATTTTTAGTCTTGCTTCCGCTGCGTGTACTACGGTATTTTTCCCTACAATTGGTATCACAGCCTAGGTTGTACCCTTTTAATTAATTAACGTATATATATGTGAATCGATTTCTTTTTATTGTGATTATGCATGTTTAGAAAGAGATGGCACTCTAGGTATTCGCATATATAATTACATGTGGATGTATGGATTTATATATGTTTATGTGGATTGTTATTGCTCAATTTTGGTCCTAGATTTTCAATGTAATTTTTGTTATGGAATTGTAACAAGAAGGGTGGTCTATTATCGCCATAATTCCTTCTTGATAGTTGTTTTTTTTATTTGTATTAAATTTAATGTGCAGTTTTTTTATTATTTTTAGTGCAGTATTTTTATGTAAAAAAAGTACTGCAGTGATTAAAAAAAAAAAAAAAAACTGCAGTATTTTTATTATTTAATTAAAGTTGTAATACGTTCTAACATCGAAGATTCGAAGACGTGAAGAAAAAGGAAGCAACCGGAACCAAGAACGAGCACCGTGCGCACCCTAGGATTGGATTGGGCTGCGCATGGCAAGCCCAAAACTTGGTGGGCTACACATGGCAGCCCTAGGTGGCCTCATGGGCTGCGCACAGCAGCCCCTTTGTGGGGTTGTGGGGTGTGTTCGCCCATGGGTGGAGGCCGAAGGATGAGCGTATGGTTGATGGGTCACTTGAAGATCTTGTATTCCTAAACGATTGTAATTTACTTGCTTTTCTAGGATGGACCAAAATTGTTGCTATTTATTTTTTGCTTAAATATTACAATATTTGTTATTGTATGATAACATGACATATAGAATAGGAGTGCCACTCATATATCTCTTTTGGTATGAACATGCATTGAATGATTTAGGTATCTAAATTGGCATCTAGATAACTTGGTAAATCATTCTATGGGATTTAATCACACGCCTTAAATAATTGAGTGGGAGAAGGTGTTTTTGTAACACCTATGGCCTCCAAGGTTAGTTGAGCTTAATTATTTATTGGTAACCCCCCCAAGGGGCGTCTATGAATGGAATTTAGCAACATACTTCCTTACAAGGATAGACTAGACAATGGACTCAAACGAGATCTACTCCCCAAGGAGGGATTTTCGTGAGAGAAAATTGAAGGTCGATATCTTGGTAACACACTCAATGTAATTTTATTGATATCCTCCCAAGAGTTCTTGTCAGTAAAATTGCAAGGCTAAAATTGAAAACAATGGTTGTTATGTTAACAATTAGGTGGGACCTAGTCTAACTAGTAAATGGTGCGAACTCCCAAAGGAGGCGTAACATTTATGGGTGTTGGATTACCGTTGAATTTTTATGATTGAGTTATTTATTTAATTCAAGATAAATATTTAAAAGTGCTTTATCATGATTATTTACTTATATATGTTTTGTTTTATTCAGAAATCATGACCCCATCACTTATGAACATCCTAAAAGATAACACTTTAACTGGAGATAATTATGTCACATGGAAAAGGAAAATTGGGTTGTTGCTGCAAAGTGAAAAACATAAGTTTGTTCTAACTACTGGTAAACCACCTGCTCCTAATAATGAATCTAGCATAATGCAAAGAGATGAGTATGAGCAGTGGAAGACTTCAGATGATATGGCCAAATGTTATATTATGGCTACTATCTCCGACGTGTTGCAACAGCAGCATGAAGGAATGGAGTCTGCTGCTGATATAATGATGTCTCTAGAGGAAATGTTTGCTATAAAGTCCAGGACGACTAAGAGAGAGGCAGTGACTGCTTTTATGAATCTTAGGATGAAACCTGGACAGGCTGTGAAGGATCACATAATGAAAGTCATAGCACATCTCAACATTGCTGAACTGCATGGCGCTAAGATAGATGGTGAGACAAAAATTGATATGGTTGTCAATTCATTGTCAGATTCCTTTGATCAGTTCAAATTGGACTACACTTTGAACAAAAAGGAATACACCTTACAAGGCCTGATGCAAGATGTTCAAAGTGCTGAAAAGATCCTTGTGAAAAGCAAAGGTCAAGAGATTCATATGGTTGGTAAAGTTGCTACTGTTAAGACCCGTCAGAAGGTCAAGAAACAACAGAAGAAAAAGCAACTTGGGCCTACCAAGAAGGAGACCAAGAAAGTAACCAAGATCAAAGGGAAATGCTTCCTTTGTGGTGAAAAGGGACATTGGAAAAGAAATTGCCCAAAGTCCCAGAATAAGAAGGAAGAAGGTAATGTTAATTATCTTGAAACATGTTTTCTGGCAAATTCTAATGATTCTTGGATCATAGACTCTGGAGCCACTAATCATGTTTGTTAATCCTTGCAGGGGTTCCAAGAAAGGAGAAGGCTGAGTAAGAATGAAATCAATTTGCGCTTGGGCAACGGAACGTTAGTGTCAGCAAGTGCAGTGGGAGATATTAGAGTTTATTTGGATTCTAGAAGGCATTTAGATTTAATAGACGTTTATTATGTACCTCAATTTAAGAGGAATTTAATTTCAGTTTCTTGTTTGAATAAATTTGGATATTCGGTTACTTTTAATAAAGTTTTTATTATTAGTAAGAATGACAAAATTATTTGCCAAGGTACATTGGAAAACGGTCTATACTTTTTGCATAGAAATATCTCTCACTCGTTAGACACAGAATTAACGGAACCTGATCATAAAAGAGTAAAATTATCAATAGATGAAACCTATCTATGGCATTTACGCCTAGGTCATATTAACCTTAATAGGATTAAAAGATTGGTATGTGACGGACATTTAAGTGACTTAAAGGTTGATGATCTACCAACTTATGAATCTTGTATGGAAGGTAAAATGACCAAAAGGTCGTTCTCGGCCAAAGGTACAAGAGCCACTGAATGTTTAGGAATGATACACACTGATGTATGTGGACCTATGAACATTCAAGCTAGAGGTGGATATGAGTACTTCATCACCTTCACAGATGATTACTCGAGATTTGGCTATGTGTATCTCATGCAACATAAGTCGGATGCTTTTGACATGTTCAAAGCATTCAAAGCTGAAGTAGAAAATCAGCTTGAGAAACACATAAAAATCTTGAGATCTGATCGTGGTGGAGAATATCTATCTGGTGAGTTTCAGCAATATCTTATTAATAATGGGATAGTTTCTCAGTTTTCTGCACCAGGAACACCTCAACAAAATGGGGTGGCAGAAAGGAGAAATAGGACTCTTTTGGATATGGTTAGGTCTATGTTGAGTTATTCAACACTTCCTATTTCTTTTTGGGGATATGCTTACAAACTGCTATATACATTCTAAACGATGTACCATCTAAGTCTGTTCCTCAAACACCGCATGAGTTGTGGACTGGGCGCAAGCCTAGTTTACAACACTTAAGGATATTTGGTTGTCCTGCACATGTGTTAAAAGGAAAGACAAAAAAGATGGAGTCCCGTTCGGAAACGTGTATATTTGTAGGGTATCCAAAAAAAACTAAAGGATATTATTTCTATAGTCCTTCAGATCTTAAAGTATTTGTTTCGACAAATGCTAAATTTCTGGAAAATTACTATATGAATGATTTTGTACCTAGAAGTAGAATTGTCCTGAATAAGATGTCAGGAGATACAATTCCACGAGAGGTTACACAACCTAACCAAATTGTAAGTTCCGATCCAACACAAGATCAACAACCTACCATTCCTCGTCGTAGTGGGAGGGTTAGAACACAACCCGAAAGATACATCGGTCTGGGAGAATCAGTGGAGAATCTCCCGAACGACGATGATCCTTACACATATAAGGAAGCAATGGAGGATGTTGATAGTCGCCATTGGCAAAAGGCAATGCAATATGAGATTGAATCTATGTTCGATAACAAAGTCTGGTCCCTTGTAGACTTGCCTAAAGGGATAAAACCCATTGGGTGCAAGTGGGTATACAAGAGGAAAAGAGGTATGGATGGAAAGGTGGAAACCTTTAAAGCTAGATTGGTAGCTAAAGGGTATACACAGAAAGAAGGTATCGTTTACGAGGAAACCTTCTCTCCTGTAGCCATGCTTAAATCCATTAGGATACTCTTGTCCATTGCAGCATCTTTAGATCTAGAGATTTGGCAAATGGACGTCAAGACAGCTTTCCTTAATGGAAGTCTTGACGAAAGCATCTACATGATGCAACCAGAAGGATTCATTGAAAAGGGCCAAATAGAAAAGGTATGCAAGTTGCAGAAATCCATATATGGATTAAAGCAAGCATCCAAATCCTGGAACATAAGGTTCGATCAAGCTGTCAAAGGTTTTGGATTTATTCAGAATCCTGACGAACCTTGTGTATACAAAAGGATTAAGGGCGACAAGTTGGTTTTCCTGATTCTTTATGTTGATGATATACTACTCATTGGAAACGATGTAGGAGTATTGACAATAGTAAAAGAATGGTTAGCAAAACAATTTGATATGAAGGACTTAGGAGAAGCAAGTTTTATTCTAGGTATCCAAGTCATAAGGGATAGAAAGAATAAAACGATTGCATTATCCCAAGCTTTATACATAGACAAGATATTGTCTAGGTTTTCCATGCAGGATTCCAAGAAAGGTATGTTACCTTTCAGACATAGAATCAAACTTTCTAAGGAACAAGTTCCTAAGAATGAGCATGAAAAGCAATTCATGAGTAGGGTTCCATATGCCTCGGCAGTTGGAAGTCTCATGTATGCAATGCTCTGCACTAGACCAGATATTTGTTTTGCTGTTGGCATAGTTAGCAGGTTTCAATCGAAACCTGGTCCTGATCACTTGACGGCAGTCAAGCATATTTTCAAGTATCTTAAGAGAACGAGAGATAATATGCTTGTATACTCTGGAGGGGATTTAATTCCTGTTGGGTATACAAATTCTGATTTCCAATCAGATTCTGACTCCAGAAAATCCATATCGGGGGCTGTGTTTACTATTGGAGGAGGAGCAGTCATATGGAGGAGTATCAAGCAATCTTGTATTGCTGATTCCACCATGGAAGCTGAGTATGTTGCTGCATGTGAGGCTGCCAAAGAGGCTGTTTGGCTCCGCCAATTCTTGATTGACTTGGAAGTGGTTCCTAGTGCGAATAAGCAGATCACTATCTACTGTGACAACAGTGGAGCAGTGGCTAATTCGAAAGAACCAAGAAGTCACAAGAGAGGAAAACACATTGAAAGAAAGTATCATCTTTTAAGGGAGATTGTTCAAAGAGGTGACGTGACGATTACCAAAATCGCGTCAGTAGAAAATCTAGTGGATCCCTTCACAAAGGCTCTACCTCAGAAGAGTTTCGATGGGCATCTAGAGAACATGGGCTTGAGAGATATGACACATTTGCTATAGCGCAAGTGGGAGATTGTTAGGATTATGCTCAATAGCAAGAGTGTAATATTGTAATTAACAATCTTTTTCATATTAATAAAGTGATTTCTGGTTTAACAAATCTTATAGCATTTATAGTTTAATATTATAATTGTCAAAGTAAATAATCATAAGGTCTAAAGACTATGAGAAAAGAAGAATTGTTCGTACATCTGGATATGTATGTGGTAGACACAATTCTTTAGTTAATCTTGAATATTGTTCACAACTTAAGTTAAAGGTTGGGCACCTTTATCTTGTTAAAGTTGTAGAATTCTTTTGCTAGCATTTGAGTGGGATCAAATGAGATATGATGAGTCTAAAATCATCGGAGTGTCTTCGAGCAAAAGAATCTAGTGCACTGGGTGCATTGAACTGGATCACAATGAAAAGCTTTATCTAGAACCGTCAATAGATAATAGTCTTTTCATTATCAGGACAATCGGAGAGTCTATCTTAATCCTGAGATAAATGATGGACTTATGGTTGCAAGTGATATCATTTGAGTTATCAATGAGTACGATTATATAGCATAGTCTATCCTCGATAGTTTGGTGATATTCATTTGTTAATCGATAGAGAACTTCATTTATAGATATGGACATCGTGGCTCCATTTATTAAATGAGAGTATAATATCATCATATGGATGTTTTGAGGTAATTGGATATTAAATCTCAACGTTGAGTTTTCGATAGTGACTATTGAAAACATGGCTTCTGGACAAGTCAAAATATCCAAGTTCAAAACGTGGTCATATGAGTAAATATGGTAACTTGGAGAGTTATAGGCGGTCTATGAACTCTTGGCGATTACTGATATTAATCACGAGGATACACTATCTCCAATATGATTGTCTAGGGTTATGAAAGAGGAACGTCTTCCTTTTCTATCTTTATTTAAGAGTTCAATTTTAGCTCTTTAGTGGAATGAGTTAAAATTAATTGATCAAACCTAAGTGAATCATTTGTTGATTGTGATTAGGTTGTGTCTGTTGAAGCTTAAATTTAGATAGCCCGCCAAGATGCCCAATCCACATGGATTTGCATGGATCACTTGATATATTCTACCGGACCAATTTAAGGGTCCGTCTAGAATTGCATTTAATATATTAAGAATATAATTTGCACATTAATTATTTAATGGGCTGCTCAATTATATTTATATATTAATGAATGGCATGTGGGCTTGTTTCTTTTAGTAAGAATGGGTCTGGTTCACATGTGGGCTTTTTATTTAAAGTCCAATGGATTAAATGAAATAAGAAAATAATATATGGCCCATTTTTATACAAGTGGGGCGGCAAGGTTAATAGATTAGCCTAATATATTATTTTGTTCCATTGTTTAATTAAATAAGAATTAATTAATTTATTAATTAATTGTTTAATTAAGAAACAAATCTTTTTCTGATCAGGAAATATATTTCCTAGAGATATACTATTGGTAGTAGTATATTAAAAGTAAAAGACTTATTTGGTAAGAAAATAAATAATAAGTTTTATTTATTTAATCAAATAGGAAAGTTTTTTATTAAGTCAATAAAAGAATAAAAATACTTATGAGTTGAATTAGGGTTAGGAGTCTAATTAACATGTGAATTAGGGTACAACACAAATCCTTTTTTGTAGAGGAAATTTGGCAACCCTAATTGGACCACATGGAGATTTCGGCCAACCCTAAAAGGAAGAGGAGAAAAATTTCGGCCACCCTATATAACACTTGTTATAGAATTCGGCCACACTACTTGTTGATTGATTCAATTTTCTTCTTCTTCTAAACTCATAGAAAAGTATTAGATTTTATTCTACTAAAACATAAAAGAAAAGAAAAAGATTATTCTTTTGATGGTACACTAATTGCTTGTTCATCAATAAGCTTGTGTGTACAACATCGAATTAGGTTCACGCGAGTTTCGATCATTAGATTGAGAACTCAAAAGTGACCGGAATAATCTTTGTATTCTTTTGATTGTTTTGTGACTAACAAAAGAAAAAGAAAAGTTTGTTTGTCCATTCTCAGGTTTGCAATTCAAAGAAAAAGGGAGACCACGCTCCTAGGTGATTCACGTTCGTGTTAGGATTGAAGATCTTGCGGATTACCATCGACGTAAGTCAATCGGATCACGCGACAAAAGGTATTCAACTTTTGTTACTTTATATATGGTTAATTAATTAAAGGGGTTAAGGTTCATAAAAAGGAAAAATTTTAAAACATACTAAATCTATTTTTAGTCTCGCTTCCACTACGTGTACTACGGTATTTTTCCCTACACTTGTGTTTGTTTATTTGTGTTTTTGTGATATCAGACTTAAATTTGATCTTATAAGCTCTGGTCGTTTCGGTTACTCGTTCATTAGTTTTCAAGTTACGAGTAGGAAGTTACGAAACTTTCCGTTCACTTACCATGCATGATCTTCATCTTCGTGTATCGAATTGAATTCCTAACTTCTGGTCAAAGTTTCATAGTCGTCCATGTTCGTGAGATAGTCACGGTTCGTAATCCATAAATGGATTTGAATTCGGAGTTTGAAGGCTGGAGAACGGTCGAAGAACGTGAGGGGGCATGAGGGAGGAAGCAAAGGCCATTTGCCACCTATCCCCGAGTTGGCGTGTGGCCATCTCAAAAAGGAGACTCTTCTTCCCCCAAGATAGCAACGCGCCTCCTCAGGGAGCTTAGGTGGTGTGTGGCCATTGTTGGCCCGAAATCCCTCTCATTTCCCTCTCTTTAAATGTCTCATTCCCTCTCATTTCATTCTAAGAAGAAAATTTGAAAAACACAAGGAGTTCTTGTTTGCATTTGCATTCATTGATCACACTTAGGAAGTCCTTGTAAAAGGCATGAAGTCTTGGCTAGGATAAGTGGTCCAGATAGTCAAGCAAGGAAGTCTTGATTAGGACAAGAGGTCCAGATAACCAAACAAGAAGTCATGGCTAGGATCAAGGAGATCTGAATAGCTATGCAAGTGAGGCTTTCTAGAGGCATGAGTGTCTAGGATAGAAAGTTGGCTATGACATTGGTAAGCCCGGAATATTGATTAGACATAGAGTCCAATAAAGAGTGTTTCATGGTTTGTTTCACTCTTCAAGAATTTCTAATCTTTCAATGGTGTTGAGTAGATATAAAGTTCAATAGAGAGTGTTTCACACTTTTGAGGAATTTCTAATCTACCAATAAGGTTGGGTAGACATAGAGTTCAATAGGGAGTGTATCATGAGTTGGTCACTTTTGAGGAATTTCTAATCTATCATCCAATAAATATAGTACCCATTGGTTGTGGATTCAACCAGTGGATGTTTTCTCTTCAAAGGTTTTACCATGTTAACAAAATCTCTTGTGTTAATTCTTCATATCTCTACATTTTATATTTGTATATGTGTATGGTTGAATCTTGTTTCATAATCTTCATTTCTAGATATCTTTGTAAGCAAGATTATGTAAAATGTGGGATGCAAACACTCCATTTGATCAAAGTTGTAAATACCATTCTATTTGTATATTGACTTATTTGTATATAATCATATATTGATTAGTACTTATACATATTGGACATAATTGTGAATATAAGTATTCTTTGTTTTTAGTTTTAATATAATTCCTTCACTTGCAACTTGTAGACTAGATTGACAATGATTTATTGAAAATGCTTTTCAATTGTCTACACATGTTTTATATTGTTTAAGTGTTGTGGTTCAAGGTATCTAGAGGGACAAACTCTTGTTTGTTTCAAGGGATTAAAAAAGGTATAAAAACCTATCCCCGCCCCAGCCCCTCTAGGTTAGCTTTAGGCAATTTAACCGCATTTGTATATTTCACAACTCAAGAGGTTTGTTGATTCACACCACCCTAAACATCTATATCGCCATAAGTAGGCGTTATATGGGTTAAAACAAGCAATGATGGCTTGGTTGGAATGGCTCACTCAATTCCTTATCAACAACAATTACTCAAGGGATAATGTTGACAAAACACTTTTCATCAAAAGTGACTCTTTATAGCTCAAATTTATGTTGATGATATTGTGTTTGGATCCACCAATGACTCTAAGGTCAAACAATTTGTAGACATTATGTCTAATCAATTTGAGATTAGCATGGTGGGAGAATTTATTTACTTCCTAGGTTTGCAAATTAAGCAAATGCATAATATGATTTTCATATCTCAAGCTAAGTATGCAAAGAACCTAGTGAAGAAGTTTGGCCTTGAAAATGCCAAACATTGTGACACACCCATGAGCACAACTTTGGATGCTAGTGGTAAAAGTATTGAACAAAGCTTGTATCATGAAATGATTGGTAGCTTGTTTTACTTGACCGCAAGTAGGCCCAATATAGCCTTTAGTGTGGGTGGGTGTGCTAGGTAACAAGCCATTGGGATTTAGGGGGAGTAAATAGATACTTATGTCATTGTGCATTTAAAAGGGTTAGCTACATATTGATGGGGAGCATGCATACTTTGCATTGCTTTTGATCATCTCACATATACTTGTTGTCTTGGAAAATTGCTTGCTTTTATTTCTCACATGTGTGCTCAAGAGATTGAAGACGTTAAAGATTTAGATATTTAGGTATCTCTTTGTAATGTAGAGAGAACAATTGTTGACAATAACTTCTTTTCATTTTTTTTTAGGAGTGGTTTGTCACGAAATAGCCAAATGGAAAGATTGTAAGGTTCTCTATTTTGTAATTGGCTTATTTTTGTGACAAACCACATTGAGATGTTTTTGTAATGGTTAGTTAGGATCTTCATGTACTCAATAGTGATCATGATCGGCAATCTTCCCGACATCTCAAAGCTTTAGGAACAAGAGCTTCAAAGGTATATCACTTGACTTGTTCTTTTAAAGAGATTAGGAGCACACACACACAATTCATTCATTTGTGTTTTTATCATCATTTTAGTGTGCATCATACCAATTTCACACTTGCACATAATGCATATAGGTTAGTTTGTTGGATTGCTTGAGAAGGCATGTTTTTCTCATTGTTGCAGTCTTAGTGTCATCATGGTGTGCCGCGAAAACCATTCCAATGGATTTCGCGGTCCAAATGTTGTTGTGGTGAACCGCAAAAATCCTTTTAGAGGATTTTGCAGTCTAAGTGTCGTTTTGATCCACCACGAAAAACCTTCTGGAGATTTTTGCTACCTTAGTGTTGTTCTAAAGAACTGTGAAAAATTGGCACGAAGTTTTCTCCAATGTTTTTCGCGGTCGTGCCTTCGTCATGAAGGACTGTGAAATAGGACCGCAATTTTCTAGTAATGTTTAAGTTGCCTTTGTCATGGTTGTTTTTCGTCATGGTCAACTGCAAAATCGGGACCGCGAAAAACTGTTCTTTGCAAACCTATAAATAGACCAAGACATTATCAAGAGTCGCTATAAAAGGCCTACGGATAGATAGGTTGAAGTTACGATCCTTGAGAAGAGTGACCAGGATGTCAACTTAGGATGTAATTAAAATATTATATAGTGGATTTCTGTGACTAAGTGGCTAGCGAGGCTAGTCCCGTGGGTTTTTTGCTGGATGGAGGGTTTCCCACGTAAAAATAAAGTGTTATTTATTTTACGTACTTTAACTTGATTTTTATTGTTATTTGTGTTGGGTTTTGTGTTTAATATTAACTAATAGAAAAGTCCCCCCCCCTAGGTTATTTTCAATACCAAAATGTAATGTTGTTTAGTTTTTAAGACATTGATACAAAATAATAATAATAATAATGTTAATGTTGACACTAATTTTGAGAAACAAAATGGAACTTGACTCTATTATGTATCTAAAAAATCATCTATAAATAAATTTATTTAAATTTCTTTATGATTTCAATTTTAATATACATATCAAAGAATTTGTTAGAAAATGATCTTTCATCTTGTTACATAGATGAAATATCTTTTTCAATAGTCCTAATTAATAAATATATAATTCATATAAAAATTTAAAATATCATTATACCGTTAAAATATTTTAAAAACAATTATTTTATACTTATAATTTAACTTTATAATAGTCATGTCAAACCAAATTAGCTTATAAATGTTTTTGAACAATTTTAAATAACAAACAAGTAAAATAAATTTATCAAAACCATAGTAACAAGTAGGGGTAGGCATGTATCAGTTTGGTTCGATTTTGGTTAAAACCGCATTAAACCGACATATTTTTTGGTTTTTAAAAATGTGAATCGATTTGAACCGTTTTGAACTTGAAAACTGAATTGAACCGAACATTTTTATCTCAGTTCGGTTCGGTTCGGTTCGGTTTTGGGCCTATTGGGCTTTGAAGGTTTTTTATATGTTTTTTTTATAAAAAAAAAAATAATAATAAAAAAAAAATAAAAATTGGGCCTTTAAGCTATTTTTTTAGCATTTGGGCTTAAACTTTTTTAAGAAAATATAATCCGTAAAAAATAATTTAATCTACATACTCAATCAAAGTATAAAATCTTCATAACTTCTATAAAATAGAAGACCAAAAATACAATATATAATGTAGTCCATAATAAAATTAAACTTTACAAAATAATTCATTAAGACAATTCGGTTTGTTCGGTTTTGTATGTTCAAAACCAAACCGAACTGAATTCAATTTGGCTTTCAAATTTCAAATCGGTTTGAACCGAATAGAAGCTATGAACCGAATCAAATACCCTTTTTCAGCTCGGTTCAGTTCGGTTCAATTAAATTTCAGTTTTTGTGCCAGTAACAGGTAACAACCTAACCAAATAATAAATATATAATAACACAAGCTTGAAAAATAATATTAACACATTTATTAATTTATAATCTCAAACCTACAATCTTGGAAGTTTTTTTTTTTTTGACAATATCTATTGATCCGGGACTAGATATTTTTTTTAAAGCTTTCGCCATTGGTAGGATTCGAGCTGCTAACCTAGAAGTCATTTGCCCAAACCCCAAGCTCATCCACCTACTAGCTGAGCTACGCCCTTGCTCGCTAAAATCTTGGAAGTTTATACAAATAATCTTAACGTTCAAATCGAAAAATTACGAGTAAACAAACTATGTAGAATAAACAAGAAGAACCACGTCAAAACAAGATGGATATTGCATAACAAAATAGTAAAGAAAATCTTAATTTGTTCTAGTGAGTACCTAATATATATAGCTACTATACAGTTTATGAATAGTTACAAGGGTAATACGAGAGGGGGTTATTTTCTTTTAGTTTTAATTTCTTATAAATTTTTAAATCTTTGATTTTTATAGACCTTTGGATTGAAATCCAATGATTGATAATCAACCTTGTAACTGTACGGTAGATGTGTAGTAGTTGAACTCATATATAGACTAGATAGGAAATAATATATGAAATCATAAGAAATTAAAATACTAAAAGGGATTGATTTTGTCTGGACAAACAAAATATGGAAGAAATTTATATGATTAATAAAATGGAGGACCCAGGTTGCAATTATCATCTTTAGTATCATAATTTGTATACAATAAAAATTTTGTTGAATTTTTATTGGTCGGGGGGCAATGATATATATATAGAAGAAAGTTATATATTTTCATATCTGTAACTTTATATATATATATGTATGTATAAAAGAAAGTTATAGATTTGGAAATTGAAAATGAATTAATTATTAGCTGTAAAAGAAAGAGACAGATATATATATATATAGGAGATTATAGATTTGGAAATTGAAAATGAATTAATTATTAGCTGTAAAAGAAAGAGACAGATATATATATATATAGGAGATTCTATTTTCAATTTGATCAAATTATTCAAATTCTCTTTTTCGATGTGATGAGGTCTATTCCTCCACATTGCAATTTGGATTTAAGATTTATTTATTTATTTTATTTAGACATGGCAATAAAAAAAGTTTTATATATTGCAATTTTTGTGCTGCCTTTACAAAGAGTAGGGCAACTTGAGGCTGAATGAACTCCTCCTTGCGACTCACCTGAATAACTTTTTATTGAACTAGGCTACAGACCACAGTACGAAAAATAATTATATAAATATAAAAAGTAAAATAAATAATCTATAAATTAACCAAATGGTGTGAGAAGTGATTTGCCCAATTATCATATCATTGCCTCCATGGGCGTAGCTCTGTAGATGGATGAACTTGAGGTTTGGGTAAATGACTCTGACTAAGTCAGCCATTCGAATCTTACCAATGGCAAAAAAATAAAGATACTGTCAAAAAAAATTACCATATCATTTACCACATCATTTAATAATTTATGATAATGACAAATCATTTACCATATAATTTAATTTTTTGAGTTGTGTAAAATTACTCAAGGATGCCGATATTGACACTCATAAATATGATAAACACACCCTTATTTTAATAAAAAGTTTAATTATAGAAATATCCCAATAGAAATTTAACAATAAGGACAAAATAGTTTAATTAAAAATAAACTAAATACTATATACACTCATATCTCTTTATTTAAAAAAAAACAAAAACAAAAACAAAACAAAACAAAACAAAACTCTAATTCAATTTCAAGTATCAAAATCTCTCATTATCATATAACAAAGTAATATAAAAAGAATTTTCTGAGAACTCTAATCATATAGAGGTATATATATATATATATATATATATTTATGAACTCTATTGATAAACAAAAATTAAGAAGTAATTTTATATATATATAAAAGATAACATTACATATCATTGTGTATCCATAATCCATGAGATCAACGATAGTATGGGGATGTGAAATATGTTGTAATAGATATCAACAACTTGATTATTATCAACATAGACTATGCTTAAGATTTGTAAATGTTGAGAAGATATCTGATGCAGTCGTTGATGGCAAAGAACTTACTACGACTGTACTGTGTTTTTGAGCATTGAGAACATAAAAATTTATCATTTATGAAATTGGGTGTGTTATTAACTTAAGAGAGCTTATAAATAATTTGTATTAAAATGAATATATTCATTTAAATAAGGGTACTATTAGCATTACGATGGGTGCTCATAGTAATGATTTAATTTTAAATTTTAGACATTGGTGTACTTATAACTATGAGTATGCTTATTATATTTATGGGTGTCAATATCCGCACCCATAACTCAAATATAAATATCTCAT
The DNA here is from genome assembly GCA_008009225.1 of Acer yangbiense. Lineage (NCBI taxonomy): Eukaryota > Viridiplantae > Streptophyta > Magnoliopsida > Sapindales > Sapindaceae > Acer > Acer yangbiense. The sequence continues at coordinate 30,097,228 of CM017763.1, read as the reverse complement.
TCAACAAATTTTATTTTTTTTAAGAACTACTCTTAATATATAATTTTAGGATAAACTTTAGCAAGTGCGGAGACAAGGGTGGTTGGTAGGGGCCAACAAACATTTGTTTATATATATATAATATTAAAATTTGTAAAATTTCACTTCGGTCCATCTAAAATAAGCCAAATAAATATTTATTACTCGGCCACTAAACATCAGAAATAAATTAAGTTACTTATTATTATTATTATTATTATTATTATTATTATGAAGTTTGTCTTTTCTTTTGATCTTATTTTATTAGAAATGAGACCAGTTTTTAAAAGAATGGATAAAAATTAATATTTATTTTTTAAGATATAAAAAATGTTTGAATATATTAAAATAATAAATAATTTATTAATTTTTGAAACGTTAACATGCATATCCCAATAGGAGGACCATAGCTATAATTATTTCAAGATCATATGTATGGAATTCTTTACATTTGAGCTCATGTCAATCAATCAATCAAACATATTTCTTAAATGAGTGAATAAGGCATGTATTGACAAAAGATAATAATAATATCAATCAATTTAATTGACAAAACAAAGCAATAATTTTTTATTTTTTATTTTCTAACATATTTTATTTTCTAACAATTGTGACAATGTGAGATTGGCATAGTGGTTTGTCTTTCACATCTATATCATGAGGTTGTATGTTCGAGGCTGTCCCCCTCCATAAAATCCCGAATTTTTGTAATATTTCAACAAAAAAAAAAAAAGTGCATAAAATTGTATATTTCACATACGTCCAATAATGTGTATACATAGTTATTGCTTTTTTTTTTTTTTTTTTTTTTTATAGGGGAAAGACCTGAACCCACAATCTCGTTGTGTAGATGTGAGGGGTTTTACCACCGGACCAACCTCATATCGTCACATAGTAATTGTTTTTAATGTGCATTAAGTATACATATCAAATTGATGGGATGACGTTGGTCCGGTGATATACCCTTCAGACTTACACCACAAAATAGTGGGTTTGAGTTATCCTCATTCCAAAAAAAACCCCGAATTGATGTATTACTACAATAATAATAATAATAATAATAATAAGGGAAAAAATGTTTTTAGTCCCTCTAGTTTACCCTATTATACATTTAATATTAATTTTTGGTCCCTACCGTCCAATTCCGTTAGGGTTTTAAAAGTTCCGTCAATGGGACGAGGGCAAAATGGTCAAATAACGTTCAGAGCTTCTAGAAAGTGTCTAATGAAGGGTAGCATAGGAAAAAAACAAATTATTGTGTAAAAATTATAATTATCATTTCTTCACCAACCTATCTCTTTCTCTTACTACCGGTCTCTATCTCTCTCTCACCATCTATCTCTCTCTCACCATCTCATTTTCTCACTACCGCCTATCTCTTTCTCTCTCTCTCACACCACTGTCTGTCTTCGTGAGTTGGTGCGAGTCGATTTTGTTGGTTTTGTGGCGGCGAGGTTGAGGCCCGTGTTGTTGGGCTCCGATTTGGCGTGACCTGTGGCGGTTAGGGTTAGGTTTTTGTGGTGTTTGTGGCGGCGAGGGTTTGTGGATGTTTCGGGGTGGTTTGAATGGGGGTTTTCCAGCGAGGATGATTGATGATGAATGGGGTTTCGGTGAGGGTTTTGAAAACTGGGTTGTGTGGTTGACGATGAAGGGGGTTCGGTGAGGTTTTGACTGGGTTTGTGTGGTTGATGATGAATGGGGTTGGTTTCTGTGGTTTTTTATTGATGACGTATGGATTTTGTTTTGGGTGAGAAAATTTTTTTTTTTTTTTTTGTGATTTTGGTGGTGGCTAGGGTTTGAAGTTGGGGTGATGAACGAATCTGAGTTCTGGGTTTGTTCAAAGTTCAATCCTCGAATTTATTATAATATTTTTAAAAGAAAAAAAACTATTTATGCTGTTTTAGTGAGATCTTTAAATTTGGAACAAAATTTTTGAACCTTAATAATAAAATATTTATTGTAAAATTATTTAAATCTAGTATGCATGTGTGAGAACATGTCATTTGTAGAAACACTTTTTATCAACGAAATTGAATTCTGATGTCTAAAAACATCAATAATTTTTTATCTCAACTGTTGAAAATACTAGGAAAAAAATTATTTGTGTAAAAAAAAATATTTATGGTTTTAATGGAAAAAAAAACTATTTATGCTGTTTTAGTGAGATCTCCCTTTAATAATTAGTATGCATGTGTGAGAACATTGATTAAATTCTGATGTTCAATAACTTTTTATGAGATTTTTTTAATGGAAGGTAATAAGAACGATGTATACTTCCAAAAAGGAGTTTGAAAAACTTACTGACACTAAAACTATTATTTTCTGATTTTTTAATATACAACATTAAACAAGGATGATTACCAATTAGGTTATGGACTTTTTCTTCTCTCTTTTTTCCCTTAAATTCCAAGTTGTTTGCAACTTTTACAAAAGTAACCAAATTGGTACTTATATTTTTCTCAAGTGTCAAATTAGTCCCTCTAACTAAGTTCTGCCAGTCAACTTTAACTATGTAGGAGTTAAATTGTACTTTACTCCTAAATAATATAATAATGACATATGCACAGTTTTGTTATAATTATAATGATGAATTTAATGCACAAAAGACAAATCAACTTTGCTATAATATGATAAATAAAGGTATTTACGTACTTTAACTAAAATTGTTAAAGTCAACTGTTATATTTAACATCGTTAAACCGTTAGAGAGATCAATTTGGTCACTTCTAAAAATAAAGGGATAAATTTGGCACTTGAAAAAAAATATGAGGACCAATTTGGTAACTTTTGTTAAAGTCGCAAACAACTTAAAAAAATTTTTTTAAAAAAAGTCTAGGACTTAATTGGTAATTGCCCTTAAAAAAAATTAAAAATGAATGTAAGAAAAGTTGAAAAATAAATAGTTCATGCACATCACCTCTTAACAGAGATGGTAGTGCACCTCCCTTCTATGTAATGGTGGTAAGAGGTTTGAGTCCCATCATGTGTATTTTACAAGTATGTGTGGTGAGTTTTCTCTCGGTTTATGGGAGTAGTTATCCGAGCCGCATATATATTGTCTGATATTGGCAGGTCCCAGCAGCCTGATTGTAATAGTTGTATTACTTAGTTGATTTCATTTAAATATAATGAAATATGGTTATTTAAGTTATTTTTTCTATAATTGAACTAAAACAATAATATATATATATATATACTAAAATATGTTAGAAAATAAAAAATAAAAAATTATTTTAATAAAAATTAAATATTAAAAAATATACTATAATAAAGCAATAAAATCATTAAAAAATTAAAATAAAATAAAATAAAATAATAAAATATACGGATGAGATTATCAAAGACACATATTCATCTTTGTAATGTGCATATTCATCTTCTCAATATTTTTTTGTTTCTTATATCAAATATTATTTGATTTTATTTTTATTTTTATTTTTTAAGAAATTCATTTTATTATTATTAGTATTAACAAAAAATAATAATAATTCAAGTTTATGCAAGAAAAATATATTAATATTTAAAAACTAAATTATTAAAAAACAGAATGTACAAACACAAGCTTTATGAATCAAAATGAAACTCGTCGCTCTTTAAAATCTAAAAAATCATATATAATCGAATCTATACTCATGTTTAATTTTTGTAATTGAGAATCAATTGTAACATAAAATATATATGTCCAGTAATACTGCTCAATTGTATAATTATCTTGTTGATGGTTAGTTCGACCTCGTATTGCAATTTAACAAGCATTCATATTTGGAATATCTATGTTGCATGTCTCACAAAATGAACTTACTTTAGTAAATAATCTATCACATCCGGTATCTCTTAATTGTTAAATGTCATGAGATTTTTGTTGTAGAACTTGACAAAGTAGATTAATGATATGGTTTGTAATCTCTGTGATATATGTTCATTAGATACATTATTTAATAGGACTCGATGAATAATTTCTTCCTATAATAGTTATGGCTATGGGCTCATAGTGCTGATGTTGTTTCACATCAAACTTTCTTAGATATATTGGTTGGACTAAACTTTAAAAGGTAATAATTATGTTTATAATTAAAAAAATAATGTGATGGGCCAGAGATATCATTGCCTATATAACATATTATATATGACAATTTTATACATGAAAAATTTGTTGAAAATATTTCGGTTGGAGGGGGCATGGCCCCTGTTGACCCTCACCTATCTCCTCCCCTGACGGGAGTGTTTGATTTGATACCTAATCAAAAGTCAGGAGGCTATTTACAATTCTCCCAAAAAAAAAAAAAAAGAAGATAAAAATCACAATATGAACCACCATATTGAAAAAATAGAATTAGAATCAGGTGTATGGTTCATTAATCATTCATAACCGATTAATCAAAATAAAATGAAAATTATGATAAGACTTCTCTCTATGTTTAAACATAATCAATTACTCTCCTTGTCTGAATCCAACCAATTTTGGAACTTAATGTGAATACAAAGTCACAAAAAGTAAGACCCACTAGAGTTATTCATATATTTTTTTTTTTCACATTAAGTTCAATTAATTAATCAAGGAGGTCAAATGAGTTTCAAGTTTGCAAGAAAATTGACGGGAAGAAGAATATATAATATAGAGGAGTTGGGCTGTAAAGTAAAAATAACAAAGAAGAGAATTTCAACCCAAAAGCATTAAAAAAATGAAAAAGAAAAGGTGAAGTATATGCCACTTTAGGATGAAAATGTACACTTTGGGATGGCTCATGAGACAGCTACTCACAACCTTAAATTCCCACATTTGGAAAAAGAAATTTTGTAAAAGTCTTATATATTTTTTTTTCTTTTTTTTTTTTAAAGTACAACAAAGTTCCATTTGATGTCCTTTTCATGAATGATAAAAATGGACCAATTTTTTGACTTCCATGTGGTGCATCTATATGTCAACACTTGGCAGCCGCAATTTTTTAGTGGACTTTAGCAGACATTGAATTGGAAAATTCTCTTAGTTATATTATTCCAATAATCATGTAAAATCATTGTGTTTGTGGTTGTCCTCCACATACTTGGGCAGCAAACGTGCCTATTCACATTAAATTCATTTTGGTATCCCTTATACTATCTAAAAGTCTTTGAATGATAAAATCGTATATGATTTCTTTTTCGACTATAGTGGAATGTATCATTACTTACTAAATCATCTGATACTTTCTTATCTTAATCATTGAATCATATGATGCTTCGATTATTTTACGTGAAGGTGTACCATTCTCACTTGATGAACTACTAAGATGCTTCTATATGTTCGGAATAACACTTTGTGTTTTGAATATTTGCAGTAAATTCGAAAGAGTTAACATATTACATGGTGTGGTTTTGCCAACATTTACAGCCCTAGGACTAGAATCAATCAATTTCTTTCCAATACTAAAGTGAAGAAAGAAAATTGCATAATTGGCAAAGATATAAGAGGGTGTAGTGGGTGCGTTGAAGGCAAATTGGAGAATGGATTTTTCACAATTGATTGACTTTTGAAAAGATGAATCTTGAGTTGAAATGTTGATAATGGAGAAGGGTGAGGTGAATCAAGTCAGATTCCTCACATGTAGGCTTTGCATCCTTCTACCAAGTCTTTTTAAGTCCTGTAAACGTGCTTCTTACAAAAGTGATTTTATTTTTTCTTCTGTTCGCTATGTATCATTACTAGTTCTGTGTTAATGGGCTAGAATGTGAGATTTTATAAGTCAACTTTTATTTATACATATAAAAAATGAAAGAGGTAAAACTTTTATCGGTCCTGACTATTCCGAGTCCCCTGGGCAAAATATAAAAAATGGGCCTCATACCAGCTAAATCATCCCTACTTCATCCCAAAAAAAAAAATCAAAATTAAAAATCCATGATTTTTATATCTCCGGTTGCACTTTTTTTTTTTTTTGGGTGGAGAAGAAATGAAGAATATATAGGTAATAAGTGATCGGAAAGTATAAAACTTAAAAAAAAAATTGGGTTTTGTACTAGAATAAAATGAATTGGGCTAGGTTATAATTTTTTTTTTTTTGTATTGTTTGAACTTTTTTTTGGATTTTTTTTTTACAACTTAACCTATAATAAAAACTCACATCATATATTTATGACCCCTAAGCATGACCGGCTTGGGACGGGTGCCCCCGGCCCCTTGACCCACCCCAGGGCCGCCCCTAGGTAAAAGTAAACGATGAAAAGGATGATCAATGAACAAAACTTTATCTATGCCATTTTTCGGTCAAATGTTATTATATATTTATATAGAATCTTAAAAATCGGCGTTTTCACACTTTTAAACAATTTTAATTTTAGGTGTAATTTTATTAAATAAATTAATATATATATATATATTTCATTTAATTTGTTTGTCTTAACAAAATACGACGATGGTATAAAAACAGTCAGAATTCAATCTAGCAAAAAATATTATATTTTGATCTAATTTCCATACAGAAAAAAATAATTCTATCGAAGTTTTGTAATAAACAGAATAATACTATTAATCTTTATAAATCTTCAAATATAATTTAATTTATCATTTCAAAATGATGTGCGAATGAATTCGAAATTGTCATATCATTCATGCTATAGAATTTAGATCATCTATTGATCTGATCTTTTTTCTGACCTCATATATTCTCATGATATATAAGTTTTACAATGAATGTGTGGTTAAGATGTGATTGATTTTCGATCATAACCATTTTATTAACAACAAATCACATACTTTAAAAGATCAAATTGGTGGAGGATCTAAATCTCTATCGTCAGATAAAAAAAATAATATTCGTTAAAAGAGAAAGAGACTTGCTAAAAAAAACAGCTGGAGGCTGGAGTGGATTGTCTTGCAGTGGTTTTCGTTTTCGTCTTTATAAGTCTTTCTAGCTTAATTACAATGGGAATTGCTTTGATAAATGGGACCCTGTTGCACCCCCTTTTACAGCCCAAACTTCACCCCACTTTTTGGATTCTTTTGGTTTTGATGTTTACTTGAAATGATGTGAATTTCACAGGGAAGCTTTCTAAACTACTTTTTCCCCTTGAAATGATCTGGCCGGTACTGAAAACTAGGTGGAGTCCTCCAGGATTATTTTAATTAGATGGACTGTTATAAAATAAAAAAAGAAATTGGTAAAAGGTCATACTATTCTCAATTAAAAAAATTAAATTAAATCAATGACGAAAGTTTTTAAAAAAATACCTAGTTCCAAATTAATAGATATTATCAATAAATATATATATATATATATATATATTAAATTAATAATAAATATTTTAAACAACTATACAAATATATGTGATGATTAATATTTATTTATTTTTCGATGTTGTAAACGTGAATATCTCCTAATTTCAAGCTAGAGAAGTCAAATGGGATGGGAGGAATGGATATTCCCCCGCCGGCCTGCCCTCGCCCATGTTTCTATTCTCCAACTGCTTCCCCATCCCCGTTTAGGGGAAATAAGGGTGAGGGTGTTCGGGGGAGGTATCACACCCCCCACATGTTTCTTTTGTTTCCTCGGTCCTAATACCTATATATTTGACCCCGTTTGACCTTGTTTTTCCTATTTCCTCCATCTCCCATTTAACCCCATTTGACCCACGTTTGGACCTAGTTTACTCAAAAATTAAAAATAACCATATTAATTAAAGAATATATATATATATTAAATATCATATACGGTGCAAAGATTCAAAATGGTAAAGACACACATCTTTATGACTACATTGTAGTAGCACTTTATGTAGTCTTTCAATGGCTCTTCCCTATTTTGCTTAACATATTGTAGTAATGACGGATCCCTCGGTGGCGGTGTTATTCATTGAAAATGAGCAACAAATTCTTTGGTTAATTGTGAAAAAGATTTGATGCTACCAGTAAAAGCCCGCTGAACCAATTCTTTGCAGCTCATTTGAAAATGGTGGGAAACATTGTGCACATTGCTTTTTCCTATGCATTTTGAACTTCCGTCTGCTGGCAATAGATCTCAAACACGTCTCTTTATGTCTATCTAAATGGAATATAAATGTGAGCGTTTTAGTTCAATTGATACGCCCGGGATAGTTCTCAAAATATATATGAATAAAGCGATGTCCATTGGGAAAGTTCTCTAAACTATGATAAATGATGAGGCGTGCAAGTGTATTCACCCCTCGCAAATGTACGAATCGTTCGACTCGTATAGTGGTCACAAGTAAGGGTATCGTTCCCACGAGGAGATGTTACCATCTAACTATCTCTAGTTAAAGCGTTATTGAAAGCAATGTAAATAGAACATGGAAGGGATGAAAATGGTGTGTGTGAAGTGTATGCATAATACGGAAGAGAGTGTGAGAGCATGCAGATAAAATAAACTAAATTACACTAAGCATAAAAGCAACCGGGTGCTTGCCTTTCTAAATTAAACTACCCATAAACTGAATTAATCTACTCCTAAAGGCAAAGCACCCTAGCTATAAAAATAAATGTGGCTTGGAGCGATGCAAGATAGTGGTTACTCAAGGTTCATAAGTTCACCAAACACACAAGCTAGTCATATAGATATTAACCTTTAAGAACCATTCAACTCGAGTTCGAGGGTCCGTTCTCTTCACTATGGAAATTACCGAAATCAACTAATCACTCCCCAACCCCATGGAAGAGTAATAGTGTCTTCAACCGTCACTCAACTATGGTATTAGAGTGAGCGATAGTTAAAGACCCATTAAGCATAAGAAAATTGGACCAAAACCTAATCTAGCATAACATGCATAAACCAAGTTTCATCCATTCAATATAGCTAACAATCAAGACCCATATCGAAACACGAATATGCTATTTCACTTGAATAAATCCATATATATCAATTCACTTTCTTAACCAACATGCAAACAAGAGCGAGACAATACTTTTACACTAAGTTACACTACATCATTATATTAATCTAAAGTCTCACTTATGCAAAACACATCAATTTCTACTCATTCACTAACATACATGTCAAGAAAAGAGATATATAGCATTAGGCACAAAGAATAGAACAAGATCCAAGTCGAATCTAAAGTAAATACAATATATAACAAGCTCAAGTGTTGGTTTACAAATATTCTCTAACGGTGATTACACATCAAAGAAATCAAAAATAAAACAAAGAGAAGAGTTTAGAGATAACTAAGATCTCCATTTCCTTTTTGCTTTCCTTTCTCCTTGGATCTACTTCAAAAATGGATGGAGGAAGTTTAGAGGTGGTAATGGTGAGACTTCCATGGAGGAAAAGTGTATATGGTAATGGAAGCCTTTGAAGCTTTTCTCTCTCTTGATTTGTGTTAAAGAATAAGAGATGGTGTTGTGTGTGTTATATCTAAAATTGTATATGTTTAAAGACCAACAAAGTGGGGTATTTATAGAGTTTGAAGTTTAGGGCACGAATTGGGGCTGAAATGACAATGTTGCCCCTTTAAAATCGTGAGATCTACAACTTGATAAGGTTGTTGCAACTTCTTTTGTGACTTCACCTCGTAGAATCAGCTTGCATAAGTTACTGGAGTTGAATTACGACTTCCCTCTGTTTGATGCTCTTGTAGAACCTCTCAGCATAATCTTCTAGGGATCCAGTGTGACTTAATTCTAAGACTTCATCCTTTAGTTTTGACTCGTAGAACTCTTTGATGTTTGCTGCTTGCTTCCTTTGCTAGCTAGGACTCGCAAAATGGAATCCACATAATTCTCTGATATTGTACTGTGACTTTCTGCTGCTTGATGATCTTGTAGAAAGCTCCAACAGAAGTCACTGGAATTGTGCCGCGACTTCATATCGCTAAACTCCTGGCAGAAGGTGTTCCAAACTTCACTTTTTCGATCACTTTTTCCTCATAATCTTCACTTTAAGCTCAAATACCTTGCTTTTGGGAAATGTATCTACACAAGGCTCAAACACATATTAAATACACAACAGTGTTTGAAAACAAGCACAAAAGCTAGGAATAGGGAGCTCTAAATGTGAACATTTATAGAGCGATAAAACACCCAAACCTAACTTTTGTTCCTCCTCGAACAAAACTAAAAACGAGAAAACGAAACAAAAAACAAATATAGAAATCTAAAAACAAATAAAAGCAATAAACAAGTTGTAAGTTCCGCATATTTTGATTAAATTATTTCGTTGACAAACCACATTGAGGTTTAATTTGTAAGGGCAGATTAGGTTCTTCATTGTTCGTGATTGTTATAGGTAAAAATCGTCATAGAGGACACGTCACCCCCATGAAAAAGCCACGTAAGCAGGAGCCAGGAAAAGTCAACTCGAAAGGGGGAAAATCCCCCAAGTAACCCATTCGGCTAAAACCAAAGCAACCCGATCACAAACAAAGAGAACCAGCTCGGGCAACACCACCTACTCGGGCATACTCGGGCATACTCGGGAATCAATAAGAAGAGATGGTGGCGGAAACTCACTTCCCAAATACATGGAAGGAATCAACAGTAAGCACCTCCACGATACGTAAGCAGTGTAACCCTTCAGAGTTTAACAAGGAAACAAACAGGCCTCCCGCGAATAAAGGAGAATGAATCCGTCCCAAACTCGGATTCACCCAAAACAGGAAACATATCACGCCCAAGAAGGAAACATAATCCGACTAGGACTGGGAATCCGCTCAAGACTTGGGCGCCACGACACCAAACCCTAGCGGCATCCCAAAACCCTAGAAACAACATGTATAAATACCCTTTGTAACGCATAAGAGAGGGATGGATCTTTTTTGAGCAAAAAAGAGACCCGAGCGTATTTTGTAATCAATTTTATATAGTGGATTTTGGCTTCGTTGCTTAGGCAACAACCCATGGACGTTTCTCCGATCATCGGAGTTTTACCACGTATTTCTTGCTCATTATTTTTACAGTATAAAGATTCAAACTATTATCACTCGCAAACGTGATCTCAAATCATCGATTGAGTGTTGACGAAAAATCACTGTCAACAATTGGCGCTAGAAGGAGGGGCGATCGAAGCACTTGTGAAGCAATGGCCGGCGAAGGAGATGGTAGCGATTCCAGGTACAGTCACGGACTACCCACTAATGAGTTGGAGGATGACGCCACTCCCAACATTACAGATGCAGCCTTAGCAACTGCAGATCAATCAACTGCCCTGGCTGGCATCCAGCGCTTTGTTAGGATTATGCTCAATAGCAAGAGTGTAATATTGTAATTAACAATTTTTTTCATATTAATAAAGTGATTTCTGGTTTAACAAATCTTATAGCATTTATAGTTTAATATTATAATTGTCAAAGTAAATAATCATAAGGTTTAAAGACTATGAGAAAAGAAGAATTGTTCGCACATCTGGATATGTATGTGGTAGACACAATTCTTTAGTTAGGCTTGAATATTATTCACAACTTAAGTTAAAGGTTGGGCACCTTTATCTTGTTAAAGTTGTAGAATTCTTTTGCTAGCATTTGAGTGGGATCAAATGAGATATGATGAGTCTAAAATCATCGGAGTGTCTTCGAGCAAAAGAATCTAGTGCACTGGGTGCATTGAACTGGATCACAATAAAAAGCTTTATCTAGAACCGTCAATAGATAATAGTCTTTTCATTATCAGGACAATCAGATAGTCTATCTTAATCCTGAGATAAATGATGGACTTATGGTTGCAAGTGATATCATTTGAGTTATCAATGAGTACGATTATATAGCATAGTCTATCCTCGATAGTTTGGTGATATTCATTTGTTAATCGATAGAGGACTTCATTTATAGATATGGACATCGTGGCTCTATTTATTAAATGAGAGTATAATATCATCATATGGATGTTTTGAGGTAATTGAATATTAAATCTCAACGTTGAGTTTTCGATAGTGACTATTGAAAACATGGCTTCTGGACAAGTCAAAATATCCAAGTTCAAAACGTGGTCATATGAGTAAATATGGTAACTTGGAGAGTTATAGGCGGTCTATGAACTCTTGGCGATTACTGATATTAATCACGAGGATACACTATCTCCAATATGATTGTCTAGGGTTATGAAAGAGGAACATTTTCCTTTTCTATCTTTATTTAAGAGTTCAATTTTAGCTCTTTAGTGGAATGAGTTAAAATTAATGGATCAGACCTAAGTGAATCATTTGTTGATTGTGATTAGGTTGTGTCTATTGAAGCTTAAATTTAGATAGCCCGCCAAGATCCCCAATCCACACGGACTTGCATGGATCACTTGATATATTCTACCGGACCAATTTAAGGGTCCATCTAGAATTGCATTTAATATATTAAGAATATAATTTGCACATTAATTATTTAATGGGCTGCTCAATTATATTTATATATTAATGAATGGCATGTGGGCTTGTTTCTTTTAGTAAGAATGAGTCTGGTTCACATGTGGGCTTTTTATTTAAAGTCCAATGGATTAAATGAAATAAGAAAATAATATATGGCCCATTTTATACATGTGGGGCGGCAAGGTTAAAATATTAGCCTAATATATTATTTTTATTTTGTTTCATTGTTTAATTAAATAAGAATTAATTAATTGTTTAATTAAATAAGAATTAATTAATTGTTTAATTAAGAAACAAATCTTTTTCTGTTCAGGAAATATATTTCCTAGAGTTATACTAAAAGTAAAAGACTTGTTTGATAAGAAAATAAATAATTAAGTTTATTTATTTAATCAAATAAGAAGTCTTTTTATTTAGTCAATAAAAGAATAAAAATACTTATGAGTTGAATTAGGGTTAGGAGTCTAATTAACATGTGAATTAGGGTACAACACAAATCCTTTTTTGTAGAGGAAATTTGGCAACCCTAATTGAACCACATGGAGATTTCGGCCAACCCTAAAAGGAAGAGGAGAAAAATTTCGGCCACCCTATATAACACTTGTTATAGAATTCGGCCACCCTACTTGTTGATTGATTCAATTTTCTTCTTCTTCGAAACTCATAGAAAAGTATTAGATTTTATTCTACTAAAACATTAAAAAAAAAAAAAAAGATTATTCTTTTGATGGTACACTAATTGCTTGTTCATCAATAAGCTTGTGTGTACAACATCGAATTAGGTTCATGCGAGTTTCGATCATTAGATTGAGAACTCAAAAGTGACCGAAATAATCTTTGTATTCTTTTGATTGTTTTGTGACTAACAAAAGAAAAAGAAAAGTTTGTTTGTCCATTCTCAGGTTTGCAATTCAAAGAAAAAGGGAGACCACGCTCCTAGGTGATTCACATTCGTGCTAGGATTGAAGATCTTGCGGATTACCATCGACGTAAGTCAATCGGATCACGCGACAAAAGGTATTCAACTTTTGTTACTTTATATATGGTTAATTAATTAAAGGGGTTAAGGTTCATAAAAAGGAAAAATTTTAAAACATACTAAATCTATTTTTAGTCTCGCTTCCGCTACGTGTACTACGGTATTTTTCCCTACACGCTTCCCCCCAACTAATGAAGAAATCATGCAAAGATTTCGTACTTCTCTACAGCAACTCATGGCGGACGCAGCGAGGCAGGGAGTTGATCTTTCCACCACGGAGGGTTTGATGTCACCTCACAATCTTTTCGCCCCTAATCAGCAGGCAACGAGATTGCGTTCCACTGTGGTGGTACCAACCCTGGATGCACTCATAAAGGCGAGCCGAGGTCCTGCAGATATGCCAACAATTTTGTCTGAAAGGTTAGCCATGGATAGCAGGGAGCATAGAGAGGAGACTGATTCTGACAGAGGGAGATCGCCCTCTATCGATGTACTCATCAGAGAGCCAGGTCATCATCCTTAGGAGAGAGTGAGCAGAGTTATCATCGCAAATGCCAAAGGGGCACAGTTCGGTTGCATGACCTAAACCGAGAACATAGAGAGTTGAATCCAGAGGAAATGGGCCAAAAGCTGATCGTAAGTGAGAATTTCAATGCGATGGGAGAATCGGAAGGAGACAGGGACATACTCATACAGAGTTTGACCCGGGAAGTTCAGAATAATCGTCGACATATGGATGCTTTGGTTAGGCGATATGGGCGTAATGAATTGTCAGACGACGAGACCGGAAGCCCTTTCACCAATGAAGTCCTAAGGACACCCTTCCCGGAGAGATTTAGGATGCCTCACATAGAGCAATTCAAAAAGGATACTGATCCAAAGGAACACGTCAGAAGGTATAAGAGTGCCATGGCCCAGTATGTCTACAATGACGCCTTGCTATGTTTAAATTTCCCCCAAACTCTCGGGGATTTAGGCTCCAGGTGGTTTGGTAGGTTACCAGCAGCAAGTATAGGCAATTTCAGCAAGCTGAGTAAAGCCTTCTCAAGGTAATTTCTCGGTAATGTACATAGGAAGAAGTCAGTGGCCCACTTGTCCCAGCTAAAACAGGGAAAAGACGAGTCACTGAAAAAATATTTGGGGAGGTTGGGTCAGGAAGTGTCCGAAATTGGGAGTGTAAATGACGAAGCCATAATTGCCGCATTCATCAACAACATGCAGAACGGCCAATTGTCATTTGACCTCTGAAGAGCCCGACTAACCAGTTATACCGATAAGATGGACATGGCCAGGGGCTACGCCCTGGCTGAGGAGGAGGAAGTTGCCACGGGAGGTTATTTCGTACATGGCGGTCGCCCAGAAGGATCTAAAACCAAAGACCAAGCAAAGGCGCCCGATACCAAAGGTGACAAACAGAAGAATAAGGCGCGGGATGGTCGGGATGGACGTCGAGCCTATGACCCAAAAACCGATCAACTGCTATAGAGGTTCCAGAGCAGGTATACAAACTATGCCCCATTGAAAAAAGATCAAGAGGAAATTTTGGCAATCCTAGAAGAAAAGAACATGTCTAAAGAACCGCCAAAGCAATCCACGTATGCTCGGAGGGACACCACTAAGTATTGCAGGTTCCACAAGGAGAATGGGCACGAGACATCTAAGTGTTTCCAGCTAAGGGACCACATTGAAACCCCCATCAGGGAAGGACATTTGAAAGACATCGTCTTAAAAAAGGCTGACAGGACGGACAGAAGGATAGCCGACAGGACGGACGGAAGGATAGCCGACAGGACGGACGGGTAAGAAAGCCCAAGAAAGCTGAGGATGAAGGAGCAATCAACACTATCTTCGGGGGACCAGCGACTGGCAAGAGTAATAGGGAAAGGAACTAGGAAATTCGGGAGGCCGTGGAAGCACGGAGAGACCTGGACGTCAATTCTGTTGAACCTGACCCGAAGAGAATCAAGGAAGGCTGGGACCCGATCATATTAACAGAAGCCAATTCATATGGAGTTGATGTTAGGCCAAACGATGCACTGGTGATCAGCGCACGGATTGGTCATAGAGAGGTTCATCGGATTTTGATTGACAATGGAAGCTCAGCAGATATTCTAAGTGCAGAAGTGTATGACCAGCTAAGGCTAGATAGGAAAGACCTACAACCATTTCCCACACCCCTTAGAGGATTTGGAGGAGTCGAAGTAAGGTCACTTGGCACGGTGAAGTTACCCGTGAAGGTCGGGCAGGCTCCTTGCCAAAAAACAGTGCTACTTGACTTTGTGGTGGTGGATACAGAAAATTGGCCATACAACGCCTTATTAGGCCGACCATTCTTGAATAAAGCCAAAGTCGTGACCGCAATCTACGCCCTTATGATGAAGTTCCTGACAGAGTATGGAGTAGGAGTGATCAAGGGGTCACAGGAAATGGCCCGAAGGGCAAATTTGTCAGTTTATAAAGATAGGGAAGTACACCAGGTGTACGCGGTTACAGCCGAGCAAGAGGTTGGTGAACTTGAAGAGCAGGCAGAGGTGCCGAGAGAATTTGAGTTGGATCCCAGAGAGGAACCTGAGGCTAAGAAAGATGAGCTAACCGAAGAAGTGGCACTGGATCCAGAAGACCCAAGTAGGACAGTCAAGGTAGGGGCAAGTTTAAATGTACATGTCAAAACCCAGCTTGTCACACTACTGAGAGAGTACAAGGATGTTTTTGCTTGGAGCCACGAAGATATGCTGGGGATAGACCCGAAGGTGATATCACATGGTCTCTCCATCAACCCAGAGTTCCGCCCGGTGAAGCAGAAAAGGCGGCTGTTCAACCCCGAAAGGAGTACAACTATTAAAAATGAAGTAAAAAAGTTACTTACCGTAGGGTCAATAAGGGAAGTCAAGTACCCGGAATAGGTGGCCAATGTGGTGCTGGTAAAGAAAAAGAACAACCAGTGGAGGATGTGTGTGGATTTCACGGATTTAAACAAGGCCTGCCCGAAGGACAGCTTCCCACTACCAAGGATCGACCAACTAGTGGACGCAACAGCAAGGCACGAACTGTTAAGCTTCATGGATGCTTACTCGGGGTACAATCAGATCCGAATGAGTAAAGCCGACGAAGAGAAAACGGCATTCACCACAAACCAGGGGTTGTATTGCTATAAAGTGATGCCATTCGGATTGAAGAATGTCGGGGCAACGTACCAGAGGTTAGTGAATAGGATATTCGCCCTGCAGATTGGGAAGAACATGGAGGTCTATGTAGATGACATGCTAGCCAAGAGTGTTACGGCAGAGAGGCACGCGAAAGATCTAAAAGAAACCTTTAAAGTTCTAAGAAGGTATGAGATGAAACTTAACCCAAACAAATGTGTGTTTGGGGTACCATCAGGTAGGTTTCTCGGCTTCCAGGTGCATCAGAGGGGAATCGAAGTGAACCCCGAGAAGGTCAAAGCATTAGAAGAGATGGCTTCACCAAAAACGCTGAAGGACGTACAGAGGCTGACGGGATGTCTCGCATCACTTAACCGATTTATAGCAAAATCAACAGACAGATACGCCCCGTTCTTTAAAGTAATAAAGAAAGGAAAAGGGCTCGAGTGGAACAAAAAATGTGAAGCAGCATTCCAGAAGTTGAAAGATTACTTAGGGCGAGCACCCATCCTCTCAAAGCCAGTAGCTGGAGAGACATTATACCTATACCTCTCGGTCACAGAAGTGGCAACAAGCTCGGTGTTGATCCGAATGGAGGAAGGAATACAGAGACCAGTGTATTACACCAGTAAAGCGTTGCTGCCCGTAGAGACAAGGTATTCACCGGCAGAAAAGATAGCGCTAGCCTTGATCACGGCAGCCAGGAAGCTAAGGCCGTATTTCCAAGCGCATACAATAGAGGTGTACATCGACTGTCCGTTGAAGCTCATCTTGCAAAAGCTCGAACTGTCAGGTAGGCTGACTAAATGGGCGGTAGAGTTGAGCGAATTCGACATCAAATACACCCCAAAAGCCGCAGTCAAGGGGCAGGCAGTGTCAGATTTTATAGTGGAATTCACTGAGCTAGATGCCGAAGTAAGAAGAATGATGGAAGGAAAACATGAGAATAGTTCCCGATGGAGGTTGCATGTAGATGGATCATCGAACACCCATGGTAGCGGGGCCGGGATAGTCATAACAACCCCGGAGGGAGACGCTGTAGAGTGCGCCATGAGGTTCGATTTCAAAGCAACCAACAACCAAGCAGAATATGAAGCTTTGTTGGCTGGCTTGAGGGTCTGTATAGCGTTAGGAGCAGATGAGTTGGAGATTTACAGTGATTCGCAAGTTGTGGTTAACCAGGTATTGGATGAATACCAGGCGAGGGAGGAGCACATGATAGCTTACCTGGATATTGCAAAGAAACTGCTTAGAAAATTCAAGATGTACAAGATTTTTCAGATTCCTCGGGAAGAAAACGAGAAAGCAGACGCTTTGTCCAAATTAGCTTCAGCCACCATGAGTATCAGGTCCAAAGCGATACCGGTGGCGCACCTGACTAGGCCGAGTACAGCAGAATCTGAGGAAGGCATGGTGTCAGAGATTCGACCAGTTCAAGACGACTGGACCACACAGCTCAGAAAGTATTTGGAGGAAAACATTTTACCCGAGGATGTTGTGGAAGCAAAACGTGTCAAGTACAGGTCAACCCGGTACACAATTCTGAGAGGTGAATTGTACAGAAGAGGGTTCTCAAAGGTGCTACAAAGGTGTATCACCAGCGAAGAAACAAAAAAGATCCTGGAGGATGTTCACAGTGGAGTATGCGGGAACCATACTAGGGGTAAGAGTCTGGCGCATAAAGTACTTAGGCAAGGATTCTATTGGCCAACTTCTTTTGTAGAGGCACAGCGATTCGCGGAGAGCTGTGAGACATGCCAGAGAATAGCAAACGATATTCGGCAACCTCCGGAATTGCTCAGAAGCTTAACTTCACCTTGGCCCTTTGCCATGTGGGGCCTCGACCTGATAGGACCAATGCCCACTGGAACAAAGGGGGGCGCGAAGCATGCTATTGTGGCAGTCGACTACTTTACTAAATGGGCGGAAGCAGAAGCTCTCGTGCACATCACTGAGGCAAACACCACCAGCTTTGTCAGAAAGAACATAATATATAGGTTTGGGATCCCGAGCATAATTATAACAGACAATGGGACCCAATTCGACAATAGCAAGTTCAGAAAAATGTGCGAAGAGTATAAGATCGCAAACTACTATGCGTCACCTACTCATCCTCAAACTAATGGCCAGACCGAAGCTGTGAACAAGGTGATCAAGCACAAGCTAAAGGTAAAGTTGGAAGCCAAGAAAGGCAGCTGGGCGGACAAGCTACCAGAGGTGCTATGGGCATATCGAACAACTGTAAGGTCATCCACAGGGGAGACTCCTTTTGCGTTAGCTTTCGGGACAGAGGCCGTTATCCCAGCAGAAATAAGTTTTACATCGCCCAGGGTACAACTATACAGCCCTGAGCAGAATGTTAACATGCTACAGCAAAATCTAGACGAGCTTGAAGAAATCAGGGATGCAGCACAAGTGCGAAACGCCGCATACCAGCAAAGGGCTGCGAAGTACTATAATTCCCATGTTCGCGTGCGTAGATTCCAGCTTGGAGATTTAGTGCTAAGAAGAGTGTCCCCGAACACCAAGGATAGGTCGGCAGGATCCCTCGCCGATAAATGGGAGGGACCTTACATCGTCAAGGGAGTCGCGGGGCACGGGGCATACATGATAGCCCGACCAGGGGGGAGCTTAGTGCCCCGACCGTGCAATGCCCTGTACCTCAAGATTTCCTACCCCTAAGGAACTCATCTCAATGTTTATGTTAATTCAGTTTGTTTCTTGTCTCATTTTAGCTTTACATCAATTGTTTCAGATTCATTTGATTTTCTAATAAAGTTCATTTGCCAATAAAGAGGTTATTCATTGAAGTCGATGAGTCTCATGATCAAAGGTATTCCATGGCTGGTGAACAACAACAGCCACTTAATAGTTGGCCAAACAAACGCAAAAAAATTCGGGCGCTACAAAGCCGCAAGAGAGCGGACGAGTAATGCTTGAAGGGCAAAGAAGCTAAAGTAGCACGCCCGCCTAGTTCAGATAGTGCAAACGCGCTTCTTAGCAAAAAGGAAAAACCGAGGCACCAGGGCAACTAGTAAATTGCTCGGAGCGCCGCCAGAAAAGCTGGTGAGATGCGCAGCTGTGTTGGCCGGTATAAAGTACCCCAACAATTCAGCAAAAACCTTGCATAGACAAAACCGGGAGACGTCCTAGGTGACTTGTGTAAGGACCTCAACGTATGGTCGGGGTGAGCTTCGACGTAACGTTTAGGTAAAACCTAAATAGGTTAAAAAGAAAAACGCCAGTTAAATAAGATACTCAGCCACATTACCAGTTGAATAAGATACTCGGCTAAGATCGGTTAGTTGCCAGTTAAATAAGATACTTGGCCAAATTAATTGCTAGTTAAATAAGATACTTGGCCAAATTAGTTGCCAGTTAAATAAGATACTTGGCCAAATTAATTGCCAGTTAAATAAGATACTTGGCCAAATTAATTGCCAGTTAAATACGATACTTGGCCAGACTAGCTAAGTGACCAGTTAAGAAAGCACTCGAAAATAAGAACGGTAAGAATTTTCATTCATATATGTAAGGATAATACAAAGAATCGTTACAAAAATACAGAAGAAAAATCAAGAAGATGGTGCTGGGGGTTATGAGCTGCTCCCGCCAACGCTCGGGTTGGGCTCCATCACGTACTCGCTGAGGAGGCTGTCTTCAGAAGGCCACACGATCACATCTTCTTCATCATCGTCATCCATCCAGGCGCTATAGTCCATCCTAGGGACGGGACCAACATCAAGATTCTCACCATCGATCCCCACTTTCTGACAGGCGTGAAAAGTAGAGAAGGAATCGGCGGTGGGAACCTCTAGATGCATGGGATGTGGCACCTTACCTTTACTTCGGCAATATGCTTGCCACTCTTTCATCTGGATCCGAATAGACTCCAGAGACGTATCCACATGCTTTTTGATCGAAAGGCTCCAGTTGGCCTTGGCCCGGTTGGTAGCCCTGCTCTTCATCTTGAAGAATTCTCCAGCCGAGACCATTCCTCGTTGGAACTCCCTAAGAAGCAAAGCATCATAGGCTGGAGATCGTTTAAAGCGGTCGACTCCATGTATCTCCAACTCCAGCCTAGCTTCCTTTGACAAAGATTTGACTATTAAGGCCTGACGCTCCAAATCTTCTATTCGGCGTTCATAAGAGGTTTTTGCATCCTCAGCGGCCTGCTCGGCCTGGAGCAAAGCTTCTTGAGTGGATGACAACTGATCTTACAGGGTTGTGGCCTTCTCAGCAGCAAAAGACGTTTTCTGTTCAGCCTCCATCTAACGAGCCATGCATTGATCCAAGAGCACCTGACTTGATCTAGCCCCCTCTTGATAAGCTAACTCAGCCCGAGAGCGATGGTCATCACTCTCCTTCAGTTGGGCTTCTAGCTGTCTTATTCTTTCTACTTGGGCTTTACCAGCCTGGCAAGCCCCGGACATTTCGGCCACCATCTGCAGCGAATCAACAGCAAAAAGGGGTAAAGTAACAAAAAAAAAAAAACTATAAAATTATGCATATAATCAAGATGTTACTCACATAGGAAGCACTATTGAAAAAGTTGCAGAGCTGGTCGGACACGGTTCCAGCCCTGAGGTGACTCCAATGATCCTCCCCAATATAGGCTTGGCCTGAAGCCATGGCCATTAGCATAGTCTCGGGGGTAGGATCGTCTGTCTGGATCGAGGGGCCCGAGCCGCCAATACAAGTTTCAGGGAGACCGGCGGTGGAGGTCGCCCGAGGAGAGCTTGCGAAGCCACCAACACTACCCTTGATCCGGTCCCGGGGAGGGGTCATACTCGTTTTTCTCCCAACTTCTGCTCCCCCCTCATCACCCGAAGATGAATCAACGTATGCGACTACTCGGGGAATCTTGGGGTAGGGCGACTAGGAGAAAACGAGGCTTTTCTCTTTTCAGATTGCCTCCCGTGAGAATTCAAGTCAGTCGCAGGATCTTCAGAATCCGGATCGGGATACCTCATTTTAACACCGCTGTTCCTGGGAGGGGTAGGAATTGGCTCGGCAAGAGTCGGAGTCTCCGAAGCCATCACGCCCAAGTGTTCCCTAGCTGCCTTAGCACCCTGGAATGTGGCACTCGGCATGTTTGCAGCAGAGTGGGGAGAGTTGGTTCCATGGGATAGAGCCGCTGGCTCAGGCTCAGGCTCAGGCTCAGGCTCAGAGGCTGGCTCAGAGGAGTGCCCAGCCTTCTCTTTCCCCTTAGAAGAAGAAGGACCCGCTTGATTGTCCTGCCCAGCAGCGGTCCTACTTGCTCCAAAGTGGGTCCTACTTGCTTCAAAGCCCTCCGGATCGCCCATAGCTTCTGCTGAATATGCGGTCATTTCTTGACCATGGGTCTCCTCGGGCACATAATTGGGTACTCCCTCTTCATCATCTCCCTCGGGGGGATCCTCGAGAGCATCCTCATCAGAGTCACCCTTGGGAGGGGCTATCCCAGCATCTCGCTGGCGAACAGCATCTTTTCGGCTCGCCTCCACGATGCCTTTTATCCTGAGCATCGCAGACTATGTCTACGTCGAACACTACAAAAAAAAAAAAAAAAAAAAAAAGGGAAATAGAAGGTGTTTTCCCGAGTTAGTAAACTAATTTGAGAACCAGAATGCAAGAATAACCAGGGAAAGCTTATAAAAACTTACGGCATTTGCGGCATGCAGAAATCTGGGGAAAAAGGCGAGCTTTAATCATTTTCTCCTCATTGAAGAGATAAGGTCTGCCCCTCTTTTCCAAAGGGCGAATGGCTGCCCGAGCCAAGGTCTTGAGCTCCTCGTCAGTGAAGGCAGGAGTCATATGGTTCCATTGAGGTGAACAAAAGTATCGAGGAACCTTGCAAGTCACCCGAGTGCCATCAAGATCAAAACTGATTGATTGGCCCCAGCGTTCGCCCACGAAGAAGCAGCTGTTCTTCCAAAATTTATTTGAAGTGGGGAAGCCCCAAACAAACCCCTTCATCTTCTCGTCCGTGGTCGGTTCGATAGAACTCTTAACCACTATGTCTTTGGGGATCCAGAGCTCGGGCTGGTTCGATTGAAGAAAATAAACCCCCGTTTTCCCCACGGGCCTCAGCATGTAAAAATGCTGGATTTCGCGAGGTGTGGGAGGTGGCCGTTTCATCTTATGCCACATGTGCCACATGCACATCAAAATCCGGTAGCTGTTCGGAGTTAGCTGCGCAGGGGCAAGCCGAGCCTTAGCCAAAAACCAGGTAATGAAAGGCTAAAGGGGAAGAGTAACGCCACAAGTAAGCATTGCCCCATAGATTGCCACGTGGCCAGGTGGGGGGTTCCATGCAGCTCGACCGTCAGAAGGAACCAGCGAAACCATGTTGCTGTTCAGGTCAAAGCGGCGCATATACTTTGTTATCTCTTCAAGGCCGACCACGTTTGGCTCGACGTCATAAGCACATAGCCGCTCGGGAGAGAAAGGGATGCGAGCGGCCCTATGCTCTTCTTCAATATCACTTTCAATTACCTTCTGGGTCCCGACTCGGCTCTTCAGGGAATCCTTTCTACGGTTACTCATTCTCTTCCCAATTCGTCTCCACGGCCGAGTGTCAGCACGAATGGAAAAAGAAGAATCTGACTGAGTTTCGGGTTGATAAGAGTCAGGCCGCGATGAATTCAAAGAAACGGAAGGAATCTCTGAAGTATGAGGAACTTCAGAAGTAACAGGACCTTCACGAAAGAGCCCCGAAACGTCGGCGTCTAAATATTGAGGTTGATCAGGGAGAAGGTCTCCTAGCAACTTGTGGACAACCGTGGCAAGAAAAATATCACCTTGTTCAATAGCAATCATACCAACAGTAAAAAGATGATTCCTAGCAGCATGATCCATAAGAACTAACCTTGATATAATCAGAAAACTGGAGCCACGCTAACTGCAGAGGAAATCTTCAGAGAAGGAGGAATGATCTTCAAGAAAAGATCCGGGTTTTGAGGTCGAGGATCTTGGCAAAACTAAGAAATGAGCGTCTAAACCCAAGTAAACTCAAAGAAAAGTAGCAGATGCAAGTGAACTTTTTTCAGAAAGAAAAAAGAAAAATGGCAAGAGATTTTTTACAGAGAAAAGAAAAGGACTTTCCCCACGAAGCGTCAAGCTGATATATATAGGCAGTACCGGTTTCAAAAAAAATCGAAACCCTAGAGAGGGTAGGTGAAGAAGCGGGAAAACAAAGAGGCAAGGGGAATGACGTGGGTTGCGTACGAATGAACAGAAAGGTCATGTCCCATTAATGCCTCCTACCACGGCCAAGCAAAAGGGGACAGATGGCAAGTAGAGAAAGCCTTGAGCCGTCAGGAAGTCAGTGTGTCACCATCAAAAGATTTCTGAATAATGGGCGGATCAAGCATGTGCGGACATATTGAGACACGTCAGCAATACTTCGAAACAAACGAGGATACTGAAAACCAACATTAATATGAAAGACGACAAATGAAAACAAGTCGTAAACAGGGGTTAAATATTTGCCCCGAGCAAGCGATATTCGGCTCAAATATTTAAGGGGGTATTGTTATAAGTAAAAATCGTCATAGAGGACACGTCACCCCCATGAAAAAGCCACATAAGCAGGAGCCAAGAAAAGTCAACTCGAAAGGGGGAAATCCCCCAAGTAACCCACTCGGCTGAAACCAAAGCAACCCGATCACAAACAAAGAGAACCAGCTCGGGCAACACCATCTACTCGGGCATACTCGAGCATACTCAGGAATCAATAAGAAGAGATGGTGGCAGAAACTCACTTCCCAAATACATGGAAGGAATCAACAGTAAGCACTTCCACGATACGTAAGCAGCGTAACCCTTCAGAGTTTAACAAGGAAACAAACAGGCCTCCCGCGAATAAAGGAGAATGAATCCGTCCCAAACTCGGATTCACCCAAAACAGGAAGCATATCACGCCCAAGAAGGAAACATAATCCGACTAGGACTGGGAATCCGCTCAAGACTTGGGCGCCACGACACCAAACCCTAGCGGCATCCCCAAACCCTAGAAACAACATGTATAAATACCCTTTGTAATGCATAAGAGAGGGATGGATCTTTTTTGAGCAAAAGAGAGACCCGAGCGTATTTTGTAATCAATTTTATGTAGTGGATTTTGGCTTCATTGCTTAGGCAACAACCCGTGGACGTTTCTCCGATCATCGGAGTTTTACCACGTATTTCTTGCTCATTATTTTTACAGTATTAAGATTCAAACTATTATCACTCGCAAACGTGATCTCAAATCATCGATTGAGTGTTGACGAAAAATCACCGTCAACAGTGATCAAGCTTCATTGGCATCCCCAACACCTCAAGCTCAAGAGCACTTCAAAGGTATATCACTTGTTCTTGTCTCTTTGAAAAGATCTAGTTGCACACACGCACTATTCATGCATGTTTTATTCATCTTGCATTTGTGTTCTTTGCTTATAAGTGTGCATCCTTTACAAATCTCACACATGCACTTCATTAATAGTTTTAAGTGTGGTTGTGTTTTGTGAAATTCGTTTCCTAAAATATGTTCGGAAATGTCCATGCTCGCGCGGTGGTGTGCTTGTATAAGCATGATGATCGATCGCTTGAGAAGTTGTCACTTCTCTTTGGTTCTTTCCTTTTAGGAATCTGTGGTCAGTGATCGACGGTCTAGGCCACCGTTTGAAACCACTATTTGAAACCAGAGACCTCTAGTTACATTCTATGGTTGATGTTCAGCGATCGAGTTGTCGTTTGAAACCAAAGAATTTAGTTACATTCTGTGGTTGATGATCAGCGGTTGGTAGCCGCTGAACACAAACTGCCGTTCCATTCTAGAGATTTTCTGAAGCTGTTTGGCGGTTGGCATTCAGCGGCCATGATTGCCAAATGGCCCGTTTTCTAGGTATTTTTGGTTTTTCACCAAATCGTTTTCTAGACCGTATAAATACATCATCTTCTTCTTTTGGCTTTTAAGTGAGCTAAAAACCAGACCTTAGAGAGAGAGACTCCTAAGAACTCATCTTTACTCAACCAAACTCAAATCCCATGTGCATCTAGCATCATTTCATCATGGGTCTTCTTGTTTTTATAACTTGGTAAGTTGAACATGCCCTAGAACTCATTGCTTCATTATATGTTCATATTTGCCTAGGACTATCATTTATTGTGTTGATTAAATGCATGACTCTTTGCTTAAGCTTGTTTAGAATATGTTTGAGTCTTTGTTTGTTGGTTGAGATCGGTTCTTCATGGATAGCTTGCATTTAGAACATTATTGCCCTCTAGCTAAGTCTTTATGCTTTGCATCTAGATATTGATAATTAGGAATTGTTAATTGTTGATTGCATATTTTACTTCCTAATTATGCATTTGGTGTTTGCCTAGCATTAATTGCATCTAGAATATTTTTATATATTCACTTAGGTTGTTTATCTCTTCATTGAATCAAGTCT
Organism: Acer yangbiense; assembly: GCA_008009225.1. Classification (NCBI taxonomy): domain Eukaryota; kingdom Viridiplantae; phylum Streptophyta; class Magnoliopsida; order Sapindales; family Sapindaceae; genus Acer; species Acer yangbiense. The sequence goes on along the minus strand of CM017763.1, from coordinate 30,071,388 downwards.
TGTGACTAAGAGTGTTTAGTGCACAAGCAATTGGTCTAGAATTACTATTATAGGCCCGCGGGTAGAATGAAGTGTGTTAGTGACTAAGGATGGTTTAATTGGAGGTCAACCTAAGCTGTAAACATTCATTCAAATAGTGGATTTGAGGACCATATGTGGCTAGATGGATAGCTCGTAAGTTTTGCCTGGTTGGAGGGTTTCTCACATAAATCAATCGACATGTTTTTATTGTTTTCTGCAACTTTAAACTGTCGATTGCTTGCTTGTTATATTAGGGTGATTTGATAATATTGACTAACGAAAATTGGTAATCATTTTTTATTAAAACCTATTCACACCCGCCCAAGGTTAGTTTAGTCCCATTTTGTGGAATTTAAAAACTAATCAGTCCACTTTCGTGGGAGAAACGATGACACTTAGCATGTACCACAAGCCTTTGAACCCCTACGTATCCCTAATTAGAAGAGTTATTGTCTCATGAGGGTTTACCAATACGGTACCCATAAATGCAACTCTACAAAGCAAAACATTGATATGCCACCTTAAACATACCAAGCAAAAACTACATGCATGCTAAAATCTCTCTGTTTAGACTAAAATTATGCCATATAAATCAATACATCACATCATGCATGTATGCCAATACAAAAGATGTTTTTGGTTTACAAAACAACAAAACTCGAATGCCTAGGCTAGAATTCGCCTCGACTCTACTTCTCATAAGTGACAACTCATATTTTCACTCAACTCGTAGGCAATAACACTCATCAACATATGCGAATTACAGTTTAGTTACAATGAATCAAAATATATTCACATGTTCATATAATTATAAAGAACACTCATATAAGTTCAAAGGATCTCATGAACAAATTAAACAATAAGAATATAGACAGCGCACATGCAACTTTACAATTAAGTAAACATTAAGAACATAGACAATGCACAAGCACATTTCAAAAGAGTTTTTGAGCTAGTAAACAAGAAAAGTTAAGAAGAATGGTGGATTGAAGTGTTTCTGTACGTTTGTATAAAAAGAGTTGGACTTGGAAAGGAGAAAAAGATAATGTTGGGAAGGAAAATTAACAAACGGTAACTATTGGGTTTTGTGTAGAACAAACGGTTATGAGGGAGAGTGACTTGGCCTACTAAGAAGGTAATATTATGATGCATAGGGAATCACAACAACTTTAAAACATCACCATTGGATGTGAGTGTTGGACAAATCAATGGTTAAGATTAGATAAGCTGGATTTTTTTTAAAAGGTGTATAGAAACACCGGTACGTGTTCTATAGATTGTCTTATATATATATATGAGTAATTGGCACAAATCCCCCCTCGATTGTATGTAAATTTATATGTTGCCCCCTAAACTTTTTTTTTAGGCATTAAACCCCCTGAACTATCTTTTATTGGCAGAACAAGAGTAAAAATGCCCCCTCAGGGGGGAAAAAACCAAAGGATTGCCAATAAGCGATAGTTCAGGGGGTTTAATGCCTAAAAAAAAAGTTTAGGGGGCAACATGCAAATTCACATACACTCGAGGGGGGCTTTCTGCCAATTACTATATATATATATATATATATATATATATAGTCTTTCTATTGTCAGTTCGTCCTGACAATAAATATATCAGGACGAAAAATGTGGACCCATAGATTATAGAGAATTTTGATAAGTACATCACTTTGAGTCAAAGTATGTAAATCTAGTGGTCCACATTCTTCGTCCTTATATATTTATTGTCAGAACGAACTGATAACAGAAAATCTATGTATATATATATATTAGAGAGAGAGAGAGTACGTTTTGCTAAATAGATTCCAGTTTATCTGAAAGTGCTTTTACGGAAAACACTAGTCTGTGGAGTTCCATACAAGTTATTTAGGGATGGAACTCAATTTATTTTTAAGACAGTTAATAAGCGACATTTTTTTTTCCATCTTATGGGCCGGGGGAATAAAGTTAATTAGCGATATTTGATTTGTGGTCCAAAATCCAAATACAAATTTTTATTGTTGAAAATTTTAAATCAAAATATAAATCCTAATCAAGAAATTGTTTGGTCGGATTACGTTCAAGACAAATTTTTATGTAAAGTCTCAAAAATTTGTTTTAAGTTAAAAAATAATGAAAAGACGTATTTTATTATTATGTGAGATAGTATCCAAATGATCACTTCCAAAACCAAAACTAAAAAATTATATGGTAATATTTAGAACTATAGTACTTGAATGATGATTGTTGATCAATAAATTATGGTTGTAATAAGGTTTTGTATCATAGTACTCCGGTTTAATTATGTATTAACCATTAACATTTATGTTATATATATATAACCATTAATATTTATCTTCTAGCAAAATAACTCTTGGCTCTACCCATTATAGAAAGCAATTTTTCTCTCGTAGACACTCAATTTTGGTATACTTATAGCATACAATATGAGTTTTTCTCTAGTATGCACACAACTGTGAGTATAATTATAGCACACTTATCAACCTCATCACTTTTTAACAGAAAAGACAATGCAATTGAGTCAAATAATGATTGATGAGATGGATAAGTGTGTTATAAGTATGCTCACAGTTATATGTCTACCAAAGAAAAACTCGTAAGCAACACAAGTTCAATCAAAATAATACATAAGGTAAAAATGTGATGATGTGTATTCAGATGTTATAAATATGCCAAAATTATGTGCATATGGGAGAAAAATTGTGATAAAAAAGGCCTTTGTTTAATTATGTATTAACCATTCAATTATCTTCCTTTTTTTTTTTTTTTTTTTTTTTCAGAAAACAATTCATAATAAATTTGTATAAGAATTTGTTTTAGTCAATTCAAGACTAAAAAAATAATCATGATGATATTTAAAAACAATTTGAATATCTTGAAAGGTTTGGAACTAGTTCGAGATTAATCATCTTAAGTCGTCCTCCCCCTGTGTTTTCGAGAGGCTAACTTGGTCTCTCAAAGGACCAGGAAATAATCTGGACTCTGTCTATTGTTAACAATGTTTGTTCATGTTGATGTTCGTGGAGATTTGTAGAGTGGCATCTGTATATTTTGGATTTCTCTTTTAATATAATTTTATAAGATAATTTAGTGCCTTGAAAATCTATTTATTTCATCCAAACCTATACCGTATATGTGCCGATTTCTTAGAACCAGAAATATCTTCATCAATAATACTCGAGAAATCAACGGCCACCAATTCAGTCATGAGATAAGTTTTTCAAAATCATTGATTCATTGTATTACCATTTACCAATATCTTCTATAAATTCTATTAATAAAGAGAACAAGTAGGGATTTTAATTTGCTGAGGAAGAGGAAATTGACGAGAGGGTGGAAGGGTAGTAGGTGATTGTGATGGAAAAGTTGAAGGTGGGGATTTGCAGTATAGATGATTGCTGATGCCAAAAAAGTTTCTTCAAGATCAAATCACTTGAATTTTGTAGTTGAACTCTCAGATTAATAGAAAAGAAAAAATTTAAAAAAAAAAAAAAAGGTTTGAATTGTGTGATGAGATAAAGTTGAAAAGACAAATTCCTTCCGTTCTGCCTCCTTACAATTTTATCAATTTCTTAGATATACTGTGCACATGGACAAAACCAGAATTTTTTTTCTAGAGGGCCGTGGACAATTTCATATAGATAAAATATTATACTATATAATAATAAAAAAAATCATTTTGATGGCAAATCTCGACGGTGTAAGAGAATTTTTATTAGGTAAAATAAAAAAATATACATAGTCAAGGGACATAATGAATCTTACCCATGAATACATATTTTAATCAAGAAAAAACACAAGAAAATAAAAAGAAAATACGCAAGTAGTATAAATACAATAAGATCATATTTAAATTTTGACTTGTGAGGCTTCAAAGAAGCAAAAACATCTATTACCGAATCCGAATCAATTGTAAAAACAAGGTCTTTTTCAATATAAACAACCATACAATTATCAAGAAACTCGTTATCCATCTTGTTGCACAAATACGTTTTGACAAATTTCATAGCCGAAAATAAAACTTAATTTTACACCATAAACTTAAAATAAAAATAAAATCTACAATTTTCTCATACCGACGTCCCTGTGTACCACTACTAATCCAAAAGCTATGAAAACTCATAAAATTGAAATTCTTGGAGACTTGGAGATTAATTTAAATGGTAAATCTACTGATTTTGGTTTGTTCTTAAGGGGTTAAAAAATTTCTCAATTTGATATTTCACTTGGTTAAGAAAATATAATGAGTTTGATGCATATTTTTAAGTTATTAGACTGTTATTAAGATAAAGAAAAATATAGTAAGTTAAATCAGAATTAGAATTTGACTGAAATATACTTAGAATTAAATGGGGTGTATTTAAAACTATCGAAAAAACTTATTATTATTATTTTTTTCAAAAAGATAGGGTGGGCTGTAGCCCACCCAGGCCTATTTCTGCCTCTGACTGTGCAGTTTTGGATAGGATCAAGAGGGTAATTTTGCATTTTTTTGTCAGCGGCATTTTTGAAATTAATATTATTTTATTTTAAAAATAAATAAATAAATATCACACTACAAAAAATGTTCTCAAACTACTGATGGCACGCAAGAGTACTCACGTGCAGATGTTTGCATTACGTCATTGTGTGAACAAGATCAGCGTACTTCAAAAAGAAATAAAAATAAAATAAAAATCATGGAATCAATTGTTTAGGTCAGAAAAGTCATCTAAACCATAAACTAGTTACTTAGAAAATTAATTTCATTTAATGAAATTGCCAAAACTGACCACTCTAATTATGGGAATTTTTTTTTTAACCACATGCATACTTTTAATTGTTTTTAACCATGTTTTTGAGAAATTACTCAAAAGCCCTCATATAAAAGCATCCCAATCAGCTCTCTCTCTCTTTTTTTCTCTTTTTTTTCTTTCTCTCTCCTCTGCTCTGTCTCACGATCAGCCTCTCTCTCTCCCCGGTTTGCCTCTCTCTCTCTCCCCGATCTGCCACACTCTCTCCCCGATCTGCCTCTCGCCGGCGTTGCCGAGCTTCGGCGAGCTTCTGGGCATCGCGACGGTCTCTCACGCGCAGCTGGATCGCCGATTCGTTGCTTCGACGGTTCGCTGCAGCTTCGTCGGTTCGTTGCTCCTTCGTCGATGACTGGATGGCGACGTGATGGCGACGGGATGACGATGGCGAGTGTCGGCGATCGTTCGCTGGTTCACCGACGATTGATCGGCCTCCATGGATCTGCAACAAAAAAGAAAACAAAAAAAAAAAAAACCTAAACCTAAGGAAGAAGAAGAGGAAGAAGAAGGGGAAAATTTTATTTTAGTCCAGATTTCAAGTTTGAATATTTCTATTTTAGGTATGATTTCAAGTTTGGATATTTTCATTTAGGCATGATTTCAAGTTTGTGTATTTCAATTTAGTCGTGATTTCAAGTTTTCTTCGAGGTTTAACAAACACTATTTTCAGGGGTACTCTGGTAATTTATGGTACTACACTGAATTTTTTTTAAAAAGGTGGTTATTAACAATTATAATTTCAAAAATGGTTAAAAACAAAAGTATGATGTTTTGGATGGCTATTTTCGGTTTTCTCTCTTTAATTTATATATATATATTAATATATAGTTTGAGAAGTACTTAATTAAGTTGAGTGATTATAATCAAAACGCAACAAATCAATCAAAGTGCAATTCCAATTTCCAAATACGGACGAATAATATAATTCAATGGATTGAAGGTGAGAGACATGTATGGGAGATTTGGAAGCAATTAAGCATTACTTGGAGAAGGACAAAACTAGGGTTTGGTCATTTAACGTTCAAAGACAAGTTGTCTGCCATGCATGTCATGTAATGACTAATGACTAATGATGATGTGATTGTCAATAATTCAATATTGATGGTAATGATTATTATATATGACATCATGAATGATGTAAAAAGACGAAGATGGAATAAATTTGCGTTGTTAATTATTTGAGTTTGTTTGGACATGTGTGTCACTTGCCAAAAAAATAATGCATGGGCCGGCTCATGTGTGACGTGTGAGAGATAGGAATACCTTCCATCCATCTTCTACTGTAGTTTTGTCATTTGAAAGTGACAAATGACATGTGTCCTTCCCTTTTGCCTTGATAGGAATAACTCGATCATGTAGTTTATATTATATGAAGTACTGAGTGGAAGTCGATCTACTTGTTCTTTTCTCTTCTTTAAATTTGTGATGAATGTAAATGTCACATTGTCACAATCCAGATCATTGTTAATCAAGAACTATGATGACATAAGTGATCTTTTGTTCTCCGTTGGATTAATTTGATACATTTTGGGTTCCTAAGTGAAGAAAACTTAATTAAATCCAAAGCTCAAAATAGATCTATTTAATATACATCGAAGAAAATCACCTTCCTCGGTAGATGCCAATAAAATTTGCAAATGGACGTCAAGACTGCATTCTTAAATGGCAATCTTGATGAGAGCATCTACATGATGCAACCAGAGGGATTCGTGTCCCAAAATCAAGAGCAAAAGCAAAAGCAAAAGCAAAAGCAAAAAGTTTGCAAATTGCAAAGGTCCATTTATGTACTAAAGCAAGCATCTAGATCTTGGAACATCAGGTTTGATACTGCTATCAAAACCTATGGTTCCGAGCAAAACGTTGATGAACCTTATGTCTACAAACGGATCATTGACAACAAAGTAGTTTTCCTGATCCTTTACGTAGATGATATCCTACTCATTGGGAATGACATAGGAACATTATCGGAAGTAAAAGGCTGTCTTGCTAACCAATTCCAAATGAAAGATTTGGGAGAGGAAAGTTATGTTCCAGGGATCGCAAGAACAAACTGTTAGCACTATCTCAAGCATCGTATATCGACAAGATACTTGTGTGATTCTCAATGGAGAATTCCAAGAAAGATAATTTATCTTCCAGACATGGAATTCACTTGTCTAAGGAACAGTGTCCTAAGACATCTCAAGAAATTGAGGATATGAGACGAGTTCCATATGCGTCAGCAGTAGGTAGTCTCATGTATGCTATGTTATGTACGAGACATGACATCTGCTTCGCAATGTGAATAGCCAGCAGATTACAGTATAACCCAAGATTGGATCATTGAGTTGCTGTGAAGCTTATTCTCAAGTATCTTCGGAGAACGAGAAACTATATGTTAGTATATTCAGAACAGGATCTGATCCTATTAGGTATACGGATTCTGACTTTCAGACAGACATGGATTATAGGAAATCCACATATGGGTCAGTATTCACCCTTAGTGGTGGAGCCATAGTGTAGAGGAGTATCAAACAATCTTGTATTGCTGATTCCACCATGGAGGCCGAATATGTAACAGCTTGTGAAGCAACTAAAGAGGTTGTATGGCTCCGTAAGTTCTTGAGTGATCTAGAAGTTGTTCCAGATTTGGATAAGCCCATGACACTTTATTGTGATAATAGTGGTGATGTGGCTAATTCCAAAGAACTAAGAAGCCATAAAAGAGGGAAGCATATAGAGAGGAAGTATCATCTCATCAAGGAGATAATGCAGAGAGGAGATGTGACCGTGACTAAGATCGCGTCGTAGGATAATCATGCTGATCCATTTACGAAGACCTTAACGGCTAAAGTGTTTGGGATTTATGCCTTAAAGCTTGCAATTTGTAAATGTTATAAATCCATTAATAAAAGAAGTAGTTATTTCATTCAATAACTATGACTCATACATTTATATCATATGTGCTAAACATCCAAGATTACTAGATGTAATCTCAAACTGAGTATATGAATGTCATATACAGAGGAATTCAGCTTGAGACGTGTAATATAAAGAGTCCGTAGAAAGCAAGTAAAGCTGGGTACTTTATTTGTGGTTAATCTACATCTGCGATCCATTCCGTAATGCACGGTGGTCTTATCCTAGACTACTCATATGGTGATATGAGAATGAAGGCACCTTATATGATGTGATCATATAAGACTGGGCCACGATCTATATGAATCTATCGCCAAGATCCGTTAATTGAAAAGATTCATATATATCAACAAATGATGGCTGTATATGGGTGATCTAAATCCTGAGTGTCTTACTGACTCCTTCAAGTTAGATTGTGGTTTTTGACATACAATGGTTGAGATCGAAGTAGCATTCCCGATCAATAACTCCATATCTTGGAATCACGGTTTGGCTTGTGGCTGGAAAGGTATGCACACAATAGAGGAATCCACTCCTTCTTGCGAGAAGTAGACGAGTAATTCCCTTAAGGGTTGATTCGGGGCTTAAACGATTAAAAGCACTCTCCTTCTTCTGGAAAGGAAGGAAGGATATAATTGTTCATTAGAGAATCAATGGTACTTAAATGAAAAGATATAATTAGAGAGGTATAACGAACTTTATGACCTAGCTCTAATTATGAACTACTTGTGGAGGATTATACCATATGAAATAGCTATATCGATGGACATTGATATTTTGGTTGTGTAAAACATCTATAGTTACGAGAGTGCAACCTCGGGTTTTTAGTGGAATAACTCTGATGTTAATAATCATGAAATATTAATTAAAAATTAAAGAGTTTAATTAATTTTTCTAAGTAATTAATTTTTCTAAGTATTATTGGAGGTCAAAACTGTGGGTCCATTAGGTCAACTTGCTAGCCCTTTACGATTATTAGTAACAAGGCTCATGGTGAATTGGATGGTCCAATGGATTATGTTATGAAAGTAACTTTGATATATTTTGGGAATTAATTAAATGATATGATTATTTAATTGATTAATTAAATATAATTAAATAATATGATTATTTAATTAACATATTAATAATTAAGAATTATTAATTATTATTTAGAGGTCACAGGTTCGAACCTTGACAAAAGCAAAGGAATAAAATAATAGAGATTACTTTATTTACTTTAAAGAGGTTAAAGGTTCAAGTCCTAGTATTGACCGAATTAAAAAAAATTTATAATCCTATTTTAACTTGGTTAACTAAACACTAGGATTCTAGTATATAAGATATACTTATCAGTTATCAGGAAACAAACTAACCTAACCCTAATACAGAGACAGAGAAGTGTGGCAAGGAGAAGAAAAAAAAGAAAAGAAATTATTTTTTCTTTTGCTCAAGCTTGGCCAAACTCATTAAAAGAGACAAGGTGTTGTCTTCTCCATCTTGGTAGCCTCAATTCAAGAACACCCGGAATCTGTGACGTGCCCACATACAATTGCTAGATTGCGGGTCATAGCTCAGATGGCTTAGTGGTGAAGGATCGAAAAGAAACGAATAAGAGATCTTCAAAGATATGAAAATAAATCCCTTATAATATTCGTGTATACAAAAGGTCCAAGATGATAAATTTTTTAAAACTCTATCTTTTTTCCGTTGTGCGACTTACATCAGCCAATTGCCCAATTTGCATTTCCATCTTCCTCATTGAAGCTTTAATGTTTTGAAACCTCACATTATTTTCCTTGAAAACTTGTTAAGTAGTTTGCACGAAGCTACTCAATGTATCCTCCAATGACGGCTTCTTGGGTTGGTAAGGCGAGCTAGGTGGCATATATGCATTTTCTTGATTGTTTGAAACTTCATGTTTGGGAAGCTGAACTTTCTAGGCTTATCAACCATCACGATCTCATCCACAAAGGGTGAGTCTACAAAGCTTGGCTACGCTTCACTTGATTAGTGCAGGTATCCCGGGAATCTTTTGGATTATTGCCTCCATCTCCATGAACCTGCGAGCAACATCAGGGTTAGAGAAAATGGGAAGCGTTCTTACCATGTCGTTCGACATTGGAGTTTTCGTAGGGAACTTTTGGTTCAGTGCATTCTAATTAGAGCACCTCTGAGTTCCAAACAAGGTTGACGGATTCGCTGGTATGGCATTCAGGTCCATCGCCAGTATTGGTTCGTTGAGGTTGGGAAGTTCGATCTCCACTCGAGTAGATCAATTATCTTGACGCCTTGCTCGGGTTGCAGATCGAGTGGCACTTACTCGGAGGTCGGCACTACATTGTTCGATAGTGAATCCACATTGTTCAGTAATTCCAGGTTTTGAGCTCAAACATTTGCATTCTCTTTCTCGAGCGAACACATCTTATTAGCGTTCTCTGCCATCTAGGACACTAAGAGTGCCAATTGGGTCTCGACATCCATAGAATTGGTTACTTATGTCATTATCTCGTTCGATGTCTAGGTGGAATGGTGGTTTTTGAGAGGAAAATTACCAGGGCCCCATGGTGGGCACCAAACTGTAGTTGATCGAATCTAAAATTGATAAAATCGTCAACTTAGGCACTAGTAACCTGTAAAGTAAGAGAAAATAAAGCGGTGGTCCCTTTGGGGGACTTTCCAACACTCAAGTCAGTATATTGTGTGAGATAAAACAAATAGAACTAAAGTAAAGACAAGCAAACTGTGGGTTCGACGTCTCTTGTTGAGCATGGTGGAGTTTGATGCTAAGTATCGAAGAGGTCGATGTCGAGCGAGCTTGGGGACTGCTATTAGCTTTGTTCGATGGCTCGTCAAGACTGAGCTCGAACAAGAGTGTAGGTCGACTTGTTAAGCGTCAAGCTAGATTAATTAAATGAAAGGAGGGATGTGTGAAGCTATGGCTTCGCTTATATGTATTGTGAAAAAATAGGTCCCCTTCTTCTGGAGATGGGTGTGTTATTTATAGTGAAGGCCTATAATCTCCAACGTTCAACCCCTTTAAGTGGGGGTGTGGATCTCGAGCCATTAATCACATGTTACGATCCATATGGATCTAGTGATTTAAGGCAATTAAGCCCTTTGTCTGACGTTAAGCTTTGGGTAACGTTTGACACATTATTGAGGTGTGGTTAATGCCGTTTAGTGGCTCATTTGACCATGTGTTTTGAATTAACTAGATGCCTTAGTGGGCTAGACTTGGTTTCGGGCCTGGTTTGTTTGCGAGCCTGCATTACTATGAGTGTTTTGGGCCTCGTTTTGGCCCTTTTGTTAGTGGACTTGATCGTTGGGCCATAGGCCGATTTTTTGACCACTACACCATCGCACCCCACTGGGGCAACCAGTACCCCTCGGCCAACTATTGTTTAGAAGTCCCCGACAAATTTTCTAGATAATAAATATTTTTAGATTTGTTTCTTGAGATTTCTAGATTTGTTTGTTATCTTTTTAAAAAATATATATTATTATTATTATTATTATTTATTTTGATAAAATAATAATAAAATGAATGATAAAATAATAACTAGTGGGATTTTAGACTTTTTAAACCAATACGACAGTCAAAGGTTAAAAATAACCATTGACCGCTAACAAGGGATGTTTGTGTAATTTGGAAAAACAATTGTATATAACTGTAATTACACCTAAACTTAAGATGTATTTGTGCAATTGAGATTAATATATACCAATTTTGTTTTGTTTGTTGTTTGTTTTTAACCATTAGAGTTTTATCCTTTTAGGTTTGAGACTTAAGAAGAATATGACTTTTTAAGTTTTTTTATTATTTATTTATTCAATATTACAATAATTCGTGATTTAGGAAGAATGATAGACTCAAACCCACAACCTCATGGTGTAAGTGTGAGAGGCAAAAACTAGTTAGCCAACCCTATCTTGTCTAATATGACTTGAACTTAGTGCCTCATATTGTGAGTTTGTGAGAGACAGCACTGAATCACACAATACCTCGCCTTGCCTAACTAAAAGAGAGACAGAATATAATTTTCCTTGAATGCATTATTTTTCAATACTAATATAAAATACAAAATATATGCAGAAAGTTAAAAGGTGTTGAGTTAATATGTTAGTCAAAATAGGGAAGAAAATTTTGAGTGCATTCGATGCACCATTTAAGTTTAATTTACATCATACTAAATGATACGAGCAGTCAATTATGTTTAAATGAAAGACGTATACACTTCATATTCAACCTATAATGTAAAGCTTTTAAAAAATTTATAATATTATTTAATAATAATAATAATAATAATTATTTATTGTTTTGCCAACAACCAACACAGCCTTTGAATGAATATAGAACAGTAGATGATACAAATTGTATAAGATATTGCTTCACAACATGAAATCAGTCTGCATTTTTTGCTGTTATATAATGCAATCTCTCATTCTCACCTACAACTAGAGTTTTCAACTACAATCACTTGTATATTTTCAGCTAAAGAGTAAAGACTAAACATTGTATAACTAAAACACAAAAGTGACTTGTAATTTTAAACTACTTTTGAGTTTTGACAACAATTTAACCTTCACAATCTAATATTCTCATACACTGAACAGTCAGATTTGTATTAATTGCACCACATTCCATTGAATTAGTATCTATTAGTTTTAAAATCTGTGGAGAATATAGTCACACAGTGCACTGTTGCCAGACAATCCAAGAACAATAATGTAAGCAGTTTAAGCAGATAACCTTTAGCAGAGCTGCACGTCTCGGAAGCTATCATCACAGCATCATTATTATCTCTAATCTATGAAAGCTTTGATTTTTGTTTTTGAAGATTTCTCTCCAGATGCTGCAATATACGCTTCTGGATTGATATTCTCAACCGATTTCTGCTTCCCATACATCTTTGCCTTTTCCTGCAAATCAACTAACTTGTTACATACATACACAAACTGCAAAACCTTGCATACAAAACATCTTATACAATTTTTTAACTACTTGATCAAGACACTTTCAACAACTGTTTTGACATGTACAATTAATGCACATTGGAAATTACATGAAGAAATGCAATCTTAATCAATTAGTGTAGCGATCTGATGGTCTACAAGTTGTATTACAAATTTGTGTTTTAAAAATGGGGATACTAGTCCTAACCAATAAATATAATATACATACATAATTTTTTTATTTTTTATTTTTGTTCAATCAGAAAACAGAAACGTTTGAATTGAAGTAGAGAAAAGAAGTTAAGAAGATACAAAAGGTGGATAAGATATCCACACAAAAATTGTGACAGCAAAGAGACTCGTAAATGTGAAATTGAAGACCAATCCTCCTTCAGAGCACCCCAAAAAAGAGTTATCAGCATTATACACAAAATAAACCCACACAAACCCAAACAATTCTTCCTGTCAAGCAGTTGCTGATATCAAATAATATACAAGCATACAACTACACACATGCTTATTCATTTTGACATGTTATGATTGCAACTACCTTTAATAACTTGGCCATGGAAGCCACATCTTTCTTGTGATCATCAGGTTCCCTAGGATCCTGCTTTGAGGGTTCCTGCAATAGCCAAAGAAAACTTGATTTCTACAACTTTAAAGTAGAAAACAAGGTGAAATAGCTTCGATTAAAACCTCGGGTGGAATAAATGCAGCTTCTCTTTTTCTTTTGTTATAAGCTGTTTTTTCAGCTTGCTTCTCCTGCTTCTCTTGCCACCTCTTTGATTCTTTCTTTTTGTCACTTAAAAAGTATTCCCCTGATTCCAGTAGTTTGTCAATCCAAAAATATAACAGAAAACATTTAGCCAATATATGTTAATCAATTTTGACAGGAAAGAAATCCATATCAAAAGGAAGCGTAAATATACAGGAAAAAAAAAAAAAAAAACGAAATTTACATTACACATTTCTGACACAGAACCCAGAACTAAACTTGATATTAGGAGATATTAGAAATATTGTGATAGAATATTTGGAAGAACAATAATGCAGGAGATATCATACTTATTAAAATTTGGAAGAAATCTATCCCAGTTTTCATTTGCAAGTGCTGGATCCTTTTCAAGTTCTTTCTTTATCATGAGAATCTACATGTCATGAAAGAGAAACCAATGAGGAAGGAGAGAGTCAGAGTAGTACATTCACAGATTTAACAACCATGTACTCGGATTTTTAAAAGAAAACTATAACAGTAAATATAAAGAAGACCCACACACACCTTGATATGGTATACAGGATGCATTTTATTCTGTATGCAATCTTCCTGACTTGCTTCAAACCTTTAAATGAACCCATAGCAGCAACATATTACCCTATTCAATTACAATTCAACACGTGGCCATCTATTTCAGTTATAGAAGCAAAAGAGTTAACAATTTATTCACTTAATTGAATAGAATAACATCAATTACCTGAACTAGAATATAACACCCCGTCAATATTTCAAGTGCCTGTGTTGAAGATGAAAATAACCCAGTCAAAAGAATTCAACAAATATCCAATGGCATCACATGCAACAGTAATCACTGTCAAACATTCCCAGCAGCTTTCATTATTATCATCATTATATTTTCCTTTTCCATGAGGGCTGGGTTAGCATGGTGAGTTTTGCATAGAATAATAAAATTATAAATATAGGAATACTGTACAGACCTTCAAAGTAGAAGAATTAGTGATGTAGGACAGTTGGCTTTAGAGTTTGAAGAAGAGATGGACAGGAAATTGTCCAAAAGAGGTGCTCCAAAGAAACGGGCATAACTTTTGACTCGGTTGTCAGATTTCCTATTATAATATGTTTTCGGAAAGGGTTTTCAAAGATCTAAAGCATGGCAACCCGGGTTCCCCGGTTGACGTCATTTGCATCCTCATCGGGGCAGTTTAAGTTAGGCTGTCGGGCAACCGAAGATTTTGTGTTTTTTCTTATTTTTCCGTTTTTAGTTGTTTTTGTTTAGTTTGAGGATATTTTAGTCTTTTTGCTTATTTTAGGGTTTCAAGAGGCTATTTAAGGCTCTTTGTTATCAGTTTCAGAATTATTCAATAATATTATCAATTTTTGGTTTACATACATTCGTTCTTTACTGGTGGATTCCAGTTTTGTTACTTTAGGGGTTACGCTGGTAAACCCTAGAACTTCCGTTCTGCGTCAAGTGGTATCAGAGCATAAGGATTTACCTTGTACGATGGTCAACAACGAAGCCGGAAGAGTTAACCCTGGCGACGCTGGTCGTAGGGATGGCGATGTGTGGGCGGCAATTGATGAGCAGCGACAGTCGATGGAGAGGTTGGAGGCAATGGTTCGGCAACTTATGGAGAGGCTGCCTACTCCCAACACCCCTACGGGCCAAGCTCCTGCTCCTATTCCTGCCCCTACCAACAGAGATGGAGTCGAGGGATTAACCCTAGGCCGCCCTGAAGGTAGACGTCCGCCTAGAGCCGCGAGACATGTGCAGCATGAAGATTTCAGTGATGAAGATTCTGAAGAGGATTTCGTTGGTTACCAAGGAGATCGTCATCTGAACCGAAATCAACCTGATTATCGGATCCGCGCAGACATACCCCTGTTCTATGGAAAATTACAGATTGAAGAGTTCCTTGACTGGATTTCTGAGGTTGAGAGATTCTTCGAGTTTACTAAAGTTACGGAAGAACGTCAAGTCAAATTGGTAGCATATAAGTTGAGAAGCGGGGCTGCTGTTTGGTGGGAGAAATTACAGATGGATAGACGACGACAAGGCAAGGTTCCTATACGATCCTGGAGGCGAATGAAACAACTGATGATGAACAGGTTTTTACCTCCAGATTATGAGCAATTTATTTTTCAGAGTTATCAGAATTGTGTGCAGGGTAACAAAACCGTTGCAGATTATACTGAGGAGTGGTCTAGGCTTTCAGTTCGTAACAACCTCAATGAGACTGAGGGACAACAGGTTTCGAGATATTTGGGGGGATTAAAGTCGACCATTCGAGATAAAATTGGGCTGCAAGTTGTGTGGACAGTAGATGAGGCGCATAACATGGCCTTGAAAGCGGAGTTAATGGAGAAATCATCCAATCGTTTTTCTCACTACAAGAAGGACATGGGTGAATCGTCCAATGCAACTGCAAATAGGGAAGATTTTCACCAAGTGATGGACAGGGTCAGGCTAAAGCTACTGCAGATCAGGTACAAAGGGGTTCGGTTCCAAATAATTTTAGTGGGTCGCGTCCGACAGCAACAGCAGCTACAAAGGAAACCCCACGAATGGCACCAAACCCGTACAGTAGACCGGGCGTTATGAAGTGTTATAGGTGTGGCCAACCAGGCCACCGTTCGAATGAATGCCCAGCCCGAAAACCAGTGAACTTCGTGGGTGCTGAAGGAGAAGAAGAAGACGAACAGATTTATGAAGAAGAGGGAAACATGGACGAATTCTTGGAGGGTGCAGATATTGCTGAAGAACAGGGGGAGCCTGTTAACTGTGTGATTCAGCGAGTCATGTGTGCAACGAAATTGGACGATATATCGCAACGAAACAGTATTTTCAAGACTTGTTGTAGTATACAAGGAAAGGTTTGTGATTTGATCGTCGACAGTGGGAGTTGTGAGAATTTTGTGTCGAGAAAACTTGTAGAACATCTGAAACTGCGTGCAGAGAAGCATCCCAAGCCTTATGCGATTGGGTGGATTCAAAAGGGTCCTAAGGCGAACGTGACAGAGGTGTGCAAAGTTCCTATTTCGATCGGGCAATACTATCGGGAAGAGGTGGCATGCGATGTAGTCGACATGGATGCGGGTCACGTATTATTGGGACGTCCATGGCAGTTTGATGTGGATATAACCTACAGAGGGCGTGACAATGTTTGTGTTTTCAGTTGGGGTGGCAAGAGGATTGCAATGGTTCCGAAACGGGGTTCAGTCGGGAGTTCAACTAAGGCCACGGTAAATGAGCAGTCTTTGGTCACTTTAATCACGTCCGTAAGTGATTTAGAAGCTGAAATTAAGGAGGCACAGGAGGTACATGTTGTAGTTGTGCGAGCTTTGGTGATAGAAGGCGAGGAAGAGCAGAGATTTGTGGTACCCGAGAAGGTACAGACCCTGTTGGCCGAATTCAGTGATTTAGTGTCAGAAGACTTACCAGATGACCTTCCACCGTTGAGAGATATTCAGCACCATATTGACTTAGTTCCGGGAGCAAGCTTACCGAATTTACCACACTATCGGATGAGTCCCAAGGAGAATCAGATTTTACAAGGAAAAGTGGAGGAGTTAATGAAGAAGGGGTTTATTCGAGAGAGTATGAGCCCATGCGCAGTTCCCACATTACTTGTTCCGAAGAAAGATGGCAGTTGGAGGATGTGCGTTGATAGTCGCGCAATTAACAAAATAACTGTCAGGTATAGCTTTCCCATTCCGAGATTGGATGACATGTTAGATATGCTGGAGGGGTCGAAATTGTTCTCCAAAATCGACTTGAGAAGTGGGTACCATCAGATTCGGGTCAAACCTGGTGATGAATGGAAGACAGCTTTCAAAACTAAGGATGGACTCTACGAGTGGTTGGTGATGCCGTTCGGACTGTCTAACGCGCCGAGCACTTTCATGCGGCTTATGAACCAGGTATTGCGGCCTTTCATTGGAAAATATGTAGTCGTTTATTTCGACGATATATTGATTTACAGCCAGAGTGAGGAAGACCACATGGAGCATCTGCGGGCTGTGTTAGAGGTATTGTCAAAAAACGAATTGTTTATCAATTTTAAAAAATGCAGTTGGATGACAGCGAGGTTACTATTCCTTGGGTATGTGGTTAGTTCGGAAGGAATTTTGGTTGATGAAGAAAAGGTTAGAGCCATTCGTGATTGGCCGACACCGAAGACGGTAGGAGAGGTGAGGAGTTTCCATGGGCTGGCGACGTTTTATCGTCGATTTGTGAGGGATTTTAGCAGTATTGTGGCTCCCATTACAGAGTGTTTGAAGAAAGGGAAATTTCAATGGAGTGAAGCGGCCGACACAGCCTTCGCAGTCATCAAAGAAAAACTGTGCACCACTCCTGTTCTTGCTCTACCGAGTTTTGAGAAGTTATTCGAAGTGGAATGTGATGCTAGTGGGGTCGGGATTGGAGCAGTGTTGTCACAAGAGAAGAAACCAGTGGCGTTTTTTAGTGAAAAGCTGAGTGATGCACGCCGAAAGTGGAGTACCTATGATCAAGAATTCTACGCAATTATTCGTGCTCTAAAGAATTGGGAGCATTATCTAATTCAGCGCGAGTTTATCCTTTACACTGATCATCAAGCCTTGAAGTATCTGAACAGCCAGAGGAGCTTAAGTAATATGCATGCTCGGTGGGCAACCTATTTGCAGAAGTTTCCGTTTGTTCTGAAGCACAAGTCTGGGGTTCTGAATAAGGTGGCAGACGCGCTGAGTCGTCTGCAAGTTTATTGGTTACTATGCAGCAAGAAATTATTGGGTTTGAGTTTCTGAAAGAACTGTATTCTGATGATGAGGATTTCGGAGAGGTATGGGAAAGGTGTGTTCTGAAACAGGCCGATGGGGAGTTTCATATGAACGAAGGCTACCTATTTTGTGGCAATCAGTTGTGCATCCCGCGGAGCTCTCTGAGAGAGAAACTGATTCGAGAGTTACACGGTGGAGGTTTGGGTGGTCACTTAGGGCGTGATAAAACTATCAGTGGGGTGGCCGAACGGTATTACTGGCCTCAGTTGAAGCGCGACGTCGGTAACTTTGTTCGCAAGTGTTACGTTTGTCAGACTTCTAAGGGACAGGCTCAAAATACGGGCCTGTACATGCCACTTCCTGTTCCGAATGCCATATGGGAGGATTTAGCAATGGACTTCGTTTTGGGTCTTCCGCGAACTCAGCGTGGAGTAGACTCCGTGTTTGTAGTGGTTGACAGGTTCTCAAAGATGGGGCATTTTATACCTTGTCGAAAGACATCTGATGCATCACATGTGGCTCAGCTGTTCTTTCGGGAGGTGGTTCGTTTACATGGTGTACCTCAGTCTATCACATCTGATAGGGATTCGAAGTTTCTTAGCCATTTCTGGGTTACATTGTGGCGGCGGATGGATACTGCTCTGAAGTTCAGTAGCACTGCACACCCACAGACTGACGGACAGACGGAGAACCTAAATCGAACACTAGGGAATTTAATTCGGAGCATCTGTGGAGACAAGCCAAAACAGTGGGACGTGGCTTTGGCACAAGCTGAATTTGCGTATAACAATGCTGTTCATACTGCTACAGGTAAGTCTCCTTTCGCTTTAGTGTATCGGCAACCTCCTAAGCATGCGTTGGATCTGGCAAGGCTTCCCAAGGTCACTGGTATGAGTGTTGCTGCTGAGACCATGGCTGAGCAGGTTCGTGATGTTCAAGCTGAGGTGAAGGCGCGGTTAGAGGAGAAGAATGCGAAGTATAAGGCTGCAGCAGATGTTAAAAGGCGTGAGAAATTGTTTGCTGAGGGTGACCAGGTTATGGTGTTTCTGCGGAAGGAGAGGTTCCTAGTTGGTTCCTACAACAAGTTGAAGCCAAGGAAGTATGGTCCGTACAAGGTGATCAAGAAGATCAACAACAATGCCTACGTGATCGACTTACCTGCTAATATGAACATATCTCGTACTTTCAATGTGGCTGACCTTTATGAGTTTTGTGATGATGTTCCACTTTATCCTGATTATAACTCGAGGTCGAGTTCTTCACAGGTGGGAGAGACTGATGTAGGACAGTTGGCTTTAGAGTTTGAAGAAGAGATGGACAGGAAATTGTCCAAAAGAGGTGCTCCAAAGAAACGGGCATAACTTTTGACTCGGTTGTCAGATTTCCTATTATAATATGTTTTCGGAAAGGGTTTTCAGAGATCTAAAGCATGGCAACCCGGGTTCCCCGGTTGACGTCATTTGCATCCTCATCGGGGCAGTTTAAGTTAGGCTGTCGGGCAACCGAAGATTTTGTGTTTTTTCTTATTTTTCCGTTTTTAGTTGTTTTTGTTTAGTTTGAGGATATTTTAGTCTTTTTGCTTATTTTAGGGTTTCAAGAGGCTATTTAAGGCTCTTTGTTATCAGTTTCAGAATTATTCAATAATATTATCAATTTTTGGTTTACATACATTCGTTCTTTACTGGTGGATTCCAGTTTTGTTACTTTAGGGGTTACGCTGGTAAACCCTAGAACTTCCGTTCTGCGTCAATTAGGGCCCACAAGGTGCTGTCTCCCCTTAACAAATCGTTCCTGCAAACAATAATAAACATACTTTATTGAAATTCTAAACTTGACAGGGCTTAAACATGCATTACCATTTACCACTATGCCTTTTATTACAAATTCTAGCAATTTATTATTATTATGTTTTTTAAGGAAAAAAAATAATAATAAGAGCTGCAACATAAATGCTTGTTCATACACCTTTGTTAAAAAGAATATTTGTCTATTGCATGAAAATCTTCTGTCACTCTTTAAGCTCCTGCATTAGTATTTATAGATATATTTTTTACAAGTGCAATTATGTTATGTCCGGTCCGGTATGTACAGCATTTTTTAGTGAACTCCTAAAATTAAGAGTATGTGTGTGTATATACAGGGGAAGAATCGGCAGCCCCAAAATATGACAATTTCTCAGTCTTTAGATTAAAATGCATTGGAAGGTTGAATTAATTCTTGAATACACTATGAAGTACACAGTCCCACAAATCTTAGATCTCTCTCCTCTTTATTTCTCCTAATAACTTCACATTTTCGTTCTCACTCTCTGACTCTTTTCTCTCCTCTTTCCCTCTTCTTTCATCTCTGGTTTTCCTCTTTTATGTTGTTTTCTCTCTCCTCTCTCTTTTGCAGCTTGAATACAAAATTGCAAATTGTTTAACTTCTCTGATTTCGATTAAAACATGATCAACCAATTACCTTTTGGCATACCTTGTCATAAATTAGCAATTTTAACTAGAAAAGTTTATGCATGGTTAGAATCTAATGTGCATTGCTTTTTTTCTTTCTCTCCTCTTTCCACCATTAAACTTCTTTTATTTACTCTCACATCTGTGAAGTAACAATCGGCCCAAGCGGCCGCCTAAGCTGCCTAGTCGCTCAGCGGCTGTCGGCCGTCCCCATTATGGCCAAATCGGCCAGCCTAGGCGGCGTTGACCGCTTAGGGTTGGAGGCTGAAGAAGAAAAGAAGAAGAAGAAAAAAAAAAAGAAAAAAAAAGAAAAGAAAATAGTATAGGGGTTTTTTTTTTTTTTTAAATAAACCCCAAAACGATATCGTTTTGGGGTTGGTTTTTAAAACCTCAAAATGACATCATTTTAGGGTTTATTTAAAAAAAAAAAAAAAACACCAAAACGACGTCATTTTGGGTTAGTTTAAAAAAACCCTACCCTATTTTCTTCTTCTCTTCTTCCTCTTTTCTCCTTCTCCAGCCTCTGCCTAGGCGCCGGGCCACTACCCGACTAGCGCCTAGCGCCTTTTACAACATTGTCTCTCATCTTTCCAGTTTCCATCATTAACTTTATTTTATTTACTCTCTCCTCTCTTTTATTGATGGGGAATTAGATAAGCTTTATTAGATGATATTAGTAGTTATTATATACTTGAGAATAAATTATCTCCTTTAGAGATTAGTTTGGGTTTGTTTTATCTTTATCTTTATCACGAGTTATGTGTTTAGGTGTTTATCATTTTGTTAGCTATAAATAGGCCCCTTCAGAGCCTACTATAATCAGACTTGATGAATTGAATTGAATGAATTGATTGATTAGTTTTCCAATCTCTATTTCTTGTGTTTCTCTGCTTTCTATTTCCAATCCCTAATTCTCTCTGTTTCGAATCCCAAATTCTCTTTATTTCTCTTTAAAGTCTCTATCTAGTTCATATTTCTAGTGTTGGTCCTACATCAGTTTGGTATCAGAGCCAAATCTCTTTCCATACACATTTAATCTCTTTCCATACACATTTCCTCAACCCTATATCAAATACCAAAAAATAATAATTAAAAAACAAAAAAAATTACAAATCAGCCAAGCAGTTCAACATCAAATAACCCTAACCAGCCAAGTTCCACTTTGGACCTCCAACCGCCCACACGCCTACGTGCCACCAACACCACGCGCCACCTCCGACCACCATCGCCGACAGCACAACCATCAATCACCGGCGACTGAAGCCTCACCGCCAGCTTCATTACACTCAGAAGACACTGGCGACCAAAACCCACGAGTCTCCGGTGTCGTTTGGCTCGTTGTTGTTCCCCATGCGATTCCGTCACTTGGAAAGACACTATCTTCCGTTTTTCAACATAGTTGCTAACGTTTCAGACGTACTCGACACCGAAAAAGCAACCCCAACGTCCTTGTTGTTCATCTCTGCTACCTTTGACGTTGATTCATCGCCGGCCGAGACCTACACATTCCCATTGCGATCGACTGCACTGTGTTACTTTCAGATAAGGTACATTTGCTTACTCATTGTTCAATTGTTAACTTTGTTTGGATTTTAAGTAATCTGCTGTGATCCTTTTCTTAACCTTGTGTCAAAATGGTGAACAAACAAGAGTTTGAACAGTCCAACAAAGCCGAAAATGAGACAATGACTACCCCAGAAAATGAGTTGACTATTGTTAAAATGAGTATAGACTCCTTTGAAACACAGTTTACAAACATTGAAACCATGATGCAACAAATCCTGAAAAATGTAGGTAAACGACCCTTGGTAGAGCCTGAACATGATGGTTTTTTACTAACACCTAGAAAGCACCATACCCTAGGATTAGATGAACATGTTCCACCTGTCGAGCAAACTCGTCCTCCCGGCCCTAGAAGGTGAAAGTTCTCACGGTATGTAAACTATTAATCTAGAGGGGGAGGGGTAAATAGATTTTAACTAATTTTACCCAATTTTCGTTTAAGGACAAGATTATGAAAATACCCCTAATAGTCAATAAAATATAGCAAGTGTAATATTGTGCGGAAATTAAAACAACACTTGATATTTACGTGGAAACCCTCACGGGAAAAACCACGGGCTGTTAAGTGAGCCACACCCGAACCTCGAATCCACTAAATGTGATGAAATTACAACCTAATCCTGGAAGTAATCACACACCTACCTAATCCCGGTATAAGTGAACCTAGTCTGTTTTCTTGCGAATTAAGCAACCTAATCCCGGTCACAACACAAGACTTAATTCTCTAAAAAAAGATTAACACCCTAAGTGAATATATGAATATCCA
The DNA here is from genome assembly GCA_008009225.1 of Acer yangbiense. NCBI lineage: Eukaryota > Viridiplantae > Streptophyta > Magnoliopsida > Sapindales > Sapindaceae > Acer > Acer yangbiense. Next base: position 30,048,469 of record CM017763.1, on the reverse strand, counting down.
AATGCAACATAGAGCAAGGGAAACCCTATATGCTTATCTAAGATGATGAATTTGCAATTAGAACAATCCTAGATATTAAAGCTAAATGACATGTCAATTAGCTTAGATAATCATAGATTATAAAAACCTAGATATCTATCACAAAACAATACTCAATCAAATCAACACAACAATCTTTATCTTGCATATTAGAATTCAATCTAAGAACAATCAAGTAATAAAAGAGATGCCATAATAAATAAAACACTAATTATATATGATAATAGTGAAAAACTTACCAAAGCAAGTGTGCTGATAAAAGACCCATGCAAGCAAGCATCCTAGATATGCTAGATGAACTTTGATGCAAATGGATTTTGGTTTGAGTGTTTAAATGAGCAAACTTGGTTGCTTTCTCTCTTAAAAATCTCTGTTTTAAAAGTAGGGTTCTTGATGATTAAAGAGTCACATTCAGAACAAGAGAAAGTGATGTATTTATAGGCATGAAAAACAGAGCATGTGAAAAGAGAAGTTTGCCCCTGAAACGCATCGATCGGCGGTTTGAATCGGCGGCCAGGCCGCTGATCATAATCGCCGATCATAACCCGAGAAGAACAGAGGAACAACGGCGATTTCATTCGGCGGTTTCATGACCGCCGATCTAACCGCCAAATCAAACAGAGAGATTAAATCAATCAGGTATGAACGGCGGTTTCATTCGGCGGTTTCGTGACCGCCGATTCAACCACTGAATCAAATCGAGAGATAAAATCAATCAAGTCTGAACGGCGGTTTCGAACGGTGGTCGTGATCGCCGATCGTAACCGTAGAATTGCTCCAGACACTTCTGGAAGCAAATGGCGGTTTCATTCGGCGGCCAGGTTGCTGATCATAACCGCCGATCACCAACATAGGTGAAAACCAAGGAGAAGTCAATGGCATTCTTCGTAGGCGGTCTTCGTGCAAAACCAAGCACATTCTAGTGCATGCACGGACGTTTCCGAATACTATCGGGAAACGAATTACAAGACACAAATACACACAACAAAAAATAACATATAAGTGCAAGTGTGAAATGTGACATGTGAAGAGAAAGCACACAAATGCAAGAATGCTAAATGAGTGTGTGCAATCTAAATCTCTTCAAAGAAAAGTAAGCACATAGAAATTTACCTTCGGTGCTTATCAAGACGAGGTCTTCAAAGGGCTTGAGCAATAACAACAACACCTAAGCTACCCTTACAAAGAACCCCAACATGTGGTTTGTCCACGAAATGAGCCAATCAACAAATGGGAACCTTACAATCTCCCTTTTTGGCTATTTCATGACAAAACCACCACTCACATTGATTCCTCGCAAAAAATAGAAACTATGGGACTACAATGATATTCTACATTACAAAGAGATAAAAAAATGCAACTTGAAGTCTTCAACCTCTTGTAGAATAATCAATCCTTGAAAATAAAGTTTCTAACATTTCCAATACAAGTAAAAAGTGAGATCAATCAAGTGAGAACAAAAACAACCATTTGCATTTTTAAAAGATTAGGCACAACATTATGCAATGTATGTGTATGCAATGCTCCCCCTCAACGGGTTACTCTCCCTCAATGTATATTCTCCCCAACAAGCACAATTGCTACTACAATTTGCAACTCCCCTTACCATATCCTACTCCCCCTTTTTGTCATGATATAGGCAAAGGAGTAGTCCCCAACCGGGTCACTCATAGCAACGAGAGATAGTAACATGCAAGATATTTGCATAAGCAGTATAAGTCACTTTATGCATCTAAATTAATTGGAGAGAAACAATGAGATTTATTTGAAGAAAAATGTGTGAATCAAACATGCTTTGCATACAAGACATGTAGCATTCAAGTTCAAAATACAATGGTATTTGGCAAAGCAAATGACAAAGGTTTCTAATAAGAATTCAAACCAATTTCACCATTGTCATGAGAAAAGCAAGGATATAGAGATTTTATTGATTTCAATTTAAGAGCAACTATATCCAACTTTACAAGCGAAACATGGCATGAGCGACTTTGCACCCTATTTCATTTTTCCGGATAAGATATCCGTATGATAGTAGCCATGTTCAACCAATAAAGAAAGAGAGACATTTGGAATATAAATTCATTTGAACGGATACAAGATCCTTTATTCATTTTGAGTCTCATAAGCTTTCACACAAGTTTTGCATTTTAAGAATATGCAATCATCAATTCATGCTTTTCATGTGAGCATGTTATATGAATTTCATGCTTTTTCATTTGACATTAGCATGTTATTAAAGAATCATCATGTCATGGAGATAACCATAGGTCATTCAAATCATACTTCCTATATATATCTCCTAGTCAAAAAATGCATGTTTGAACATAAATATGACATGGATTGTAAACAAGCAAGGTTCACACTTATTGAATTGAAAACATATATACATATGTGCAACCAAGCTTACTCAAACAATTAAAAGAAGAGGCATAAGTTATTTCGAATTTTTTGCAAGTTACAAGAATGCAAAATAACTCTCTTTGCTTGAGTTCCCCATATGGGGTCAAATACAAATCACATCACTCCACAAGACATATCCCAATAGATCTACTTAGTGTTTTAAATCGAGTAGCATCTAAGGGTTTAGTAAATAGGTCCGCAAGTTGATCATTAGTACTTACATGTTCAAGTACTATGCATTTATTTTCAACAAGCTCTCTAATGAAATGATGGCGGATGTCAATATTATTAGTTCTAGAATGTTGCACTGGATTCTTGGAAATATTAATGGCACTCATGTTATCATAAAAGAAAGTGAGTGTACCTTGGTTGAATCCATAGTCTACTAGCATTTGCTTCATCCATAGGAGTTGTGTGCATCCACTCCCCGCGGCTATGTACTCGGCCTCGGCTGTGGACAAGGAAATCAAGTTTTGCTTCTTGCAAAACCAAAACACCAAGTTGTTGCCTAGAAAGAAGTAACCGCCCCTATCATCACAATTTCCTGCCCAATCCGCATCACTAAAGCCTACAAGACTAGCATTAGTGTCAAAAGAGTACCAAATCCCATAGTTGGATGTCCCATTCACATAGCGAATGATTCTCTTTACGGAAGAGAGATGGGACTCTTTAGGATCCGCTTGGTACCTAGCACACACACCCACATTAAAAGAGATATCGGGCCTACTTGCGGTCAAATAAAGCAAGCTTCCTATCATGCCACGATATAAAGTTTGTTCCACACTTTTACCACTAGCATCTTTGCTTAGTTTCAAAGTGGTGCTCATAGGTGTATCACAATATTTGGTATTTTCAAGACCAAACTTCTTCACTAGGTTCTTAGCATATTTGGCTTGGGCTATAAAAATCCCATCATTCATTTGCCTAATTTGCAAACCTAGGAAGTAACTTAGCTCACCAACAAGACTCATCTCAAATTCATGAGACATGACATCAACAAATTGTTGGACCTTGGTGTTGTTGGTGGAGCCAAACACTATATCATCAACATATATTTGAGCTATGAAAAGCTCATCATTGTCTTTCTTGATGAATAGAGTCTTGTCAACACTACCCATTGTGTAGTTATTGTCAACAAGAAATTGAGTGAGGCGTTCATACCAAGCTCTCGGTGCTTGTTTTAACCCATATAAAGCCTTTTTGAGGCGATAGACATGGTTGGGGTGGTGTGCATCCACAAACCTCTTGGGTTGTTCAACAAACACTTCCTCTTGCAAGAAGCCATTGAGGAAGGCACTCTTGATGTCCATTTGATGTAATTTGAACTTGTGAATACACGAGATGGACAAGAGAAGCCTAATGGACTCTAAACGGGCAACGGGAGCAAATGTCTCCTCAAAGTCAATACCTTCAATTTGAGAGTACCCTTGTGCTACAAGTCTAGCCTTGTTCTGCACTATGTTGCCATCCTCATCGGATTTGTTCCTATAGATCCACTTGGTGCCTATAACATGTATGTTCTTAGGCCTAGGAACTAGAGTTTAAACCTCATTCCTTTCGAATTTGTTTAGCTCTTCTTGCATGGCAAGAACCCAAAATTCATCATTTAAGGCTTCATCAACCTTTTTGGGTTTAATTTGAGAGGTGTAGCAAGTAAAGCTAATGAGATTAGCTATTTGACGCCTAGTCCTAACACCCTTATTCACATCTCCAATAACATCCTCTTTGTTATGGAGTCTTCTAACCCATGGAGCCGGTTCATTAGAGTCCAAGAGAGGGATTTTAGTAAGAGGTTGTGTGACCTCACTATTGTCATTAGATGTCCCAACATTGGGAGTCACCACAACCCTTTCCAAAGGAGAGTCATCATCTAAAACTTCCTCCTCCTCATGGTCATTAGACTTGAGCCTAGTATCATCAATGACAACATTGGATGATTCCATGACGGTTCGAGTCTTCAAGTTGAAAACTCTTTAGGCTCTACTATTCAAGGCATAGCCAATAAAGATACCCTCATCACTCTTAGCATCAAACTTGCCAAGTTGATCACGGTCATTTAAAATGTAGCATTTGCATCCAAATGTGTGGAAGTAGCTAACATTTGGCTTCCTACCTTTCCATAACTCATAGGAGGTGTTTCTAGATCCAGGCCTAAGGAAAACTCTATTCCCTATATAGCAAGCCGTATTGACGGCTTTGGCCCATAGGTTCCTAGGGACATTGTTGCTAAGCAACATCACACGGGCCATCTCTTGAAGGACCCTATTCTTCCTCTCAACAACTCCATTTTGTTGAGATATCCTAGGAGCCGAGAATTCATGGGAGATGCCTAAGCTATTGCAATAGCTTTCAAAAGAGGCATTCTCAAATTCCCTCTCATGATCACTTCTAATCTGTTTAATGCTTTTAATGTTAGAATTCATTTCATTTTGTATTTTAGTACAAAACATCTTAAACTTATCAAAAGTTTCGGATTTTTCTCTAAGAAAATATGTCCATGTAAATCTAGAGAAATCATCAACACAAACAAAAATGTATCTCTTTCCACCTAAACTCTCGGTTTGCATAGGACCCATGAGATCCATGTGGAGAAGCTCTAGAGGCTCCTTGGTGAAGAGATACTTGCCCTTTTTGTGCATGCTCTTAGTTTGTTTTCCTTGTTGGCAAGGTCCATAAATTCCATTGGCTTTCTTCCCAAGCTTAGGGAGCCACGCACACAATTGAACTTTCCAAGGGTTCTTAAATCCCTAAAGTTCATGTGGCCAAGTCTTTCATGCCACAACTCTATTTGCTTATCCATGGACACATTGTTTGAGACTATTCTAGCTTCAAGACAATAGCAATTGTCGTTAGATCTCATACCTTTCAACAATGTTTGTCCATCGGGCTTTAGGATCGAGCAATCACTTTTACTAAACAAGACAGAATATCCTTCATCACTTAGATGTGAAATACTTATTAAATTGGCTTTCAAGCCATCAACAAATAAAGCATCGGATAAGGAGGGTAATCCAGGAACGGAAATGATTCATTTCCCTACAACTTTCTTTTTGGATCCATTACCAAAAGTGACATATCCTCCTTCCTCCATAACAAGAGTCTCGAAGAAACTCTTGTTTCCCGTCATGTGCCTAGAGCACCCACTATCTAAATACCAAAAATTAGAAGAATTTACCTTCAAGGCTATTTGAGCAACATGGCAAACATTTTCATTCTTTCTAATCCACCTAGAAACAATCTTAGCTTTCTTAGTGGTCTTTGGTACATGGGCTCTAGATGTTCTAGGATCATGCATAACAATATCATCATTCCTAGGAACATGCATCATGGCTCTTTTCTTTTTCTTCTCAATCATGCTTCTAGTTTTGCACATTTTAATATACCGAAAGCAATGTGGTCTAATATGACCATCAAATCCACAAAAGTGACATATAGGAGTAAAATAAGGAATCATACCTTGTCCTTGTCTTTGTGGATGAATGAGTTCAATCCATCTTCGTTGTTGAACTGGTCTAGATTGCTTCCTAGCTTGAGGTTACATGATTGGTCTCTTTCCTTTATGAGCCAATTGTGGAGGAATGTTGTCTTGAGGGACCCTAGGGGGTTGAGCTTGAGGTTGCCTTCTTGGCACCATCTTCACTTGTGCATTTGAACATTGTCCTAGTTCTAACTTCTTCCTAGGAGATTGCACCAATGGAGCTTCTTCATTCCCCAAACTCTTGACAAACACGGTCTTGTTAGAGGTTGAGATCTTCTTGCCATCTTCATACCCAAGACCCCTCTTGTCACACGGACTCTTTCCAACACCAAGTATATGGTCAAGTGAAAGTTCTTAAAATACTCGAGGCGTGTTCAATATAAAGCTAGAGGGGGGGTGAATAGATTTTAGCTATTATTACCCAATTTTCGCATACAAGTCAATATTACGAAAATGCCCCTACTAGTTAAATATACAAGCAAGTGTAATATAGTGCGGAATTAAAATAACACTTGATGTATACGTGGAAACCCAACCACTGGGAAAAACCACGGGCTGATTAGTGCGCCACACTCGGACCTCGAAATCCACTAATCGAAATGGAGTTTACAACCTATGTAGACCTCGTCTAACACTCCGGTCAATAACCCCCCACTTCTACCACTCGGGCCTTTAAAAGTGGCTCTAGTCCAATTGCTTGAGGCCTAAGCAACCTTAGCCTCAAGACTTAATTCTCTAAGAAGAGATTATGCAACCTATGTGAATATGTATTAATATTCAAATAACAAACAAGGCTAGGTAACCTTAGATGCTTATCTAGGATGATGATATAATCAATTTAATCAACCCTAGATATCAATTGCTAAATGACATGTCAAATAGCTTAGCTAATCAAGATTAAGCAAAAACCTAATTAGCTATCACAAAAACAACACTCAATTAATTCATCACAATTAATTCTCTATTCTTGTATTTATCATATGATCAACAACATACAAGTAAATAAAAAGAGAATATGCTTGATAGTAAAAATACTAAAATAAGATGAAACTAATCAAAATCTTACCAAGCATATTGTGATGATGCCAATCCAATCATAGATGCTTTCTATGTAGACATAGAGGATGCAATATGAAATTTGATGCAAAAAGGATTTGATTTGAGTGTTTAAAGGTGGGTTCTTGAATTGATTTTTTCTCAAAAATCTCTCTTGAAAGATTAGGGTTCTAATTGCTCAAGAAACTTATTCAGAGATTGAGAAAACAAGATATTTATAGACATCAAGAATTGGGCATGTGAAAAGACACTTTTGCCCCTGAAACGCACCGTTCGGCGGTTTCAATCGGCGGCCTGGCCGCCGATGACGACCGCTGAATTGAGCTCGTGAAGAACAGAGCATTAACGGCGGTTTCATTCGGCGGTTACGTGACCGCCGATCCAACCGCCGAATCAAACCCGAGAGATTAAAATCGATCAGGTATGAACGGCGGTTTCGAACGGCGGTCGAGACCGCCGATCTTGACCGCATAATTGCTTCAGACCAATCTGGACTGAAACGGCGGTTTCAGTCGGCGGCCAGGCCGCCGATCATAACCGCCGATCACCAACAATGGTGAAAACCAAGGAGAAGCCAAGGGCATTCTCCATAGGCGGTCTTCGCGCGAAACCAAGCACTCATTAGTGCAAGCGCGGACGTTTCCGAACAATGTCGGGAAACGAATTATAAGGCACATATACACACAACAAGATATATCAACCAAAGTGCTAGTGTGTAAAGTGACATGTGAAGAGATGCACATAAAAATAAGCAAGTATGCAATCATAGCAAGAATGCTAAGTGAGTGTGTGCTACTAAATCTCTTCAAAGAAAAACAAGCACAAGAGATTATACCTTTGGCGTGCTTGAATCTTGAGGTCATGGAAGGGCCTTTGATCTTCAACACTAAACACTTGGACTACCCTTACATTCAAAACCCCAACATGTGGTTTGACCACGAAATAAGCCAATCAACAAAACGGGAATCCTTACAATCTCCCCCTTTGGCTATTTCGTGACAAAACCACCACTCACATTGATTCCTCACAACAAAATAAACCTATGGGTCAATGAAGATTTTCTACAATACAAAGAGATATATAAAAATAAAACTTGAAGTCTTCAATCTCTTGTAGAACAATCATTCCCTGAAACAAGGTTTCTATACTTTCCAAATCAAGTAAAAGTGAGATGAATCAAGTGAGGACATAAACAAGCATTTGCATTTCTAAGAAATTAAACACAACATCATGCAATGTATGATGAATGCAATGCTCCCCCTCAAAGGGTTACTCCCCCTCAATGTATATTCTCCCCAATGTGCACCAATTGCTACAACAATTTGCACCTCCCCTTACCACATTATACTCCCCCTTTTTGTCATGATATAGACAAAGGAGTAGTCCCCAACCGGGTCACTCAAGGCAAAGAGAGATAGTAGCATTCTAGTATATGCATAATCAATATAAGTCACTTTATGCAATCTCAATTAATCGGAGAGAAACGAGGAGTTTTATTAGATAAAATGTGTGAAACAAAATGCTTTGCATACAAGACATATTGCATTCAAGTCCAAAATACCATGGTATTTGGCAAAGCAAATGACAAAGGTTTCTAATAGGAATTCAAACCAATTTCACCATTGTCATGAGAGAAGCAAGGATATAGAAATTTCATTGATTTCAATTTAAGAACAACTATATCCAACTTTATAAGCTAAACATGTCATGAGCAACTTTGCACCCTATTTGATTTTTCCGGATAAGATATCCGTATGATAGTAGACATGTTCAACCAATAAAGAAAGAGAGACATTTGGATTGTAAAATCCTTGAATGGATACTAGATCCTTTTTCATTTGAGTCTCATTAGCTTTTTCACACAAGTTTTTGCATTTAAGAACGCAATTATCAATTCATGCTTTTTCATTTGAGCATGTACATGAATTTCATGCTTTTCATAAGACATTAGCATGTTATTTAAGAATCATCATGTCATGGAGATAATCATAGGTCATTCAAATCATACTTCCTACATACATCTCCTAGTCCAAAATGCATGTTTGAACATAAATATGACATGGATTGTAAACAAGCAAGGTTCACACTTATTGAATTGAAAACATATATACATATGTGCAACCAAGCTTACTCAAGCAATCAACCAAGAAGCATAAGATTTTTCAAATTTTTTGCAAGTGACAAGAATGCAAAAATAGCTCTCTTTGCTTGAGTTCCCCATATGGGGTTAGTATCATCCTTCATTAATGAAGGGCATGAGGTCCTATGGACCTACCAAGTCCATTGGACTTAGTTGAACCTATTTGAGACTTGTTAGTCTCGTAGCAAGCGGGTTCATTTTTCCTTATCCACATAGATATAACATTTTTCTTCCTAGTGGACAAAGGTTCAAGAGTACTAGAATTAATAGGATCATGAATATGAATGTTTTCCTTCCTATTAGCATGCATTCTAGCTCTTATCATTTTCTTTTCAATCATGCTTTTGATTCTACATAATTTAATGAAATGAAAGCAATTTGGTCTAATGTGACCATTAATACCACAAAAGTGACATGTAGGGATAAATTTAGAATTCATACCATGTCCTTGTGCATGCATAGGAGCCATCCCATGACTTTGTGGTTGAGCGGGTTCAAATCTTCTTTGTTGATGAACCGGTCTAGCTTGCTTCCTTGTTTCATTTTGCATGATTGGCCTCTTCCCTTGATGAATATGAGTTTGAGGGAAGTTAGGTTGAGGAACTTTTTGAGCTTGAGGTTGTCTCTTAGGAGCTACCTTCACTTGTGCATTTCTTGAACATTGTCCTAGATCAATTTTCTTCCTAGGAGTGTGCACCGGTGAGGCTTCTATCTTGCCCAAACTCTTGACAAAGACGGTCTTGGTTGGAGTAGTGATCTCCTTTGTTTCTTCATACCCAATACCTCTCTTGTCACAAGGGTTCTTTCCACTACCAAGAATGTGGTCAAGTTTCTTGGTGCTTGTAGTCATCCTAGACAATGACTCTATGGCTTCAACAAGCTCTCTCTTCAACCCTTCTTCATTCCTCTTAGACATAGCTAGCTCATCCCTTAGCTTGTCTTCAATCTTCTTGGATGCCTCCACTTGTTTACTTAAGTAGTCATTGTGTGTTGAAAGTTCTAGATTTTCATCCTCTAAAATCTTCAACTTTATATTTTTCTTCTCCAATGAACTTTCACACTTGACTATAAAGTCATTTACATCCATTTTCTCTACACCTCCATTTGTAGAGATAGATGAGGAGTCATCTTCACTTAAGTTATCTCCTCCACTCTCATTCTCACTAATGGAGTCATTTCCCTCATTTAGACCTCCACCTTGATCTCTTGAGTCAATGAGAGTCATATCCCAATGAGTAGCTACATATATCTTCTCTAGAGCTACTTCTTCATCTTTTTCTTCTATGGGATCACTAGTCAAGTCATTCTTACCAACAACTTTATCTTCTACACACGTGGCCCCAAATGCCGTGTAGTTGATGGTAAGCTCATCATCACTTGATGACTTATCTCCCTCTCCGGAGTCATCACTTTCACTCCATGTGGCGGCCATCACTTTTGCCATCTTGTTCTTCAAGTTCCCACAATCCGGTGAGATGTGACCTATACCACCACACTCATAGCATTGGACCCCTTTCTTCTCACTATGCTCTTGCCTAGGCTCAAAATTCTTGAAGGGAGCTTTTTTCTTCAAGTTTTGGCCCTTGGATCCAACGCCCTTGTTCTCGAACTTGACAAACTTCTTGAATCTTCTAAGTAGCAAAGCCATGTCTGGTCCGAGTCACCTTTTTCCTCCTTCACAACCTTGGAAGCATTCAAAGCAATTCCTTTTTGCTTTTTAGGAGGTGAAATACTAGGAGCCTTCCTAGATTCATAGGCGAGGAGTCTTCCAATCACCTCGCTCGGCTTCATATCCTTGTAAGTGCTATTCTCCTCTAAAGCCGTCACTTTTGATTCGAACCTAGCGGGGAGAGACCTCATAATTTTCTGCTTAACTCTCCTATCCGAATAAGGATCACCGAGTTGATGGCTTTGATTCACAATATCCATCAACTTGACTTCAAAGTCATTGAAGCACTCATCCTCCTCCATTTTAAGCAACTCAAATTGCGTTTGAAGGACTTGTAGCTTCGAATCCTTAACCACATCGGTTCCTTCATGTGCAATCTCTAGGATATCCCATGCCTCCTTGGCTATCCTAGTGTTCTGAATCAGTTTGTACTGATTTTCATCCACTGCACATAGAAGAGCATGCCATGCCTTCCTATTCCATTTTGAAGTCTCAAACTCTTCAGGTGACCATTGGGCCTTTGGCTTGAGTACTTCTTCTCCACCACCCGTGGGAGTCATCATAGGAGGTGCATACCCATCTTCAATAGCCATCCATGCCCTATCATGGATTTGGCACACATACGCCTCCATCTTGCCTTTCCATGAGGCATAATTCACACCGGTGAGGAGAGAAGGTCGTGTGCTTGAAGCACCCTCATGGTTGCCACCGAATCCACTCATTGTCTCAAATGAATGAATGAAATGTATGCAAAATGTATGAAAGAGCAAAAATCACACAAATGCACAACACACCTAAAATGAGCTAGGATCACCTAAGTATATCTAGGAACCCGCTCTGATACCAATTGAAAGTTCTTAAAATACTCGAGGCGTGTTCAATATAAAGCTAGAGGGGGGGTGAATAGATTTTAGCTATTATTACCCAATTTTCGCATACAAGTCAATATTACGAAAATGCCCCTACTAGTTAAATATACAAGCAAGTGTAATATAGTGCGGAATTAAAATAACACTTGATGTATACGTGGAAACCCAACCACTGGGAAAAACCACGGGCTGATTAGTGCGCCACACTCGGACCTCGAAATCCACTAATCGAAATGGAGTTTACAACCTATGTAGACCTCGTCTAACACTCCGGTCAATAACCCCCCACTTCTACCACTCGGGCCTTTAAAAGTGGCTCTAGTCCAATTGCTTGAGGCCTAAGCAACCTTAGCCTCAAGACTTAATTCTCTAAGAAGAGATTATGCAACCTATGTGAATATGTATTAATATTCAAATAACAAACAAGGCTAGGTAACCTTAGATGCTTATCTAGGATGATGATATAATCAATTTAATCAACCCTAGATATCAATTGCTAAATGACATGTCAAATAGCTTAGCTAATCAAGATTAAGCAAAAACCTAATTAGCTATCACAAAAACAACACTCAATTAATTCATCACAATTAATTCTCTATTCTTGTATTTATCATATGATCAACAACATACAAGTAAATAAAAAGAGAATATGCTTGATAGTAAAAATACTAAAATAAGATGAAACTAATCAAAATCTTACCAAGCATATTGTGATGATGCCAATCCAATCATAGATGCTTTCTATGTAGACATAGAGGATGCAATATGAAATTTGATGCAAAAAAGGATTTGATTTGAGTGTTTAAAGGTGGGTTCTTGAATTGATTTTTTCTCAAAAATCTCTCTTGAAAGATTAGGGTTCTAATTGCTCAAGAAACTTATTCAGAGATTGAGAAAACAAGATATTTATAGACATCAAGAATTGGGCATGTGAAAAGACACTTTTGCCCCTGAAACGCACCGTTCGGCGGTTTCAATCGGCGGCCTGGCCGCCGATGACGACCGCTGAATTGAGCTCGTGAAGAACAGAGCATTAACGGCGGTTTCATTCGGCGGTTACGTGACCGCCGATCCAACCGCCGAATCAAACCCGAGAGATTAAAATCGATCAGGTATGAACGGCGGTTTCGAACGGCGGTCGAGACCGCCGATCTTGACCGCATAATTGCTTCAGACCAATCTGGACTGAAACGGCGGTTTCAGTCGGCGGCCAGGCCGCCGATCATAACCGCCGATCACCAACAATGGTGAAAACCAAGGAGAAGCCAAGGGCATTCTCCATAGGCGGTCTTCGCGCGAAACCAAGCACTCATTAGTGCAAGCGCGGACGTTTCCGAACAATGTCGGGAAACGAATTATAAGGCACATATACACACAACAAGATATATCAACCAAAGTGCTAGTGTGTAAAGTGACATGTGAAGAGATGCACATAAAAATAAGCAAGTATGCAATCATAGCAAGAATGCTAAGTGAGTGTGTGCTACTAAATCTCTTCAAAGAAAAACAAGCACAAGAGATTATACCTTTGGCGTGCTTGAATCTTGAGGTCATGGAAGGGCCTTTGATCTTCAACACTAAACACTTGGACTACCCTTACATTCAAAACCCCAACATGTGGTTTGACCACGAAATAAGCCAATCAACAAAACGGGAATCCTTACATCAAGCTTCTTGGTGCTAGAATCCATCCTAGCTAATGATTCTAAAGCTTCATCAAGCTCCCTCTTCAAACCTTCTTCATTCCTTTTAGATAAGACTAACTCATCTCTTAGCTTATCTTCCATCTTCTTGAATTTTTCCACTTGTTCACTTAAGTGGTCATTATGAGATGAAAGCTCAAGATTTTCTTCTCTCAACATCTTGATCTTTCTTGTGCTCTTAATTGCTAAATCATTAAACTCGGCATGGTATTTAGCAAGCACCTTTTTCTCCACAAATCCATTTATGGAGTTAGAAGAGGAATCACTTTCTTCTTCACTTGAGTCATTTTCCTCTTGACTCATTTCCTCTCTTTCACTAGCACCTTTGCTTTTATGGGAGGAGGCAAAAGCTAGGAGGTTAGCCATGAGCTCTTCATCACTTGAAGACTCATCTCCCTCGTTGGAGTCATCACTACTACCACTCAATGTGGCGGCCATCACTTTACCCTTCTTCTTGTCATTGTGATTAGCACATTCGGGGGCAAAGTGACCTATGCCACCACACTCGAAGCATCGGACCCCTTTCTTTTCGGTCTTTTCTTGCCTAGGTTCAAACTTCTTGAAATGACCTTTTTTCTTCGAATCTTGACCTTTTGATCCAAAGCCCTTTCTCTTAAACTTCATAAACTTGTTGAACCTTTTTACAAACAAGGCAAGGTCTTCATCCGAGTCAATCTTCTTTGCCTCCTTTTCATCCTTGGAAGTTTTTAAAGCAATTCCTTTTTACTTTTTAGGAGGTGTAGAGCTAGGAGCCTTCCTAGACTCATAAGCGAGAAGTCTTCCAATAACCTCGCTCGGCTTCATGTCCATATATCCACTGTTTTCTTCTATAGCCGTCACCTTTGATTCGAACCTATCGGGGAGAGATCTCATGATTTTTTGCTTGACTCTCCAATCCGAATACAGGTCTCCGAGTTGGTGACTTTGATTAACGATATCCATCAATTTGATTTCGAAATCATTGAAGCATTCATCCTCTCCCATCCTAAGTAACTCAAATTGAGTTTGGAGGACTTGAAGCTTAGATTCCTTTACCACCTCGGTTCCTTCATGTGCAACTTGTAAGATATCCCAAGCCACTTTCGCGATTTGAGTGTTCTGAATAAGCTTATACTGATTTTCATCCATTGCACAAAGGATGGCGTGCATCGCCTTCCTATTCCACTTTGAAGCCTCAAACTCTTGCGGACTCCATTGTGCCTTGGGCTTTAATACTTCTTCTCCTCCACCATCGGGAGTCATCTTGGGTAGATTATATCTATCTTCCACCACCATCCACGCACGGTCGTGAATTTGACATATGTAGGATTCCATCTTCCCTTTCCATTGTGAATAGTTCAACCCGGTAAGAAGTGGAGGCCTTGTGCTTGAAGCACCCTCGTTGCCACCACCATTTCCACCGTTTCCACTCATAGTGTTTATGAATGAATGAAATGAATGCAAAAGTATGAATGATCAAAAATCACACAAAATGCAAAACACACCAAAGTGAGCAAGGATCACCTAATTATATTTAGGAACATGCTCTGATACCAATTAAAAGTTATCACAGTGTGTAAACTATTAATCTAGAGGGGGGGGGGGGGGTGAATAGATTTTAACTAATTTTACCCAATTTTCGTTTAAGGACAAGATTACGAAAATACCCCTTATAGTAAATAAAATATAGCAAGTGTAATATTGTGCGGAAATTAAAACAACACTTGATATTTACGTGGAAACCCTCACGGGAAAAACCACGGGCTGTTAAGTGAGCCACACCCGAACCTCGAATCCACTAAATGTGATGAAATTACAACCTAATCCTGGAAGTAATCACACACCTACCTAATCCCGGTATAAGTGAACCTAGTCTGTTTTCTTGCGAATTAAGCAACCTAATCCCGGTCACAACACAAGACTTAATTCTCTAAAAAGAGATTAACACCCTAAGTGAATATATGAATATCCAAATGCAACATAGAGCAAGGGAAACCCTATATGCTTATCTAAGATGATGAATTTGCAATTAGAACAATCCTAGATATTAAAGCTAAATGACATGTCAATTAGCTTAGATAATCATAGATTATAGTGAAAGTTCTCATAAAATACTCGAGGTGTGTTTATCAATATAAAGCTAGAGGGGGGGTGAATAGATTTTAACAATTATTACCCAATTTTCGCATGCAAGTCAATTTTACGAAAATGCCCCTACTAGACAACAAAACATACAAGTGTAATAAGATGCGGAAATAGTAAATGACACTTGATGTATACGTGGAAAACCCAACCACTGGGAAAAACCACGGGCTGTTAAGTGCGCCACACTCGGACCTCGAAATCCACTATATGAAAAGACGGTTACACCCTCAAGTGATTCTCGGACCCTCACCCTAGATAACCTCAGGCTATGGACACTACCAATCGCCACTCTTGGTTCAATCCCTAGTGATATCCCTGATACACTACTCTTGGCGTGAGCACCCTCTAATCTACCACGCGGGCCTTTTATAGCGGCTCTAGTCCAATTTGCTTGAGGCCTAAGCAACCTTAGCCCCAAGACTTCAATCTCTCAAAGAGATGCACAACCCTATGTGAATATGTATGAATATTCAATTAATGCAATAAGAGCTAGGGTACTCTAAATGCTTACCTAGGATTATAAGATGACAATATAATCAATCCTAGATATCACATATAGCTATATGACATGGCATATAACTTTAGCTAAGTAAAGGATCACCACTCCTAGATACAAAGCTATCATATAAAACCCACAAACATTCAAAGGATTAACTAGTTGATTAAAAAAACAATCTATCAACCTAGTTATCAATACATCACACAAGAATGTTCATGGCATAGCTATTAGGCAATAATGACCTAATCAAATAAGCTATGAAAAATAATCTCAATCAATAAATGAGATCAATTAGCTAGATGGCATATGAACATTAAAGCCTAGCTAATAAATAAAAACCCAATCAACACATAATCTCAATCTTATATGTAGAAATTAATCTAAACACATATAAGTAAAATATGAGATAAAATTGATAAGTAGAAACACTAATTATGTAAGATAAAAGTGTTCAACAAATCATACCATGTGTGTTGAAGAAGTCCCATGCATTAGCATATGCTAGATGATCCTAGATGATGCTTAGATGAAGATTTATGCATGTGGGGATGGGTTTAGAGAGATAAAGATATGATCTTTAAGCTTTCTCTCTCAAGTCTCTCTAAATATCTCTCTAGGGTTCTTATAATCAAAGACTTGTGTTCTGAACCAGAGATAAGGATGTATTTATAGAGACCAAAAACAGGGCAGGTGAAAATACAATTTTGCCCTTGAAACGCACCGATCGGCGGTTTCATTCGGCGGCCAGGCCGCCGAAATGAACCGCCGAATGGCTCCCGAGCGGAACAGGGGAACTTCGGCGACTTCAGGCGGCGGTTTGGAAACCGCCGATCACAACCGCCGTTTTGGACCCGAGAGATATATTTCAATCAGGTCTGATTCGGCGGTTTCGAACGGCGGCCAGGCCGCCGAACTCAACCGCCGTTTCACCAATAATGGTGAAACCAAGGAGAAGCCAAAGGCAACTCCACCGGCGATCATCGCGCAAACCAAAGCACATTACCGTGCACGCGCGGACGTTTCCGAACATCCTTAGGGAAACGAATTACTCCACACTAAAAGCTAACATACATGAAGTGCAAGTGTGGGTATTGAATGCATCCTAATGCCTAACATGTCATGGCATTATCATATAACAAGATGCAATCAATTCAACATGCAAGAAGAGATATTGAATAAATCAATAAAGCACAATGCACACAAAATATAAACACACCATACAAGAGTAAGAGTTATGCATGTTGTGTGTGTGTGTGCAACTATATCTCTTCAAGCCAATGTAAGCACTAGATATATACCTTTGGTGCTTGTCCTCTTGAGGTCTTGGAAAGGGTCTTGATCTTCAACAAACACCTAGACTACCCTTACAACCAAACCCCAACATGTGGTTTGACCACGAAATAAGCCAATCAATAATGGGAATCCTTACAATCTCCCCCTTTGGCTATTTCGTGACAAAACCACCACTCACATTGATTCCTCACAACATAATAGAAACTACAGGTCTACTTATGATTTTCTACTTTACAAAGAGATAAGATAAATAGTCTTGAAGTCTTCAATCTCAAGTAGAACAATCAATCCCTGAAAGCACAGTTTCTATACTTTCTAATACAAGAAAAGGTGAGATGAATCAAGTGAGATAAAACAAGCATTTGCATTTAAAAATTTAAGTACAACATCATGCAATGTATGAATGTGCAAATGCTCCCCCTCAAAGGGTTACTCCCCCTCAATTAGTATTCTCCCCAACATGCACAATTGCTACTACAATTTGCAACTCCCCTTACCACACCATACTCCCCCTTTTTGTCATGATATAGACAAGGAGTAGTCCCCAACCGGGTCACTCAAGGCAAAGAGAGATAGTAGCATTCTAGTATATGCATAATCAATATAAGTCACTTTATGCAATCTCAAATTTATTGGAGAGAAACAAGGAGATTTATTTAAACAAAATGTGTGAATCAAAAAAATTGCTTTGCATACAAGACATGTAGCATTTAAGTCCAAAATATCATGGTATTTGGCAAAGCAAATGACAAAGGTTTTCAATATGAATTCAAACCAATTTCACCAATGTCAAGAGAGAAGCAAGGATATAGGTTTTTATTGATTTCAATTTAAGAACAACTATATCCAACTTTATAAGCTAAACATGTCATGAGCGACTTTGCACCCTACTTGATTTTTCCGGATAAGATATCCGTATGATAGTAGACATGTTCAACCAATAAAGAAAGAGAGACATTTGGAT
Source organism: Acer yangbiense (assembly GCA_008009225.1). Classification (NCBI taxonomy): domain Eukaryota; kingdom Viridiplantae; phylum Streptophyta; class Magnoliopsida; order Sapindales; family Sapindaceae; genus Acer; species Acer yangbiense. The sequence continues at coordinate 30,030,235 of CM017763.1, read as the reverse complement.
TGTAAAATCCTTGAATGGATAAAAGATCCTTTTTCATTTAAGTCTCATAAGCTTTTTCACACATTTTTTGCAATTAAGAAATGCAATCATCAAAACATGCTTTTTAAGATTAGCATTTAGCATGTCATTTTAGCAATCATCATGTCATGGAGATCATTATAGGTCATTCAAATTAAATCCTATGTATATATCTCCTAGTCCAAAAATGCATGTTTGAACATAAATATGACATGGATTGCAATACAAGCATTGATCACACTTATTGAATAGAAAATATGTATACATAGTGTAACCAAGCTTACTCAAGCAACAAAAAGAGAAGCACAAGATATTTCGAATTTTTTGCAAGTGACAAGATGCAAAATAGCTCTCTTTGCTTAAGTTCCCCATATGGGGTCAAAATCCACACCACTTCAATGAAGGGCATGAGGTTTAAAAGACTTACCAAGTCCATAGGACCTAGTTGAACCTATTTGAGACATGTTTGTCTCGTAGCAAGCGGGTTCGTCTTTTATAATCCACTTAGGTGTCTCAATAACTACCTAGTGGTTATAGGTTCTAGAGTTCTAGATGGCAAAGAATCATGCAAATGATTTTCTTCCTTTTTAAGGACATGCATCTTAGCTCTAGCCTTTTTCTTTTCAATCATGCATATAAGATTACATATTTAAATGTAATGCAAGCAACTTGGTCTAACATGACCAACAATACCACACAAAAGACAAGAGGAGATAAGGTTAGGAATTATACCATTCCCTTGAGCATGCAAAAATGCTTTCCCTTGTCGTTGTGGTTGTCTTGGTAGTTGGATAGGATCTCTCCTCCTTTGATGATGACCAAGACAAAGTTGCTTGCTCGGTTGAGCTTGCATGATTGAACACTTCCCTATTAAGATCGTAGGTTGAGGGAAGATAGCCTTCTTGGTTGGTTAGACCAAGATTGAGGAAGGCTTGGGCTTGAAGCTCTTTGGAGATGTGAGCAACGCCCTTTCATCTTCGTCTCCTCTCTCTCCTTAGAGGGACATCTCCTCATCGGAGTCATTTTCTTCTCTCATAAATTCACTCATAGTGTTTGCGTTGAATGAATGCAAATGAGAAGAATGCAAGATGTATGTCAAAAACAATAATCATACAAAATGCACAACACACCAAAAATGAGCTTGGATCACCTAAGTATATCTAGGAACCCGCTCTGATACCAATTGAAAGTTCTCATAAAATACTCGAGGTGTGTTTATCAATATAAAGCTAGAGGGGGGGTGAATAGATTTTAACAATTATTACCCAATTTTCGCATGCAAGTCAATTTTACGAAAATGCCCCTACTAGACAACAAAACATACAAGTGTAATAAGATGCGGAAATAGTAAATGACACTTGATGTATACGTGGAAAACCCAACCACTGGGAAAAACCACGGGCTGTTAAGTGCGCCACACTCGGACCTCGAAATCCACTATATGAAAAGACGGTTACACCCTCAAGTGATTCTCGGACCCTCACCCTAGATAACCTCAGGCTATGGACACTACCAATCGCCACTCTTGGTTCAATCCCTAGTGATATCCCCTGATACACTACTCTTGGCGTGAGCACCCTCTAATCTACCACGCGGGCCTTTTATAGCGGCTCTAGTCCAATTTGCTTGAGGCCTAAGCAACCTTAGCCCCAAGACTTCAATCTCTCAAAAGAGATGCACAACCCTATGTGAATATGTATGAATATTCAATTAATGCAATAAGAGCTAGGGTACTCTAAATGCTTACCTAGGATTATAAGATGACAATATAATCAATCCTAGATATCACATATTAGCTATATGACATGGCATATAACTTTAGCTAAGTAAAGGATCACCACTCCTAGATACAAAGCTATCATATAAAACCCACAAACATTCAAAGGATTAACTAGTTGATTAAAAAACAATCTATCAACCTAGTTATCAATACATCACACAAGAATGTTCATGGCATAGCTATTAGGCAATAATGACCTAATCAAATAAGCTATGAAAAATAATCTCAATCAATAAATGAGATCAATTAGCTAGATGGCATATGAACATTAAAGCCTAGCTAATAAATAAAAACCCAATCAACACATAATCTCAATCTTATATGTAGAAATTAATCTAAACACATATAAGTAAAATATGAGATAAAATTGATAAGTAGAAACACTAATTATGTAAGATAAAAGTGTTCAACAAATCATACCATGTGTGTTAAAGAAGTCCCATGCATTAGCATATGCTAGATGATCCTAGATGATGCTTAGATGAAGATTTATGCATGTGGGGATGGGTTTAGAGAGATAAAGATATGATCTTTAAGCTTTCTCTCTCAAGTCTCTCTAAATATCTCTCTAGGGTTCTTATAATCAAAGACTTGTGTTCTGAACCAGAGATAAGGATGTATTTATAGAGACCAAAAACAGGGCAGGTGAAAATACAATTTTGCCCTTGAAACGCACCGATCGGCGGTTTCATTCGGCGGCCAGGCCGCCGAAATGAACCGCCGAATGGCTCCCGAGCGGAACAGGGGAACTTCGGCGACTTCATTCGGCGGTTTGGAAACCGCCGATCACAACCGCCGTTTTGGACCCGAGAGATATATTTCAATCAGGTCTGATTCGGCGGTTTCGAACGGCGGCCAGGCCGCCGAACTCAACCGCCGTTTCACCAATAATGGTGAAACCAAGGAGAAGCCAAAGGCAACTCCACCGGCGATCATCGCGCAAACCAAAGCACATTACCGTGCACGCGCGGACGTTTCCGAACATCCTTAGGGAAACGAATTACTCCACACTAAAAGCTAACATACATGAAGTGCAAGTGTGGGTATTGAATGCATCCTAATGCCTAACATGTCATGGCATTATCATATAACAAGATGCAATCAATTCAACATGCAAGAAGAGATATTGAATAAATCAATAAAGCACAATGCACACAAAATATAAACACACCATACAAGAGTAAGAGTTATGCATGTTGTGTGTGTGTGTGCAACTATATCTCTTCAAGCCAATGTAAGCACTAGATATATACCTTTGGTGCTTGTCCTCTTGAGGTCTTGGAAAGGGTCTTGATCTTCAACAAACACCTAGACTACCCTTACAACCAAACCCCAACATGTGGTTTGACCACGAAATAAGCCAATCAATAATGGGAATCCTTACATATAGAAACCTAGATATCTATCACAAAACAACACTCAATCAAATCAACACAACAATCTTTATCTTGAATATTAGAATTCAATCTAAGAACAATCAAGTAATAAAAGAGATGCCATAATAAATAAAACACTAATTATATATGATAATAGTGAAAAACTTACCAAAGCAAGTGTGATGATAAAAGACCCATGCAAGCAAGCATCCTAGATGTTAAGATTATGCTCAATAGCAAGAGTGTAATATTGTAATTGACAATCTTTTCATATTAATAAAGTGATTTCTGGTTTAACAAATCTTATAGCATTTATAGTTTAATATTATAATTGTCAAAGTAAATAATCATAAGGTCAAAAGACTATGAGAAAAAAAAGAATTGTTCGTACATCTGGATATGTATGAGATAGACACAATTCTTTAGTTAGTCTTGAATAACGTTCACAACTTAAGGTAAAGGTTGGGAACTTTTATCTTGTTAAAGTTGTAGATTCTTTTGCTGGCATTTGAGTGGGATCAAATGTGTTATGATGAGTCTAAAATCATCAAAGAGGTTTTGAGTAAAAGATCTAGTGCACTAGGTGCATTGAATAGGATCACAATGAAATACTTTATCTAGAACCGTCAGTAGATAAAAGTTTTTTTCATTATCAGGACAATCAGAGAGTCTATCTTAATCCTGAGATAAATGATGGACTTGTGGTTGCAAGTGTTATCATTTGAGTTATCAATGAGTATGATTATATAGCATAGTCTATCATCGATTGTTTGGTGGTATTCATTTGTTAATCGATAGAGGACTTCATTTATAGATATGGACATCGTGGCTCCATTTATTAAATGAGAGTAGAATATCATCATATGGATGTTTTGAAGTATTGGATATTAAATCTTAACGTTAAGTTTTCGATAGAGTCTATTGAAACATGGCTTCTGGACAAGTCAAAATATCCAAGTTCAAAATGTGGTCATATGAGTAAATATGGTAACTTGGAGAGCTATAGGCGGTCTATGCGCTCTTGGAGATTACTGATATTCTTTACGAGGATACACCATCTCCAATAAGATTGTCTAGGGTACGAATGAGAAATATTTACTTATTCTATCTTTATTTAAGAGTTCAATTTTAGCTCTTTAGTGGAATGAGCTAAAATTAATGGATTGGACCTAAGTGAATAATTTGTTGATTGTGATTAGGTTATGTCTGTTGTAGCTTAAATTTAGATAGCCCGCCAAGATCCCCAATCCACACGGACTTGCATGGATCACTTGATATATTATACCGGACCAATTTATGGGTCCATCTAGAATTGTACTTAATATATTAAGAATATAATTTGTATATTATTTATTTAATGGGCTGTTAAATCATATTAATATATTAATGAAAGGCATGTGGGGTTGTTTCTTTTAGTAAGAATGGGTCTGGTTCACATGTGGGCTTTTTATTTAAAGTCTAATGGATTAAATAAAATGGAAAATAATATATGGCCCATGTATGGTGCTTGGGCGGCAAGGCTAATATATTAGTCTAATATATTATTTTGTTTTATTATTTAATTAAATGGGAATTAATTTATTATTTAATTAAGAATCAAAATCTTTTTCTGACTAGGAAATATGTTTCTTAGTAATATACTGTCGTTGGTATTATAATAAATATTAAAGACTTAATTTGGTAAGTAGATAAATAAAAATATTTATTTATCTAGTCAAATTAGGAAGTCTTTGATATAGTCACAAATACACTAAAGAGTTGGATTAGGGTTTGAATTATAAAAAAGATTGATAGGAGTCTTTTGTGGAAACACAAATCCTCTTTTGTAGAGGATTTCGGTCACCACAAAGAAATCAATCAAGATAATTTGGTCACCCTAAAAAGATTTATATGGTGCAGGAAATTCGTCCTAAATAGACAATATATATGACAAGGAATTCGTCCAATATTATATATGATATTATGCAAAGAATTCGTCATATATAGATATATGATATGGAGTTGATATTATGGAGTTGATATGGAGTTGATATATATGATATAGATAAGATAATGGCAAGAAGAATTCGTATGTATATATACATATATTATATTTATGACAAGAAGAATTTGCATGCAAATATATATGTTATACTGAGCATTGAATTCGTCATATATAGATATATATTATTTTGGGCAAGGTGAATTTCGGCCACTATAAATAAACATAGTGTGGAATTCGGCTAAGCCTAGGGGCTTGCATGAGAGTTATTTTTCTTTAGCTTGAAAAATAGAATCCAACTCTTAGACATAGTGTGATTTTCAGCCAAGAGGATATAGAGAGAAGAATTGTTTTTACTTCGATAGTGTACTAGTAAGCTTTTACATCAAAAGGCTTTGTGCACAATTTCGAATAAAGCTCACGCGAGTTTTGATCATTAGATTGAGAATTCAAAAGTGACCGGAACGTTCTTCGTTATCTCTTGGAAGTTTTTGTGACTAACGAAAAAGAAAAGATTTTGTTATCCATCCTCAGGTACACAATTCAAAGAAAGGGAGACCATGCTCCTAGGTGATTCACGTTCGTGATTGGATTGGAAGATCTTGCAGATTACCATCGACGCAATGTCAATCGGATCACGCGACAAAGGTATGATACTTTTGATTATATATGTTTAATTAATTTAAGGGTTAAGGTTCATAAAAGGAAAAATTTTAAACTATACTAAACTTGCTTTTAGTCTCGCTTCCGTTGCGTTGACCGTATTTTTCCCTACAATTGGTATCAGAGTCTGGTTGTACCCTTTAATTAATTAACGTATATATACATGAATCTATTTCTTTTTATTGTGATTATGCATGTTTAGAAAGAGATGGCACTCTAGGTATTCGCATATATAATTACATGTGGATGTATGGATTTATATATGTTTTTATGTGGATTGTTGTTGCTCGATTTTGGTCCTAGAATTTCAATGTATTTTTGTTTTGGAATTGTAACAAGAAGGGTGGTCTATCATCGCCATAATTCCTTCTTGATAGTTGCTTTATTTTTTTATTATTGTAAATAAATAGTGCAGTATTTTATGTATTTTAATTTACTGCAGTTTTTTTATTTATTTTAAGTGCAGTTTTTTTTTTGTAATAAGTACTGCAGTGAATAAAAAAAAAAAAACAAATTAATACTGCAGTATTTTATATGTTTATATACTGCTGTAATATGTTCGAGTATTGAAGATTCGAAGACATGAAGAATAGGAAGCAACTGGAACCTAGAACGAGCACCGTGCGCACCCTAGGAGTGGATTGGGCTGCGCATGGCAAGCCCACATCATGGTGGGCTGCGCACGGCAGCCCTTAGGGTCTCATGGGCTGCGCACAGCAGACCCTTTGTGGGGTTGTGGGGTGTGCTCGCCTATGGGAGGCAGCCGAGGTATGCGCGGATGGTTGATGGCCACTTGAAGATCTTGTATTCCTAACAAATTGTAATTTACTTGCTTTTCTAGGATGGACCAAAATTGTGGCTATTTATTTTTTGTATAAATATTACAATATTTGTTATTGTATGATAACATGTCATATAGAATAGGAGTGCCACTCATATATCTCTTTTGGTATGAACATGCATTGAATGATTTAGGTATCTAAATTGGCATTTAGATAACTTGGTAAATCATTCTATGGGATTTAATCACACGCCTTAAATAATTGAGTGGGAGAAGGTGTTTTGCAACACCTATGGCCTCCAAGGTTAGTTGAGCTTTATTATAGGTAATCCCCCCAAGGGGCATCCATGAATGGAATTTAGCAACATACTTCCTTACAAGGATAGACTAGACAATTGACTCAAACGAGATCTACTCCCCAAGGAGGGATTTTCGTGAGAGAAAATATTGAGGGTCGATATCTTGGTAACACACTCAATGTAATTTTATTGATATCCTCCCAAGAGTTCTTGTCAGTAAAATTGCAAGGCTAAAGTTAAAAACGCTGGTTGTTATGTTAACAATTAGGTGGGACCTAGTCCAACTATTAAATGGTACGTACTCCCAAAGGAGGCGTAACATTTATGGGTGTTGGATCACCGTTGAATTTTTATGATTGAGTTATTTATTTAAATCAAGATAAATATTCGAAAGTGCTTTATCATGATTGTTTACTCATATATAATTTTGTTTTATTAAGAAATCATGACCCCATCCCTAATGATCATCCTAAAAGATAAATATTTTAACTAGTGATAATTATGTCACATGGAAAAGGAAAATTGGGTTGTTGCTGCAAGCTGAAAAACATAAGTTTGTTCTGACTACTCCTAAAAACCACCTGCTCCCACTAATGAATCTAATGTGATGCAAAGAGACGAGTATGAGCAGTGGAAGACCTCGAATGAGTTGGCCAAATGGCTACCATCTCCGACGTGTTGCAACAGCAGCATGAAGGAATGGGGTCTGCTGCTGATATGATGATGTCTCTAGAAGAGATTCATATGGTTGGTAAAGTTGCTACTGTTAAGACCCGTCAGAAGGTCAAGGAATAACAGAAGAAAAAGCAACTTGGGCCTACCAAGAAGTGAAACAAATAATAGCACGGTGTGTATAAAGCTATCTAGAGGGGGGGTGAATAGATTTTACGCTTTTTACCCAATTTTTCGTGTTAGTCAAAATTACGAAAATGCCCTCAAGATAATATAACCAAGCAATTGTAATATGGTGCGGAAATTAAAACAACACTTGGTTTTTACGTGGAAACCCTCACGGGAAAAACCACGGGCTATGTAAGTAAGCCACACTCGAACCTCGAATCCACTAAATGTGCAAACGATTACAACCTAATCCCGGAAGTAATCACACACCTACCTAATCCCGGTATGAGTGAACCTAGTCCAATTTGCTTGCGTTCTAAGCAACCTAATCCCGGATGCTACACACAAGACTTACTTTCTCTATGAAGAGAATATACAACCTATGTGAATATATAAAATATCCAAAATGCAATTAAGAGCTAGGTTACTCTATATGCTTATCTAGGATAGTGAATATGCAATTAATTCAATCCTAGATATTAAAAGCTAGATGACATGTCAAATAGCTTAGCTAAACATAGATTAACAAAACCTAGATAGCTATCAAAAATACAACACTCAATCATGTCAACACAACAATCTCTAATTTGTATCTAGAATATATTCAAGAGCATACAAATAATATAAGAGATGTCAATGATAAATAAAACACTAATTATGTATGATAATAGTGAAGAACTTACCAAAGAATATGTGTTGACCAAAACCCATGTAAGCAAGCATCCTAACTAAGCTAGAAAATGCTAGATGATATTTTGATGCATATGAGAATGGTTTTTGAGTGTTAAAAAGGTGTTCTTGATTTGATTTTCTCTCAAATGTCTCTCTTTGAAGTTTAGGGTTCTTAGAGTTAAAGAACATTAAATCTGAAAATGAGAAAGTGTGATATTTATAGGCATCAAGAACAGGGCATGTGAAAAGACAAGTTTGCCCTTGAAACGCACCGTTCGGCGGTTTCAATCGGCGGCCAGGCCGCCGATAATGACCGCCGAATTGAGCTCGTGAAGAACAGAGCAAAAACGGCGGTTCATTCGGCGGTTTCGTGACCGCCGATCCCAACCGCCGAATCAGACCCGAGAGATCGAAATCGATCAGGTATGAACGGCGGTTTCGAACGGCGGTCGTGACCGCCGATCGTGACCGTAAAATTGCTCCTAGAAGCAAACGGCGGTTCCATTCGGCGGCCAGGCCACCGATCATAACCGCCAATCACCAACAGAGGTGAAAACCAAGGAGAAGCCAAGGGCATTCTCCGTGGGCAGTCTTCGCGCAAAACCAAGCACATTCTAGTGTATGCGCGGACGTTTCCGAACACTATCAGGAAACGAATTACAAGACACATAAATACACAACAAGATATAACAATCAAAGTGCTAGTGTGTAATGTGACATATGAAGAGAATGCACACAAATGTAAGAATGCAAAGTGTGTGTGTGCTTCTAAATCTCTTCAAAGAAAGTTAAGCACTAGAAGTATACCTTTGGAGTGCTCGTCCCTTGAGGTCTTGAAAGGGCCTTTGAGAATGATTCTCAATCATCTAAACTACCCTTACATACAAACCCCAATACGTGGTTTGTCCACGAAATAAGCCAATCAAAGAATGGGAATCCTTACAAGAAGGAGACTAAGAAAGTAACCAAGATCAAAAGGAAGTACTTCTTTTGTGGTGAAAAGAGACATTGGAAAAGTAATTGCCCAAAGTCTCAGAATAAGAAGGAACAACGTAATGTAAATTATCTTGAACATGTTTACTGGCAGATTCTACAGATTCTTGGATTGTAGACTCAGTAGCCAAATAATCATGTTTGTTATTTCTTATGGGGGTTTCAAGAAAGGAGAAGGCTGAATAAGAATGAAATCAACTTGCGTTTAGGCAACGGAGCGTTGGTGTTTGCTAGTGCAGTGGGAGATATTAGAGTTAATCTAAGATTCTAGTAGACATTTAGATTTGATAGACATTTATTATGTACCTCAATTCAAGAGAAATTTAATTTCAGTTTCTTGTTTAAATAAATTTAAATATTCGGTTACTTTTAATAAATTTTTTATTATTAGTACGGATGACAAATTTGTTTGCAAAGGTACATTGGAAAATGGTCTATTCTATTTACATAGAAATATCTCTCACTTGTTAGACACAGAATTAACGCAACCTAACCATAAAAGAATAAAATTATCATAAGATGAAACCTACCTATGCCATTTGCGCCTAAGTCATATTAACCTTATTAGGAATAAAAGATTGGTTAGTGATGGACCTTTAAGTGACTTAAAGGTTGATGATCTACCAACTTGTAAATCCTGTTTGGAAGGTAAAATGACCAAAAGGTCGTTCAGGACCAAAGGCACAAGAGCCACTGAATGTTTAGGATTAATGCATACCAATGTATATGGTCCTATGAACATTCAAGCTAGAGGTGGATATGAGTACTTCATCACTTTCACAGATGATTATTTGAGATTTGGTTATGTGTATCTCATGAGACATAAGTCGGATGCTTTTGACATGTTCAAAGCATTTAAAGCTGAAGTAGAAAATTAGCTAGAGAAACACATAAAAATCTTGAGATCTGATCGTGGTGGATAATATCTATCTGGTGAGTTTCAGCGATATCTTATTGATAATGGAATTGTTTCTCAGTTTTCTGCACCAGGTACACCTTAACAAAATGGGGTGGCAGAAAGGAGAAATAGAACTCTTTTGGACATGGTTAGGTCTATGTTGAGTTATTCAACACTTCCTATTTCTTTTTGGGGATATGTTTTACAAATTGCTATATACATTCTAAACGATGTACCATCTAAGTCGGTTCCTCAAACACCGCATGAGTTGTGGACTGGGCGAAAGCCTAGTTTACAACACTTAAGGATATTTAGTTGTCCTGCGCATGTGTTAGAAGGAAAGATAGAAAAGATGGAGTCCTGTTCGGAAACATGCATATTTGTAGGGTATCCAAAAGAAACCAAGGGATATTATTTCTATAGTCCTTCAGATCTTAAAGTATTTGTTTCAACAAATGCTAAATTTCTAGAAAAGGACTATATGAATGATTTTGTACATAGAAGTAGAATTGTCCTGAATGAGATGTCAGTAGATACAATTCCACAAGAGGTTACACAACCTAGCCCAATTGTAAGTTCCGCGTCATCATAAAATCAACAACCTACCATTTCTCGTTGTAGTGGGAGGGTTAGTAGAAAACCCGAGAGATACATCGGTTTGGGAGAATCAATGGAGAATCTCCCGGACGACGATGATCCCTACACCTATATGGAAGCAATGGAGGATGTTGATTGTCGCCATTGGCAAAAGGCAATGCAAGTTGCAAAAATCCAAATATGGATTAAAGTAAGCATCCTGATCCAGGAACATAAGGTTCGATCAAGTTGTGACGAACCTTGTGTATGCAAAAGGATTAATGGCGACAAGTTGGTTTTCCTAAATTCTTTATGTTGATGATATATTACTCATCGGAAACGATCTAGGTGTATTGACATTAGTAAAAGAATGGTTAGCAAAACAATTTGATATGAAGGACTTAGGAGAAACAAGTTATATTCTTGGTATCAAAGTAATAAGGGATAGAAAGAATATAACGATTGCACTATCCCAAGCTTCATACATAGATAAAATCTTGTCTAGATTTTCCATGCAAGATTCCAAGAAAGGTATGTTACTTTTCATAAATGGAATCAAACTTTCTAAGGAACAAGTTCCTAAGAATGAGCATGAAGAGCAATTTATGAGTAGGATTCCAAATGCCTCGGCAGTTGGAAGTCTCATGTATGCAATGCTCTGCACTAGACCACATATTTGTTTTGCTGTGGGCATAGTTAGCAGTTTTCAATCGAAACCTGGTCCTGATCACTAAACGGCAGTCAAACATATTTTCAAGTATCTCAGAAGAACGAGAGATAATATGCTTGTATACTCATGAGGGGATTTGGTTCTCGTTGGGTATACAGATTCTGATTTTCAGTCGGATTCTGACTACCAGAAAATCCACATCAGGATATGTGTTTACTATTGGAAAAGGAACAGTCATATGGAGGAGTATCAAGCAATCTTGTATTATTGATTCCACCATGAAAGCTAAGTATGTTGCTGCATGCGAAGCTGCCAAAGAGACTGTTTGGCTCCGCCAATTCCTGATTGACTTGGAAGTGGTTCCCAGTGCGAATAAGCAGATCACTATCTACTGTGATAACAGTTGGCTAATTCGAGAGAACCAAGAAGTCATAAGAGAGGAAAACACATTGAAAGGAAGTATCATCTTCTTAGGGAGATTGTGCATAGGGGTGACGTGACGATTACCAAAATCGCGTCTGCAAAAAATCTAGCGGATCCCTTCACAAAGGCTCTACCACATAACAGTTTTGATGGGCACCTAGAGAACATGGGAATGAGAGATATGACACATTTGCTATAGCGAGATTGTTAGGATTATGCTCAATAGCAAGAGTGTAATATTGTAATTGACAATCTTTTCATATTAATAAAGTGATTTCTGGTTTAACAAATCTTATAGCATTTATAGTTTAATATTATAATTGTCAAAGTAAATAATCATAAGGTCAAAATACTATGAGAAAAAGAAGAATTGTTTATACATCTGGATATGTATGAGGTAGACACAATTCTTTAGTTAGTCTTGAATAACGTTCACAACTTACGGTAAAGGTTGGGCACCTTTATCTTGTTAAAGTTGTAGATTCTTTTGCTGGCATTTGAGTGGGATCAAATGTGTTATGATGAGTCTAAAATCATCAAAGAGGTTTTGAGTAAAAGATCTAGTGCACTAGGTGCATTGAATAGGATCACAATGAAATACTTTATCTAGAACCGTCAGTAGATAAAAGTTTTTTTCATTATCAGGACAATTGGAGAGTCTATCTTAATCCTGAGATAAATGATGGACTTATGGCTGCAAGTGTTATCATTTGAGTTATATCTTAACGTTAAGTTTTCGATAGAGTCTATTGAAACATGGCTTCTGGACAAGTAAAAATATCCAAGTTCAAAATGTTGTCATATGAGTAAATATGGTAACTTTGAGAGCTATAGACGGTCTATGCGCTCTTGGCGATTACTGATATTCTTCACGAGGATACACCATCTCCAATAAGATTGTCTAGGGTACGAATGAGAAATATTTACTTATTCTATCTTTATTTAAGAGTTCAATTTTAGCTCTTTAGTGGAATGAGCTAAAATTAATGGATTGGACCTAACTGAATAATTTGTTGATTGTGATTAGGTTATGTCTGTTGTAACTTAAATTTAGATAGCCCGTCAAGATCCCCAATCCACACGGACTTGCATGGATCACTTGATATATTCTACCGGACCAATTTATGGGTCCATCTAGAATTGTACTTAATATATTAAGAATATAATTTGTACATTATTTATTTAATGGGCTGTTAAATCATATTAATATATTAATGAAAGGCATGTGGGCTTGTTTCTTTTAGTAAGAATGCTTATGGTTCACATGTGGGCTTTTTATTTAAAGTCTAATGGATTAAATAAAATGGAAAATAATATATGGCCCATGTATGGTGCTTGGGCGGCAAGGCTAATATATTAGTCTAATATATTATTTTGTTTTATTATTTAATTAAATGGGAATTAATTTATTATTTAATTAAGAATCAAAATCTTTTTCTGACTAGGAAATATGTTTCTTAGTAATATTATAATAAATATTAAAGACTTAATTTGGTAAGTAGATAAATAAAAATATTTATTTATCTAGTCAAATTAGGAAGTCTTTGATATAGTCACAAATACACTAAAGAGTTGGATTAGGGTTTGAATTATAAAAAAGATTGATAGGAGTCTTTTGTGGAAACACAAATCCGCTTTTGTAGAGGATTTCGGTCACCACAAAGAAATCAATCAAGAGAATTCGGTCACCCTAAAAAGATTTATATGGTGCAGGAAATTCGTCCTAAATAGACAATATATATGACAAGGAATTCGTCCAATATTATATATGATATTATGCAAAGAATTCGTCATATATAGATATATGATATGGAGTTGAATTCGCCTACATATACATAAGATAATGGCAAGAAGAATTCGTATGTATATATACATATATTATATTTATGACAAGAAGAATTTGCATGCAAATATATATGTTATACTGAGCATTGAATGGGTAATATATAGAAATATATTATTTTGGGCAAGGTGAATTTCGGCCACTATAAATAAACATTGTGTGGAATTCGGCTAAGCCTAAGGGCTTGCATGAGAGTTATTTTTCTTTAGCTTGAAAAATAGAATCCAACTCTTAGACATAGTGTGATTTTCAGCCAAGAGGATATAGAGAGAAAAATTGTTTTTATTTCGATAGTGTACTAGTAAGCTTTTACATCAAAAGGCTTTATGCACAATTTCGAATAAGGCTCACACGAGTTTCGATCATTAGATTGAGAATTCAAAAGTGACCTGAACGTTCTTCGTTATCTCTTGGAAGTTTTTGTGACTAACGAAAAAGAAAAGATTTTGTTATCTATCCTGAGGTACAAAATTCAAAGAAAGGGAGACCACGCTCCTAGGTGATTCACGTTCGTGATTGGATTGGAAGATCTTGCGGATTACCATCGACGCAATGTCAATCGGATCACGCGACAAAGGTATGATACTTTTGATTATATATGTTTAATTAATTTAAGGGTAAGGTTCATAAAAGGAAAAATTTTAAACTATACTAAACTTGCTTTTAGTCTCGCTTCCGCTGCGTTGACCGTATTTTTCCCTGCACTAGATATGCTAGAGAATGCTAGATGAACTTTGATGCAAATGGATTTTGGTTTGAGTGTTTAAATGAGCAAACTTTGTTGCTTTCTCTCTTAAAAATCTCTGTTTTAAAAGTAGGGTTCTTGATGATTAAAGAGTCACATTCAGAACAAGAGAAAGTGATGTATTTATAGGCATGAAAAACAGAGCATGTGAAAAGACAAGTTTGCCCCTGAAACGCACTGATCGGCGGTTTCAATCGGCGGCCAGGCCGCTGATCATAACCGCCGAATTTAACCCGAGAAGAACAGGGGAACAACGGCGGTTTCGTGACCGCCGATCTAACCGTCGAATCAAACCGAGAGATTAAATCAATTAGGTATGAACGGCGGTTTCGTGACCGCCGAATCAAACCGAGAGATAAAATCAATCAGGTCTGAACGGCGGTTTCGAACGGCGGTCGTGACCACCGATCGTAACCCCAGAATTGCTCCAGACACTTCTGGAAGCAAACGGCAGTTTCATTCGGCGGCCAGGCCACCGATCATAGGTGAAAACCAAGGAGAAGCTAAGGGCATTCTCTGTAGGCGGTCTTCACGCAAAACCAAGCATATTCTAGTGCATGAGCGGACGTTTCCGAATACTATCGGGAAACGAATTACAAGACACAAATACACACAATAAAAAATAACATATAAGTGCAAGTGTGAAATGTGACATGTGAAGAGAAATCACACAAATGCATGAATGCTAAGTGAGTGTGTGCAATCTAAATCTTTTCAAAGAAAAGTAAGCACATAGAAATTTACCTTCTGTGCTTATCAAGACGAGGTCTTCAAAGGGCTTGAGCAATAACAACAACACCTAAGCTACCCTTACAAAGAACCCCAACATGTGGTTTGTCCACGAAATGAGCCAATCAACAAATAGGAACCTTACAGAAGGCTTCAAAGTGAGGATCATGCCCATTGGTTTAATGATAGTGACAATGATGTTCGCAACCCTTATCGACCTACTAGATCTTACCCTAGGCAACCTGACAGAGACGAATTTCCTAGAGACTTTAGGGGTCAACAAATGGCAAACCCTCTCGAACAACCTCGAGCACATGATGATATGGGAGATTTAACCAAAAGAGTTACATAGAAGCACCTAAATTTGATAGTAGAATAGACCATAATGTGTTTTCAGATTGGATAGATGCTTTGGAAGATTATTTTGATTGGTACCGCATGAGTGAAGGGTAAAAGGTTCGTTTTGCTAAACTTAGATTGGTAGGATCTGCTAATAAATATTAGCAAAGTATTCAAAAGCAAATGGAGCATTTAGGTCAAGAACAAATTACCTTGTGGGCTGAGATGAAGCTTAGGTTGAAAGAAAAATATCTCCCTCCCTCTTATAAGAATCTCTTGCTAGATCAATTGCCAAACCTTAAGCAACCTCATCTAGTGTTACCGATTATCTTACTCGATTTGAGGATCTTAGGGTGAGATGTGAGATAAAAGAAGGGCATTGTGTTGCCACTGCTAGGTTTATCAATGGCCTAAAGCTCGAAATAAAAAGAGAAGTCAATGTGCACTCTGTTACGACTCTAGAGCAGGCCTATCATAAGGCCTTAGAGTTTGAGACTTACTTTAGCTTCCCCTCCACTCTTAGACTAAGGCCTACCCCATTTGAAAATTCTCAACCATCTCAGTCGACACCTTTAGAATCTACTAGTTCTCAACCTAGGGCTCCTTAAGGAATTATAAGTTTCAAGCTTGGTAGTAATCCTACCTCACATACTAGCTTTAATTCTCAGATTGAGTGTTTCAATTGTCATGCTAAAGGCTACATAGCTTATCGTTGTCCTACTTGTACCCTAGCTTTGATTGAAGAGCTTGATAAACCTCCCATAGACGAACAAGGTGGAGAAATTGTTGAACCTTTAGAGGTCTTTGATGATTTAGGCTTAGATGATCTTAGTGGCGATGGTATTGGACTCTTAGGTGTAATACGATGTAACAAAACATGTGAGTCTGACAGTGAATCTGTCTTTTGGACACTATAGTTCTTATACAATTGCTCGCATTTGTCTTGAGCCTTTGCCACTCTCTTCCAAACATTTTCTACCCACCCTATTAGACTTGGTTTGTCTAGCCTTACACCTGGATCAACTGCTTATTTACTTAATTTGCCTACCAATTTAACTATTTCTTCAATGACTATGGCAGATTTATATCTTATTCAAGGCACTTTCGAGCCTCCATGGCTGGTTTTCACGCAGCCCCTGTCTTGTATGACTCTCCCTCGGATTTGTAATGGTGGGTTGTCTTTCTTAAATTTCCACTCTCCGGAGACGAGTTCCTTTCAAGCGAGGGAGAATGATGGGGAATTAGATATGCTTTATTAGATATTTAGATGATATTAGTTATTATATTGTATTTATCTTGAGAATAAATTATCTCCTTAAGAGATTAGTTTATGTTTGTTTTATCTTTATCTTTATCACGAGTTAGGTGTTTAGGTGTTTATCATTTTGTTAGATATAAATAGGCCCATTCAGAGCCTATTGTAATCAGACTTGATGAATTGAATGTAGGGAAAAATACAGTCGCACAGCGGAAGCGAGACTAAAATCGAGTTTAGTATAGTTTAAAATTTTTCCATAATTTGAACCTTAACCCTCTAATTAATTAAACATATAATACTAAAGATATCATACCTTTGTCGCGTGATCCGATTGACATTGCGTCGATGGTAATCCGCAAGATCTTCCAATCCAATCACGAACCTGAATCACCTAGGAGCGTGGTCTCCCTTCTCTTTGAATTGTGTACCTGAGGATGGATAACAAAATTTTTTTCTTTTTCGTTAGTCACAAAACCTCCAAAAGATAACAAAGAACGTTTCGGTCACTTTTGATTTCTCAATCTAATGATCAAAACTCACGTGAACCTTATTCGAAGTTGTGCACAAAGCCTATTGATGTATAAGCTACTAGTGCACTATCGGAGTAAAATGATCTCTTCTCTTTTTCTCTCTTGGCCGAATTATCACACTAATCTCTAGAGTTGGATTTTTATTTTTCTCAAGCAAAAGAAAAATCACTCTCTATCCAAGACATTAGGGTTTGCCGAATTCTATTCACGTAATATAATGTTTCTTGCACAATATATTATATATCTCGAATGCAAACTTTGCACAATATGTTATATATATATATATATGTCTAGTGCGCAGACTTTGCATCATATATTATATATGTCTAGTGCACAATATCATATATATATATCTAGCACAATATATTATATATATCTATATATATATATTGCGGCCTTGCTAAATGTATAATATATATCTAGTGCGAAATCTTTGCACAATATATTATATATTGTAGCTGAAATCCTTTACCATGTAGGATTTGTGTCTTTTGACTTAAATCCTAACCCTATGTAGATTTCCTTAGAATTCCAAATCCTAATCCAACTCTTTAGTATATTTGTGACTAAATAAAAGACTCCCTTATTTGACTGGATAAATAAATTCCTTATTTATCTACTTACCAAATAAAGTCTTTTATATTTATTATACTACCACAATAGTATACTACTAAGAAACATATTTCCTAGTCAGAAAAAGATTTTGATTTTTAATTAAATAATTAATTAATCAATTAATTAATTTCCATTTAATCAAATAATAAAATAAAACAATATAATATCATATATATATCTCGGCCATGTGCCATATATATTAATATATCTATATATTATTTTTTCTATTTTATTAAATCCATTGGACCTTAATAAAAGACCCACATGTGAACTAGGCCCATTCTTACTAAAAGAAACAAGTCCACATGCCTTAATACAATTCTAGATGGACCCATAAATTAGTCCGGTAGAATATATCAAGTGATTCATGCAAGTCTGTGTGGATTGGGGATCTTGGCGGGCCTATCTAAATTTAAGCTCCAATAGACATAACCCAATCACAATCAACAAATGATTCACTTAGGTTCAATCTATTAATTTTAGTTCATTCCACTAAAGAACTAAAATTGCACTCTTAAATAAAGATGGAATAAGTAAATGATTCTCATTCATACCCTAGACAATCTTATAGGAGATCGTGTATCCTCGTGAAGAATATCAGTAATCGCCAAGAGCTCATAGACCACCTATAGCTCTCCAAGTTACCATATTTACTCATATGACCACATTTTGAACTTGGACATTTTGACTTGTCCAGAAGCCATGTTTCAATAAACTCTATCGAAAACTTAACGTTAAGATTCAATATCCAATACCTCAAAACATCCATATGATGATATTCTACTCTCATTTAATAAATGGAGCCACGATGTCCATATCTATAAATGAAGTCCTCTATCGATTAACAAATGAATATCACCAAACTATCGAGGATAGACTATGCTATATAATCGTACTCATTGATAACTCAAATGATACCACTTGCAACCATAAGTCTATCATTTATCTTAGAATTAAGATAGACTCTCCGATTGTCCTGATAATCAAAAAACTTTTATCTACTGACGGTTCTAGATAAAGTATTTGAAACAAATTATAGCACGGTGTGTATAAAGCTATCTAGAGGGGGGGTGAATAGATTTTACGCTTTTTACCCAATTTTTCGTGTTATTCAAAATTACGAAAATGCCCTCAAGATAATATAACCAAGCAATTGTAATATGGTGCGGAAATTAAAACAACACTTGGTTTTTACGTGGAAACCCTCACGGGAAAAACCACGGGCTATGTAAGTAAGCCACACTCGAACCTCGAATCCACTAAATGTGCAAACGATTACAACCTAATCCCGGAAGTAATCACACACCTACCTAATCCCGGTATGAGTGAACCTAGTCCAATTTGCTTGCGATCTAAGCAACCTAATCCCGGTTGCTACACACAAGACTTACTTTCTCTATGAAGAGAATACAACCCTAAGTGAATATATGTGAATATCCAAAATGCAACATAGAGCAAGGGAAACCCTATATGCTTATCTAAGATGATTAATATTCAATTAAGAGCAATCCTAGATATCAAAACTAAATGACATGTCAATTAGTTTAGCTAATCAATATTAAGCACAAAACCTAATATGCTAGCACAATACAACTTCTCAAACATACATCATACTCATCTCAATATTGTATCCAAAGCATACAAAATAATCAACAAGTAATTAATTGAGATTGCTAGATAAGAGAAACACAAAACATGTAAGATATTAGTGAAAAACTTACCAAGCAAAGTATGATGAAGATTCCATGCAAGATGACATCTAGATGATCCAAGATGATGCTAGATGATGATTGATGATCATGAAAAAATGTTTGAGTGATTAAAATTGAGTTCTTTGTGTATTTTTCTTCTCTTGAAAAATATTCTAAGTATAGAATATGAATCTGAACTCTCTTGGCTGACCTAAAGTCAAAGTGTTATATATATAGGGGCCATAAGTGAAGTGTGGTCGTTTTGAAAAACGCACCAAAAATTGCTCTGTGCGCTGGTGGACTTGCGCTGGACGACAGGCGCAAGACCAGCGCACACGCACATTTTTGCATTGGCGCTGGACGACATGCGCTCACACAGGCGCCATACCAGCGGAGCCACACTGGGCGATTAGCGCTGGTGACCTTTCGCTGGTGTAGACCAGCGCACGACCGGCGACAGAGAACTGGACGATCTGCGCTGGTGGTCTGCGCTGGTGTGGACCAGCGCATGACCAGCGGCACGCCACTGGGCGTTTTGCGCCGGTGAGTGGCGCTGGACGTCAGGCGCAGGTGGACCAGCGCACAGCCCACAACTTTGAACCCCACAAGCAATCATGGAAGGGGAACAAAGGTAAACTAAGATGCATCCTAAAAGCCTAAATGTTATGATGATATAAACACAAGATGCAATCATTATACCAAGCAAGAAGAGATGTAAATAGGCATTGATGCACAACAAAAAGAAACACAACATACAAAGATTAAACATATGCATGAGTTGTGAGTGTGTGCAACTATCTCTTCAAGACAAGTAAGCACTTAGAGTATTACTTTTGGTGCTTGTCAATTATGAGGTCTTCAAAGGGCCTAAGCAATAACAACAACATCTAAACTACCCTTACAAAGAATCCCCACATATGGTTTGATCACGAAATAAGCCAATTAAAAACAACGGGAATCCTTACAGTATTTCATTGTGATCCTATTCAATGCACCCAGTGCACTAGATTCTTTTACTCGAAGACCCTTCGATGATTTCAGACTCATCATAACTCATTTGATCCCACTCAAATGCTAGCAAAAGAATTCTACAACTTTAACAAGATAAAGGTGCCCAACCTTTAACTTAAGTTGTGAACATTATTCAAGACTAACTAAAGAATTGTGTCTACCTCATACATATCCAGATGTACAAACAATTCTTATTTTCTCATAGTCTTTTGACCTTATGATTATTTACTTTGACAATTATAATATTAAACTATAAATGCTATAAGATTTGTTAAACCAGAAATCACTTTATTAATATGAAAAGATTGTCAATTACAATATTACACTCTTGCTATTGAGCATAATCCTAACAATCTCCCACTTGCGCTATAGCAAATATGTCATATCTCTCATTCCCATGTTCTCTAGGTGCCCATCAAAACTGTTATGTGGTAGAGCCTTTGTGAAGGGATCCGCTAGATTTTCTGCTGACGCGATTTTGGTATTCGTCACGTCACCCCTATGCATAATCTCCCTAAAAAGATGCTACTTCCTTTCAATGTGTTTTCCTCTCTTATGACTTCTTGGTTCTCTCGAATTAGCCACTGCTCCACTGTTATCACAGTAGATAGTGATCTGCTTATTCGCACTGGGAACCACTTCTAAGTTAATCAGGAATTGGCGGAGTGAAACAGCCTCTTTGGCAGCTTCGCATGCAGCAACATACTTAGCTTCCAAGGTGGAATCAACAATACAAGATTACTTGATACTCCTCCATATGACTGTTCCTATTCCAATAGTAAACACATATCATGATGTGGATTTTCTGGTAGTCATAATCCGACTGGAAATCAGAATCTGTATACCCAACGAGAATCAAATCCCTTCCTGAGTATACAAGCATATTATCTCCCGTTCTCCTGAGATACTTGAAAATATGCTTGACTGCCGTCCAGTGATCAGGACCAGGTTTCGATTGAAACCTGCTAACTATGCCCACAGCAAAATAAATATTTGGTCTAGTGCAGAGCATTGTATATATGAGACTTCCAACTGCCGAGGCATTTGGAATCCTACTCATGAATTGCTCTTCATGTTCATTCTTAGGAACTTGTTCCTTAGAAAGTTTGATTCCATTTCTGAAAAGTAACATACCTTTCTTGGAATCTTGCATGGAAAATCTAGACAAGATTTTATCTATGTATGAAGCTTGGGATAGTGCAATTGTTCTATTCTTTCTATCCCTTATTACTTGGATACCAAGAATATAACTTGCTTCTCCTAAGTCCTTCATATCAAATTGTTTTGCTAACCATTCTTTTACTGATGTCAATACACCTACATCGTTTTCGATGAGTAGTATATCATCAACATAAAGAATTTAGGAAAACCAACTTGTCGCCATTAATCCTTTTGCATACACAAGGTTCGACACAGCTTGATCGAACCTTATGTTCTAGGATCAGGATGCTTGCTTTAATCCATATTTGGATTTTTACATCTTGCATTGCCTTTTGCCAATGTCGACCATCAACATGCTCCATTGCTTCCTTATATGTGTAGGGATTATCGTCGTCCGGGAGATTCTCCATTGATTCTCCCAGACCGATGTATCTCTTGGGTTTTCTACTAACCCTCCCACTATGATGAGGAATGGTAGGTTGTTGATTTTGTGATGGTGTGGAACTTACAATTGGGCTAGGTTGTGTAACCTCTTGTGGAATTGTATCTCCTGACATCTCATTCAGGACAATTCTACTTTTGGGTACAAAATCATTCATATAGTCTTTTTCCAGAAATTTAGTATTTGTTGAAACAAATACTTTAAGATCTGAAGGACTATAGAAATAATATCCCTTAGTTTCTTTTGGATACCCCACAAATATGTGTAAGGTTCCCATTTGTTGATTGGCTCATTTCGTGGACAAACCACATGTTGGGGTTCTTTGTAAGAGTATGCTAGGTATCGGTTTTATTGTTCGAAGCCCTTTGAAGACCTCGTGTTGATAAGCACGGAAGGTAAATTTCTATGTGCTTACTTGTCTTGAAGAGGTAGTTGCACACACTCACAACTCATGCATACGTTTAATCTTTGTATGTTGTGTTTCTTATTGCTGTGCATTAATGCTTATTTTCATCTCTTCTTGCATGTTAGTTTGACTGCATCTTGCATATCCAATTGCCTTGTCATGTTTAGACTTAGGATTGCATTTTTGCATTGGGCGCTCCCAAAGGCGCACTACAGAGGCGCTGTACGAACAGCGCCCATTGAGCGCTGTTCAGACCTGATCGATTTAATTCGGTCGCTGTTGGGTCGCTGTTGGGGCGCTGTACGAAGCGCTCTACGTACAGCGCCACTCCGTTTTCCCGAGAGAACAGAGTTGGGGCGTTGTACAGGCGCTGTACAGAAGCGCTCTACGTATAGCGTCCAAGGCAAATTTCAGGCCAACTTATCAAAACTGAAACAAATTATAGCACGGTGTGTATAAAACTATCTAGGGGGGGGGGGGGGGGGGGGTGAATAGATTTTAAGCTTTTTACCCAATTTTTCGTATTAGTCCAAATTACGAAATTACCCATAAATAGAAAAAGCAATAAATCAAGTATAAAATACGGAAATTAAATAACACTTGATTTTTTACGTGGAAACCCTCACGGGAAAAACCACGGGCTAGTAAGTAAGCCACACTCGAACCTCGAATCCACTAAATGTGTAAACGATTACAACCTAATCCCGGAAGTAATCACACACCTACCTAATTCCGGTATGAGTGAACCTAGTCTGATTGCTTGCGAATTAAGCAACCTAATCCCGGTCACAACACAAGACTTAATTCTCTAAAAAGAGATTAACACCCTAAGTGAATATATGAATATTCAAATGCAACATAGAGCAAGGGAAACCCTATATGCTTATCTAAGATGATGAATATGCAATTAAAAACAATCCTAGATATTAAAGCTAAATGACATGTCAATTGGCATAGATAATCATAGAATAGAGAAACCTAGATATCTATCATAAAAACAACACTCAATCAAATCAACACAACAATCTCTATCTTGAATATTAGATTATAATCTAAGAACAATCAAGTAATAAAAGAGATGCCATAATAAATTAAACACTAATTATGTATGATAATAGTGAAAAACTTACCAAAGCAAGTGTGATGATCAAAGACCCATGCAAGCAAGCATCCTAGATATGCTAGAGAATGCTAGATGAACTTTGATGCAAATGGATTTTTGTTTGAGTGTTTAATGAGCAAACTTGATTGCTTTCTCTCTTAAAAATCTCTCTTTTTAAAGTAGGGTTCTTGATGATCAAAGAGTCACATTCAGAACAAGAGAAAGTGATGTATTTATAGGCATGAAAAACAGAGCATGTGAAAAGACAAGTTTGCCCCTGAAACGCACCGATCGGCGGTTTCAATTGGCGGCCAGGCCGCCGTTCATAACCGCCGAATTGGCCCGAGAGGAACAGGGACCAACGGCGGTTTCATTCGGTGGTTTCGTGACCGCCGATCCAACCGCCTAATCAAACCTGAGATTAAAAATCAATCAGGTGTGAAAACGGCGATTTCATTCGGGACCGCCGTTTCAACCGCCGAATTAGGCCGAGAGATAAAATCAATCAGGTCTTGAACGGCAGTTTCGAACGGCGGTCGAGAACGCCGATCATAACCGCAGAATTGCTCCATACACTACTGGAAGCAAATGGCGGTTTCATTCGGTGGCCAGGCCACCGATCATAACCGCCGATCACCAACAAAGGTGAAAACCAAGGAGAAGCCAAGGGCATTCTCCGTAGGCGGTCCTCGCGCTAAACCAAGCACATTCTAGTGCATGCGCGGACGTTTCCGAAAACTATCGGGAAACGAATTACAAGACAACAAGACACAATTACACATAACAAAATATGACACATAAGTGCAAGTGTGAAATGTGACAAGTAAAGAGAATGAACATATATGCAATGAATGTTAAGTGTGTGTGTGCAACTAATCTCTTTAAAGAAAAGTAAGCACATAGAAATTTACCTTCAGTGCTTATCAAGACGAGGTCTTCAAAGGGGTTGAGCAATAGCATCGATACCTAGGCTACCCTTACAAAGAACCCCCAACATGTGGTTTGTCCACGAAATGAGCCAATCAACAAATGGGAACTTTAATCTCCCCATTTGGCTATTTCGTGACAAAACCACCACTCACATTGATTCCTCACAAAGAAATAGAAACTACGGGACAACTATGATTTTCTACAACACAAAGAGATAAGAAAATAAAACTTCAAGTCTTCAATCTCTTATAGAATAATCAAGCCCTGAAAAGAAAATTTCTAACATTTCCAATACAAGTAAAAAGTGAGATGAATCAAGTGAGAACAAAAAACAAGCATTTGCATTTTAAAAGTTTAGGCACAACATTATGAAATGTATGTGTATGCAATGCTCCCCCTCAACGGGTTACTCCCCCTTAATGAATGTTCTCCTCAATATGCAAAATTGCCTCTATTTTGCAACTCCCCTTACCATATCCTACTCCCCCTTTTTGTCATGATATAGGCAAAAGAGTAGTCCCTAACCGGGTCACTCATAGCAACGAGAGATAGAAGCATGCAAGATATTTGCATATATATATATATATATATATATAAGTCACGTTATGCACCTCAATTAATTGAAGAGAAACAAGGAGATTTATTTGAAAGAAAATGTGTGAATCAAACATGCTTTCCATACAAGACATGTAGCATTCAAGTCCAAAATACAATGGTATTTGGCAAAGCAAATGACAAAGGTTTCTAATAAGAATTCAAACCAATTTCACCAATGTCATGAGTAAAGCAAGGATATAGAATATATTGATTTCAATTTAAGAACAACTATATCCAACTTTATAAGCGAAACATGGCATGAGCGACTTTGCACCCTATTTGATTTTTCCGGATAAGATAACCATATGATAGTAGCCATGGTCAACCAATAAAGAAGGAGAGACATTTGGAATTGAACGGATACAAGATCCTTTATTCATTATGAGTCTCATAAGCTTTCACACAAGGTTTTGCATTTTAAGAATATGCGATCATCAATTCATGCTTTTCATGTGAGCATGTTATATGAATTTCATGCTTTTTCATTTGACATTAGCATGTTATTTAAGAATCATCATGTCATGGAGATAATCATAGGTCACTCAAATCATACTTCCTACATACATCTCTTATTCCAAAAATGCATGTTTGAACATAAATATGACATGGATTGTAAACAAGCAAGGTTCACACTTATTGAATTGAAAACATATATACATATGTGCAACCAAGCTTACTCAAACAATTAAAAGAAGAGGCATAAGTTATTTAGAATTTTTTGCAAGATACAAGAATGCAAAATAGCTCTATTTGCTTGAGTTCCCCATATGGGGTCAATCATAGAACATCACTCCACAAGACATATCCCAATAGATCTACTAAGAGTTTTTAATCGAGTAGCATCTAAGGGTTTAGTAAATAAGTCCGCAAGTTGATCATTAGTACCTACATGTTCAAGTACTATGCATTTATTTTCAATAAGCTCTCTAATGAAGTGATGGCGGATGTCAATATGCTTAGTTCTAGAATGTTGTACCGGATTCTTGAAAATATTAATAGCACTCATGTTATCACAAAAGAGAGTGAGAGTACTTTGGTTGAATCCGTAGTCTACTAGCATTTGCTTCATCCATAGGAGTTGTGTGCATCCACTCCCCACGGCTATGTACTCGGCCTCGGCCGTGGACAAGGAAATCGAGTTTTGCTTCTTGCAAAACCAAGACACCAAGTTGTTGCCTAGGAAGAAGCAACCGCCCGATGTGCTCTTCCTATCATCACAATTTCCTGCCCAATCCGCATCACTAAAGCCTACAAGACTAGCATTAGTGCCAAAAGAGTACCAAATCCCATAGTTGGATGTCCCATTCACATAGCGAATGATTCTCTTTACGGAAGAGAGATGGGACTCCTTAGGATCCGCTTGGTACCTAGCACACACACCCACACTAAAGGAGATATCGGGCCTACTTGCGGTCAAATAAAGCATGCTACCTATCATGCCACGATATAACGTTTGTTCCACACTTTTACCACTAGCATCCTTGCTTAGCTTCAAAGTGGTACTCATGGGTGTATCACAATGTTTGGCTTTTTCAAGACCAAACTTCTTCACTAGGTTTTTGGCATATTTGGCTTGGGTTATGAAAATCCCATCATCTAGTTGCCTAATTTGCAAACCTAGGAAGTAACTAAGCTCACCAACAAGACTCATCTCAAATTCATGAGACATAACATCAACAAATTGTTGAACCTTGGTGTTGTTGGTGGAGCCAAACACTATATCATCAACATATATTTGAGCTATGAAAAGCTCATCATTGTTTATTTTGATGAATAATGTCTTGTCAACATTACCACGTGTGTAGTCATTGTCAACAAGAAATTGAGTGAGGCGCTCATACCAAGCCCTCGGTGCTTGTTTCAACTCATATAGTGCCTTCTTGAGGCGATAGACATGGTTGGGGTGGTGTGCATCCACAAACCCCTTGGGTTGTTCAACAAACACTTCCTCTTGCAAGAAGCCATTGAGGAAGGCACTCTTGACATCCATTTGGTGCAATTTGAACTTGTGCACACAAGAAATGGACAAGAGAAGCCTAATAGACTCTAAACGGGCAACGGGAGCAAATGTCTCCTCAAAGTCGATACCCTCAATTTGAGAGTACCCTTGTGCTACAAGTCTAGCCTTGTTCCGCACAATGTTGCCATCCTCATTGGATTTGTTCCTAAATATCCATTTAGTGCCTATGACATTAATGGTCTTAGGCCTAGGAACTAGAGTCCAAACCTCATTCCTTTCGAATTGGTTTAGCTCTTCTTGCATGGCAAGAACCCAAAATTCATCATTTAAGGCTTCTTCAACCTTTTTGGGTTCAATTTGAGAGGTGTAGCATGTGTAGCTAATAAGATTAGCAAGTTGACGTCTAGTCCTAACACCCTCATTAACCTCTCCAATGATATCTTCTTTATCATGGAGTTTCCTAACCCATGGAGCGGGTTCTTTAGAGTCCAAGAGAGGAACTCTATCAATAGGTTGTGTGTCATCATTGTTGACATTAGATGTCCCAACATTAGGAGACACCACAACCTTCTCCAAAGGAGAAACATCACTAAAAATAACCTCCTCCTCATGATCATTTGACTTGAGCCTAGTATCATCAAATACGACATTGGATGATTCCATAACACTTAGAGTCTTTAAATTGAAAACTCTATAGGCTCTACTATTCAAGGCATAGCCAATAAAAATACCCTCATCACTCTTAGCATCGAATTTGCCAAGTTGATCACGGTCATTCAAAATGTAGTATTTGCTTCCAAAAGTGTGGAAGTAGCTAACATTTGGCCTCTTGCCTTTCCATAATTCATAGGAGGTGTTTCTAGTACCGGGCCTTAAGAAAACACGATTCTCTATATAGCAAGCCGTATTGACGGCTTCGGCCCATAGGTTCCTAGGGACATTGTTGCTAAGCAACATCACACGGGCCATCTCTTGAAGGACCCTATTCTTCCTCTCAACAACTCCATTTTGTTGGGGTGTCCTAGGAGTCGAGAACTCATGGGAGATGCCTAAGCTATTGCAATAGCTTTCAAATGAGGCATTCTCAAATTCCCTCCCATGGTCACTTCTAATCCGTTTAATGCTTTTAATGTTAGAATTCATTTCATTTTGTATTTTAGTACAAAGCATTTTAAACTTATCAAAAGTTTCGGATTTTTCTCTAAGAAAATATGTCCATGTAAATCTAGAGAAATCATCAACACAAACAAAAATGTATCTCTTTCCACCTAAACTCTCGGTTTGCATAGGACCCATGAGATCCATGTGGAGAAGCTCAAGAGGCTCCTTGGTGGTGAGATACTTACCTTTTTTGTGCATGCTTTTAGTTTGCTTTCCTTGTTGGCAAGGTCCACAAACACCATTGGCTTTCTTCCCAAGCTTAGGGAGGCCACGCACACAATTGAACTTTCCAAGAGTTCGTAGATCCCTAAAGTTCATGTGGCCAAGTCTTTCATGCCACAACTCTATTTGCTCATCCATGGACATATTGTTTGAGACAATTCTAGCTTCAAGACAATAGCAATTGTCGCTAGATCTCATACCTTTCAAAAAGGTTTGTCCATCGGGCTTTAGGATTGAGCAATCATCTTTACAAAACAAGACGGAATATCCTTCATCACTTAGATGTGAAATGCTTATTAAATTGGCTTTCAAGCCATCAACAAATAAAGCATCGGATAAGGAGGGTAATCCGGGAACGGAAATGGTTCCTTTCCCTACAACCTTCTTTTTGGTTCCATCACCAAAAGTGACATATCCTCCTTCCTCCATAACAAGAGTCTCGAAGAAACTCTTGTTTCCCGTCATGTGCCTAGAGCACCCACTATCTAAATACCAAAAATTAGAAGAATTTGCCTTCAAGGCTATTTGAGCAACATGGCAAACATTTTCATTCTTTCTAATCCACCTAGAAACAATCTTAGCTTTCTTAGTGGTTTTTGGTACATGGGCTCTAGATGTCCTAGGATCATGCATAATAATATTATCATTCCTAGGAACATGCATCAAGGCTCTTTTCTTTTTCTTCTCTATCATGCTTCTAGTTTTGCACATTTTTATATATCGAAAGCAATGTGGTCTAATATGACCATCAAATCCACAAAAGTGACATATAGGAGTAAAATAAGGAATCATACCTTGTCCTTGTCTTTGTGGATGAAAGGGTTCAATCCTTCTTCGTTGTTGAACCGGTCTAGATTGCTTCCTAGCTTGAGGTTGCATGATAGGTCTCTTTCCTTTGTGAGCCAATTGTGGAGGAATGTTGGCTTGAGGGACCCTAGGGGGTTGAGCTTGAGTTTGCCTTCTTGGCCCCATCTTCACTTGTGCATTTGAACATTGTCCTACTTCTAACTTCTTCCTAGGAATTTGCACATATGAAGTTTCTTCGTTCTTCAAACCCTTGACAAACACGGTCTTGTTAGAGGTTGAGATATTCTTATCATCTTCATACACAAGACCCCTCTTGTCACATGGACTCTTTCCAACACCAAGCATATGGTCAAGCTTCTTGGTGCTAGAATCCATCATAGTCATAGAATTTCTAACTTCTTCAAGCTCCCTCTTTAGACTTTCTTCATTTCTCCTAGATAAGACTAACTCCTCTCTTAGCTTATCTTCCATCTTCTTGAATTTTTTCACTTGTTCACCTAAGTGGTCATTATGAGATGCAAGCTCAAGATTTTCTTCTCTCAACATCTTGATCTTTCTTGTGCTCTTGATTGCTAAATCATTAAACTCGGCATGACATTTAGCAAGCACCTTTTTCTCCACAAAACTACTTATGGAGTTAGACGAGGAATCACTTTCTTCTTCACTTGAGTCATTTTCCTCTTGACTCATTTCCTCTCTCTCACTAGCACTTTTGCTTTTATGGGAGGAGGCAAAAGCTAGGAGATTAGCCATAAGCTTTTCATTACTTGAAGACTCATTTCCCTCAATGGAGTCATCACTACTTCCACTCCAAGTGGCGGCCATCACTTTTCCCTTTTTCCTCTCATTGTGATTTGCACATTCGGGGGCAAAGTGACCTATGCCACCACACTCGAAACATCGGACCCCTTTCCTTTCGGTCCTTTCTTGCCTAGGTTCAAACTTCTTGAAAGAGCCATTTTTCTTCAAATCTTGACCTTTTGATCCAAGACCCTTTCTTCTAAACTTCATAACCTTGTTGAACCTTTTTACAAACAAGGCAAGGTCTTCATCCGAGTCAACCTTCTTTGCCTCTTTTTCATCCTCGGAGGTTTTTAAAGCAATTCCTTTTTGCTTTTTAGTGGGTGTGGAGATAGGCCCTTTTCAAGACTCATAAGCTAGAAGTCTCCCAATCACCTCACTCGGCTTCATATCCTTATATCCACTATTTTCTTCTAAAGCCGTCACCTTCGATTCAAACCTATCGGGTAAAGATCTCATAATCTTTTGCTTGATTCTCCTATCCGAATATGGATTACCAAGTTGATGGCTTTGGTTGACTATATCCATCAACTTGATCTCGAAGTCATTGAAGCACTCATTCTCCTCCATCTTAAGCATCTAGAATTGTGTTTGGAGGACTTGAAGCTTAAAGTCCTTCACCACTTCGGTTCCCTCATGTGCAATCTCTAGGATGTCCCAAGCCTCCTTAGCTATCCTAGTATTTTGAATCAATTTATATTGATTTTCATCCATAGCACACAAGATGGCATGCATCGCCTTCCTATTCCACTTTGAAGCCTCAAACTCTTGCGCGTTCCATTGCGCCTTAGGCTTCAATACTTCTTCTCCTCCACCATCGGGAGTCATCTTGGGTAGATCATATCCGTCTTCCACCGCCATCCATGCACGGTCATGAATTTGGCATATGTAGGATTCCATCTTCCCTTTCCATTGGGAATAGTTCAATCCGGTAATAAGTGGAGGCCTTGTGCTTGAGGCACCTTCGTTGCCACCACCATTTCCACCGTTTCCACTCATAGTGTTTATGAATGAATGAAATGAATGCAAATGTATGAATGATCAAAAATCACACAAAATGCAAAACACACCAAAATAAGCAAGGATCACCTATGTATGTCTAGGAACCCGCTCTGATACCAATTGAAACAAATTATAGCATGGTGTGTATAAAACTATCTAGAGGGGGGGGGGGGGTGAATAGATTTTAAGCTTTTTACCCAATTTTTCGTATTAGTCCAAATTACGAAATTACCCCTAAATAGATAAAGCAATAAATCAAGTATAAAATGCGGAAATTAAATAACACTTGATTTTTTATGTGGAAACCCTCATGGGAAAAACCACGGGCTAGTAAGTAAGCTACACTCGAACCTCGAATCCACTAAATGTGTAAACGATTACAACCTAATCCCGGAAGTAATCACACACCTACCTAATCCCGGTATGAGTGAACCTAGTCTGATTGCTTGCGAATTAAGCAACCTAATCCCGGTCACAACACAAGACTTAATTCTCTAAAAAGAGATTAACACCCTAAGTGAATATATGAATATTCAAATGCAACATAGAGCAAGGGAAACCCTATATGCTTATCTAAGATGATGAATATGCAATTAAAAACAATCCTAGATATTAAAGCTAAATGACATGTCAATTGGCATAGATAATCATAGATTAGAGAAACCTAGATATCTATCATAAAAATCAACACAACAATCTCTATCTTGAATATTAGATTATAATCTAAGAACAATCAAGTAATAAAAGAGATGCCATAATAAATTAAACTTAATTCTCTTTGCATGGATTCTTCATCACACTTTGCTTGGTAAGCTTTTCACTAATATCTTACATATTTTGTGTTTCTCTTAACAAGCAATCTCAATTAATTACTTGTATGTTATTTATATATCTTTTGATACAAGATTGAGATTAGTGTGTTGTATGTTTGAGAAGTTGTATTGTGATAGCTAATTAGGTTTTGTGCTTAATCTTGATTAGCTAAACTATTTGATTGAACATGTCATCTAGTTTTTAATATCTAGGATTGTTCTAATTGCATATTAATCATCTTAGATAAGCATATAGGGTTTCCCTTGCTCTATGTTGCATTTGGATATTCATATATTCACTTAGGGTGTTATTCTCTTCTTTGAGAAAGTAAGTCTTGTGTGTAGCTTCCGGGATTAGGTTGCTTAGATCGCAAGCAAATCGGACTAGGTTCACTCATACCGGGATTAGGTAGGTGTGTGATTACTTCCGGGATTAGGTTGTAATCGTTTTATACATTTAGTGGATTCGAGGTTCGAGTGTGGCTTACTTACTAGCCCATGGTTTTTCCCGTGAGGGTTTCCATGTTAAAATCAAGTGTTATTTAATTTCCGTATTTTATACTTGATTTATTGATTTTTCTATTTAGGGATAATTTCGTAATTTTGACTAACATGAAAAATTGGGTAAAAAGCTTAAAATCTATTCACCCCCCCTCTAGATAGTTTTATACACACCGTGCTATAATTTGTTTCAATCGGTATCAGAGCGGGTTCCTAGATATACATAGGTGATCCTTGCTTATTTTGGTGTGTTTTGCATTTTGTGTGATTTTTGATCATTCATACATTTGCATTCATTCATAAACACTATGAGTGGAAACAGTGGAAATGGTGGTGGCAACGAAGGTGCTTCTAGCACAAGGCCTCCACTTCTTACCGGATTGAACTATTCCCAATGGAAAGGGAAGATGGAATCCTACATATGCCAATTCATGACCGTGCATGGATGGCGGTGGAAGACGGATATGATCTACCCAAGATGACTCCCGGTGGTGGAGGAGAAGAAGTATTGAAGCCTAAGGCGCAATGGAACGTGCAAGAGTTTGAGGCTTCAAAGTGGAATAGGAAGGCGATGCATGCCATCTTATGTGCTATGGACGAAAATCAATACAAATTGATTCAAAATACTAGGATAGCTAAGGAGGCTTGGGACATTTTAGAGGTTGCACATGAGGGAACCGAAGTGGTGAAGGACTCTAAGCTTCAAGTCCTCCAAACTCAATTCGAGATGCTTAAAATGGAGGAGAATGAGTGCTTCAACGACTTCGAGATCAAGTTGATGGACATAGTCAACCAAAGTCATCAACTTGGTGATCCATATTCGGATAGAAGAATCAAGCAAAAGATTATGAGATCTCTACCCGATAGGTTTGAATCGAAGGTGACTGCTTTAGAAGAAAATAGTGGATATAAGGATATGAAGCCGATTGAGGTGATTGGGAGACTTCTAGCTTATGAGTCTAGAAAAGGGCCTATCTCCACACCCACTAAAAAGCAAAAAGGAATTGCTTTAAAAACCTCCAAGGATGAAAAGGAGGCAAAGAAGGTTGACTCGGATGAAGACCTTGCATTTTTTGTAAAAAGGTTCAACAAGGTTATGAAGTTTAGAAGAAAGGGCATTGGATCAAAAGGTCAAGATTTGAAGAAAAATGGCTCTTTCAAGAAGTTTGAACCTAGGCAAGAAAGGACCGAAAGGAAAGGGGTCCGATGTTTCGAGTGTGGTGGCATAGGTCACTTTACCCCCGAATGTGCAGATCACAATGAGAGGAAAAAGGGAAAAGTGATGGCCGCCACTTGAAGTGGAAGTAGTGATGACTCTTATGAGGGAGATGAGTCTTCGGATGATGAAGAGTTCATGGCTAATCTCCTAGCTTTTGCCTCCTCCCATAAAAGCAAAAGTGCTAGTGAGAGAGAGGAAATGAATCAAGAGGAAAATGAGTCAAGTGGAGAAGAAAGTGACTCCTTTTCTAACTCCATAAATGGTTTTGTGGAGAAAATGGTGCTTGCTAAATACCATGCCGAGTTTAATGATTTAGTAATCAAGAGCACAAGAAAGATCAAGATGTTGAGAGAATAAAATCTTGAGCTTTTATCTCATAATGACCACTTAAGTGAACAAGTGAAAAAATTCAAGAAGATGGAAGATAAGCTAAAAGAGGAGTTAGTCTTATCTAGGAGGAATGAAGAAAGCTTAAAGAGGGATCTTGAAGAAGTAAGAGAGTCTATGACTAGGATGGATTCTAGCACCAAGAAGCTTGACCATATGCTTGGTGTTGGAAAGAGTCCATGTGACAAGAGGGGTCTTGGGTAAGAAGATGGCAAGAAGATCTCAACCTTTAACAAGACCGTGTTTGTCAAGAGTTTGAGGAACGAAGAAACTTCATTTGTGCAAATTCCTAGGAAGAAGTTAGAAATAGGACAATGTTCAAATGCACAAGTGAAGATGGGGCCAAGAAGGCAACCTCAAGCTCAACCCCCTAGGGTCTCTCAAGCCAACATTCCTCCATAATTGGCTTATAAAGGAATAATGCCAATCATGCAACCTCAAGCTAGGAAGCAATCTAGAACGGTTCAACAACGAAGATGGATTGAACCCATTCATCCTCAAAGACAAGGACAAGGTATGATTCCTTATTTTACTCATATATGTCATTTTTGTGGATTTGATGGTCATATTAGACCACATTGCTTTCAATATATTAAAATGTGCAAAACTAGAAGCATGATTGAGAAGAAAAAGAAAAGAGCCATGATGCATGTTCCTAGGAATGATAAAATTGTTATGCATGATCCTAGGACATCTAGAGCCTAATTACCAAAGACCACTAAGAAAGCAAATATTGTTTCTAGGTGGATTAGAAAGAATGAAAATGTTTGCCATGTTGCTCAAATAGCCTTGAAGGCAAATTCTTCTAATTTTTGGTATTTAGATAGTGGGTGCTCTAGGCACATGACGGGAAACAAGAGTTTCTTCGAGACTCTTGTTATGGAGGAAGGTGGATATGTCATTTTTAGTGATGGATCCAAAAAGAAAGTTGTAGGGAAATGAACCATTTCCGGTTCCCGAATTACCCTCCTTATCCGATGCTTTATTTGTTGATGGCTTGAAAGCCAATTTAATAAGCATTTCACATCTAAGTGATGAAGGATATTCCGTCTTGTTTTGTGTAAGGATTCCCGTTTTGTTGATTGGCTTATTTCGTGGTCAAACCACATGTTGGGGTTTTGAATGTAAGGGTAGTCTAAGTGATTAGTGTTGAAGATCAAAGGCCCTTCCATGACCTCAAGATTCAAGCACGCCAAAGGTATAATCTCTTGTGCTTGTTTTTCTTTGAAGAGATTTAGTAGCACACACACACTTAGCATTCTTGCTATGATTGCATACTTGCTTATTTTTTTGTGCATCTCTTCACATGTCACTTTACACACTAGCACTTTGGTTGATATATCTTGTTGTGTGTATATGTGCCTTATAATTCGTTTCCCGACATTGTTCGGAAACGTCCGCGCTTGCACTAATGAGTGCTTGGTTTCAAGCGAAGACCGCCTATGGAGAATGCCCTTGGCTTCTCCTTGGTTTTCACCATTGTTGGTGATCGGCGGTTATTATCGGCGGCCTGGCCGCCGAATGAAACCGCCGTTCATACCTGATCGATTTTAATCCCTCGGGTTTGATTCGGCGGTTGGATCGGCGGTCACGAAACCGCCTAATGAAACCGCCGTTAATGCTCTGTTCTTCACGAGCTCAATTCGGCGGTCGTCATCGGCGGCCTGGCCGCCGATTGAAACCGCCGAACGGTGCGTTTCAGGGGCAAAATTGTCTTTTCACTTGCCCTGTTCTTGATGTCTATAAATATCACACTTTCTCATTATCTGAATCAGTTCTTTGACTCTTAAGAACCCTAATCTTCAAAGATAGATTTTGAGAGAAAATCATATCAAGAACTCAACTTTAACCACTCAAATCAAACCCCTTTTGCATCAAATTTCATATTGCATCTCCTATGTCTATATAGAGTGCATCCATGTATGGGTTTGCATCATCACAACTTGCTTGGTAAGATTTTGATTAAATTTCATCTTATTGTAGTATTTTAAATACCAAGCCATCTCTTTTAAATTACTTGTATGTTTTAGATCATATGCTAAATACAAGAAAAGAGATTATTTGTGATGAATTGATTGAGTGTTGTTTTTTATAGATATCTAGGTTTTTATAATCTATGATTATCTATGCTATTTGACATGTCATTTAGCAATTGATATCTAGGGTTGATTTAAATTGAATATATCATCATCCTAGATAAGCATTTAGAGTACCCTAGCTCTTATTGCATTAATTGAATATTCATACATATTCATATAGGGTTGTTTCTCTTCATAGAGAAGTAAGTCTTGAGGCTAAGAGTGCTTAGGCCTCAAGCAAATTGGAATAGGGTTGCTAATAAAGGCCCCCTGGGTAGAAGTGAGGGGTTACAGACCGGAGTGTTAGACGAGGTCTACATAGGTTGTAAACTTCATTTCAATTAGTGATTTCGAGTTCCGAGTGTGGCGCACTAAACAGCCCGTGGTTTTTCCCAGTGGTTGGGTTTTCCACGTATACATCAAGTGTTATTTAAATTCCGCACTATATTACACTTGCTTGTATATTTAACTAATAGGGGCATTTTCGTAATATTGACTTGTATGCGAAAATTGGGTAATAATAGCTAAAATCTATTCACCCCCCCTCTAGCTTTATATTGATAAACACACCTCGAGTATTTAATTACTTTCAATTTGTAAAGATGATTGCTCTATCCTAAAACCCAATGGACAAACCTTATTGAAGGGTATGAGATCTAGCGGCAATTGCTATTGTCTTGAAGCTAGAATAGTCTCAAACAATGTGTCTATGGATGAGCAAATAGAGTTGTGGCATGAAAGACTTGGCCACATGAACTTTAGGGATTTAAGAACCCTTGGAAGTTTGATTGTGTTCATGGCCTCCCTAAGCTTGGGAAGAAAGCCAATGGTATTTGTGGACCTTGCCAACAAGGAAAACAAACCAAAAGCATACACAAAAAGGACAAGTATCTCTCCACCAAGAAGCCCCTAGAGCTTCTCCACATGGATCTCATGGGTCCTATGCAAACCGAGAGTTTAGGTGGAAAGAGATACATTTTTGTTTGTGTTGATGATTTCTCTAGATTTACATGGACATATTTTCTTAGAGTAAAATCCGAAACTTTTGATAAGTTTAAAATGCTTTGTACTAAAATACAAAATGAAATGAATTCTAACATTAAAAGCATTAAACGGATTAGAAGTGACCATGGGAGGGAATTTGAGAATGCATCTTTTGAAAGCTATTGCAATAGCTTAGGCATCTCCCATGAGTTCTCTGCTCCTAGGACACCTCAACAAAATGGAGTTGTTGAGAGGAAAAATAGGGTCCTTCAAGAGATGGCCTGTGTGATGTTGCTTAGCAACAATGTCCCTAGGAACCTATGGGCCGAAGCCGTCAATACGGCTTGCTATATAGGGAATAGAGTTTTCCTTAGGCCCGGATCTAGAAACACCTCCTATGAGTTATGGAAGGGTAAAAGGCCAAATGTTAGCTACTTCCACACATTTGGAAGCAAATGCTACATTTTAAATGACCGTGATCAACTTGGCAAGTTTGATGCTAAGAGTGATGAGGGTATCTTTATTGGCTATGCCTTGAATAGTAGAGCCTATAGAGTTTTCAACTTGAAGACTCGAACCGTCATGGAATCATCAAATGTTGTTATTGATGATACAAGGCTCAAGTCTAATAACCATGAGGAGGAGGAAGTTTTAGAGGATGACTCTCCTTTGGAGAGGGTTGTGGTGACTCCCAATGTTGGGACGTCCAATGACAATAATGAAGTCACACAACCTATTACTAGAGTCCCTTTCTTGGACTCTAATGAACCCGCTCCATGGGTTAGAAGACTCCATAACAAAGAGGATGTTATTGGAGATGTGAATAAGGGTGTTAGGACAAGGCGTCAAATAGCTAATCTCATTAGCTTTACATGCTACACCTCTCAAAACAAGCTAAACACACAAGACACAAAAAAATGCAAACAAATGCAAACGACTCTAACAAGAGCAAGGGATCTCCTAATTATGTTAAGGAACCCGCTCTTATACCAATTGAAAATATATATAAACATGTCCTAATAATCTAGAGGGGGTGGGGTTGAATAGATTATAATCAATTTTTACCCAATTTTCATGATTAGTCCATTTTACGAAAATTCCCCAAACAAGTCACAAAATAAAAACAAGTGTAAAAATGCGGAAAATAAAAGACACTCGATATTTACGTGGAAACCCACACGGGGAAAAACCACGAGCTGTTATGTGTGTCACACGTGAACCTCGAATCGACTATTTACAAATACGATTACATTCTAGGTTGACCACATCACACCTAAGATAACTAATCCGTCTTTGCTACCCACAGGCCTTTAATAGTGACTCTAGTCCCTTGCTTGCAAACTACCAAGTGGTAAATACAAGACTTGTCTCTAAAGTGAAGAGATAAAACAACCTAAGGTGAATATATGCAATATTCAAGATGCTAAAATGCAAGGTTAGACATTTAAGCTTATCTAGACATAGATGAACATGTTAGACATTCATAGATATCATTTTGCTAGATGACATGCATATAACATAGCTAAATAGGCAAACAAAGTCCTATATGCAATATCTACCACAAACAACTCACAAAACACAATAAAGAAACTATCTTGAACCTATTCAAGTCATAAAGAAGCAATCTTGAGTCAAGTCAAGTAATAAAAATGCTATCTTGTAGAGAAAGAACATGTGAGATGATGCAAGTAATGTTCTAACTCATGTGAGCAATGATGAAAACCCCATGAAAATCAAACTAGAACATGTTAGATGATGAATGAAGCATACAAGTATGATGGGTTTTTGTGTTTTGAGTAATAAAGATGAAGTCTTGATACCTTAACTTGGAAGAAACTCAAAAGCTCTCAAAAGATGTAATTTTTGCTCATTAAAAATGAGCTAAGGCTATCAAGGCATATATATATGAGATCCAAGTGAAGTGATGTCGTTTTGAAAAGTTTGCCTAAAAGCGCGCGATCGACGGTTTCAATCGGCGGTCAGGCCGCCGATCACAAACCGCCGAATACGAAACGTCAGCACTAGATTGGATCGGTGGTTGAATTTTTCCCGCCGATACAAACCACAAAACTGGGATAGAAGACCCAAGTTTCAAAATGGCTCTTAATTCGGCGGTCAGACTACCAATCATAACTGCCGATTACTGACCTATTGAAAAAATCAATCAGGTCAAAAGGGGGGTTTCATTCGGCGATCGGGGCTGCCGATCAAACCGCCGATTCACCAGGTGTGGTGAAACCAATGAGAAGCGAAGAGCATTCTCCGAGGGCGGTCTTCACGTAACACCATGCACAACAATGTGCACGCGCAGACGTTTCCGAATATCTTCGGCAAACTAATTACACCACACTTAAGACAATCATACATGAAGTGCAAGTGTGGGAAGTGACATTTGAATGCATCCTAATGCCTAATATGTCCTGCCATTTAACAAACAATGATGCAATCAATTCAAACATACATGCACACAAATAATTACACAACTAACAAGTATTAATGATATGCATGGGTTGTGAGTGTGTGCAACTACATCTCTTCAAAATAGAGTCAAGATAAGTAGATTACCATCCTTGAAGCTCTTGATTCCATAATGAGGTCCTTTGGCACTTCAATCCTAAGGTACCTGAAACAAATTATAGCATGGTGTGTATAAAACTATCTAGAGGGGGGTGAATAGATTTTAAGCTTATTACCCAATTTTTCGTGTTTAGTCAAAATTATGAAATTACCCCTAAATAGATAAAGCAATAAATCAAGTATAAAATGCGGAAATTAAATAACACTTGATTTTTACATGGAAACCCTCACGGGAAAAACCACGGGCTAGTATGTAAGCCACACTCGAACCTCGAATCCACTAAATGTGTAAAACGATTACAACATAATCCCGGAAGTAATCACACACCTACCTAATCCCGGTATAAGCGAACCTAGTTCTATTGCTTGCGAATTAAGCAACCTAATCCCGGTCACAACACAAAACTTAATTCTCTAAAAAGAGATTAACACCCTAAGTGAATATATAAATATTCAAATGCAACATAGAGCAAGGGAAACCCTATATGCTTATCTAAGATGATGAATTTGCAATTAAAAACAATCCTAGATATTAAAGCTAAATGACATGTTAATTAGCTTAGATAATCATAGATTATAGAAACCTAGATATCTATCATAAAAACAACACTAAATCAAATCAACACAACAATCTCTATCTTGAATATTAGAATTTATTGAGTATTAGAATTTAATCTAAAAACAATCAAATAATAAAAGAGATGCCATAATAAATTAAACACTAATTATGTATGATAATAGTGAAAAACTTACCAAAGCAAGTGTGATGATGAAAGACCCATGCAAGCAAGCATCCTAGATATGCTAGAGAATGCTAGATGAACTTTGATACAAATGGATTTTGGTTTGAGTGTTTGATGAGCAAACTTGATTGCTTTCTCTCTTAAAAATCTCTCTTTTTAAAGTAGGGTTCTTGATGATTAAAGAGTCACATTCAGAACAAGAGAAAGTGATGTATTTGTTAGGATTATGCTCAATAGCAAGAGTGTAATGTTGTAATTAACAATCTTTTTCATATTAATAAAGTGATTTCTGGTTTAACAAATCTTATAGCATTTATAGTTTAATATTATAATTGTCAAAGTAAATAATCATAAGGTCTAAAGACTATGAGAAAAGAAGAATTGTTCGTACATCTGGATATGTATGAGGTAGACACAATTCTTTAGTTAGTCTTAAATAATGTTCACAACTTAAGTTAAAGGTTGGGCACCTTTACCTTGTTAAAGTTGTAGAATTCTTTTGCTAGCATTTGAGTGGGATCAAATGAGATATGATGAGTGTAAAATCATCAGAGTGTCTTTGAGTAAAAGAATCTAGTGCACTGGGTGCATTGAACTGGATCACAATGAAAAGCTTTATCTAGAACCGTCAATAGATAATAGTCTTTTCATTATCAGGACAATCGGAGAGTCTATCTTAATCCTGAGATAAATGATGGACTTATGGTTGCAAGTGATATCATTTGAGTTATCAATGAGTACGATTATATAGCATAGTC
This sequence comes from Acer yangbiense, assembly GCA_008009225.1. NCBI lineage: Eukaryota > Viridiplantae > Streptophyta > Magnoliopsida > Sapindales > Sapindaceae > Acer > Acer yangbiense. Next base: position 29,988,854 of record CM017763.1, on the reverse strand, counting down.
TATCCTCGATAGTTTGGTGATATTCATTTGTTAATCAATAGAGGACTTCATTTTATAGATATGGACATCGTGGCTCCATTTATTAAATAAGAGTATAATATCATCATATGGATGTTTTGAGGTAATTGGATATTAAATCTCAACGTTGAGTTTTCGATAGTGACTATTGAAAACATGGCTTCTGGACAAGTCAAAATATCCAAGTTCAAAACGTGGTCATATGAGTAAATATGGTAACTTGGAGAGTTATAGGCGGTCTATGAACTCTTGGCGATTACTGATATTAATCACGAGGATACACTATCTCCAACATGATTGTCTAGGGTATGAATGAGGAACATCTTCTTATTCTATCTTTATTTAAGAGTTCAATTTTAGCTCTTTAGTGGAATGAGTTAAAATTAATGGATCGGACCTAAGTAAATCATTTGTTGATTGTGATTAGGTTATGTCTATTGAAGCTTAAATTTAGATAGCTCGCCAAGATCCCCAATCCACACGGACTTGCATGGATCACTTGATATATTCTACCGAACCAATTTATGGGTCCATCTAGAATTGCATTTAATATATTAAGAATATAATTTGCACATTATTTGTTTAATGGGCTGATCAATTATATTAATATATTAATGAAAGACATGTGGGCTTGTTTCTTTTAGTAAGAATGGGTCTGGTTCACATGTGGGCTTTTTATTTAAAGTCCAATGGATTAAATAAAATAAGGAAATACTATTTGGCCCATTTATTGTAAGTGGGGCGGCAAGGCTATATACATAGTCAAAAATAGTATTTTATTTTATTGTTTGATTAAATGAGAATTAATTAATTAATTAATTAATTATTTAATTAAGAAACAAAATCTTTTTCTGATTAGGAAATATGTTTCCTAGAGTTATACTATATATATACTAAAAGCAAAAGACTTGTTTGGTAAGAAAATAAATAATTAAGTTTATTTATTTAATCAAATAAGAAGTCTTTTTATTAAGTCAATAAAAGAATACAATACTTATGAGTTAAATTAGGGTTAGGATTCTAAAGTTGATTGAAATTAGGGCAAGGCACAAATCCTTTTTTGTAGAGGATTTTCGGCCAACCCTAATTGTATTACAAGTAGGATTCGGCCAACCCTAAAGGAAGAGGAGAAGAAATTTCGGCCACCCTATATAATACATGCTATAGAATTCGGCCACCCCTCTGGTTTACTGAATCAATTTTCTTCTTCTTCTCAACTCATAGAAAAGTGTTTGATTATTCTACCAAGACAAAAAAGTGAGAAGAGATTATTCTTTTGATGGTACACTAATTGCTTGTTCATCAATAAGCTTGTGTGTGCAACATTGAATTAGGTTCACGCGAGTTTCGATCATTAGATTGAGAACTCAAAAATGACCGGAATAATCTTTATAGTCTTTTGGTTGTTTTGTGACTAACAAAAGAAAAAGAAAGTTTTGTTTGTCCATTCTCAGGTACGCAATTCAAAGAAAAGGGAGACCACGCTCCTAGGTGATTCACGTTCGTGCTAGGATTGAAGATCTTGTGGATTACCATCGACGTAAGTCAATCGGATCACGCGACAAAAGGTATTATACTTTTTGTTACTTTATATGTATGTTTAATTAATTTAAAGGGTTAAGGTTCAATCAAAGGAAAAATTTTAAAACATACTAAATCTATTTTTAGTCTCGCTTCCGCTGCGTGTACTACGATTTTTCCCTATAATTGGTATCAGAGCCTAGGTTGAACCCTTTTAATTAATTAACGTATATATACGTGAATCAATTTCTTTTTGTTGTGATTATGCATGTTTAGAAAGAGATGGCACTCTAGGTATTCTCATATATAATTACATGTTGAATGTATGGATTTATATATGTTGTTATAAAGTGAATTGTTGTTGCTCGATTTTGGTCATAGAATTTCAATGTATTTTTGTTTTGGAATTGTAACAAGAAGAAGGGTGGTCTATCATCGCCATAATTCCTTCTTGGTAGTTGCTATTTTTTTATTTTAGTATATTAATATTATGTGCAGTTTTTTTTATTGTATTAAATTTAGGTGCAGTTTTTTATTGTAAAAAATACTGCAGTGATTAAAAAAAAAAAAAAAAATACTGCAGTATTATATTATTTTATATACTGCTGTAATGTATTCGGGTATTGAAGATTCGAAGACATGAAGAAAAGGAAGCAACCGGAACCAAGAACGAGCACCGTGCGCACCCTAGGAGTGGATTGGGCTACGCATGGCAAGCCCAAATCATGGTGGGCTGCGCACGGCAGCCCCTTTGTGGGGTTGTGGGGTGTGCACGCCTATGGGGGGCAGCCGAGGGATGAGTGTATGGTTGATGGCCACTTGAAGATCTTGTATTCCTAAGCAATTGTAATTTACTTGCTTTTCTAGGATGGACCAAAATTGTTGCTATTTATTTTTTGCATAAATATTACAATATTTGTTATTGTATGATAACATGACATATAGAATAGGAGTGCCACTCATATATCTCTTTTGGTATGAACATGCATTGAATGATTTAGGTATCTAAATTGGCATCTAGATAACTTGGTAAATCATTCTATGGGATTTAATCACATGCCTTAAATAATTGAGTGGGAGAAGGTGTTTTGTAACACCTATGGCCTCCAAGGTTGGTTGAGCTTTATTATTTATTGGTAATCCCCCCAAGGGGCATCCATGAATGGAATTTAGCAAAATACTTCCTTACGAGGATAGACTAGACAATGGACTCAAATGAGATCTACTCCCCAAGGAGGGATTTTCGTGAGAGAAAATTGAGGGTCGATATCTTGGTAACACACTCAATATAATTTTATTGATATCCTCCCAAGAGTTCTTGTCAATAAAATTGCAAGGCTAAAATTGAAAACGCTGGTTGTTATGTTAACAATTAGGTGGGACCTAGTCTAACTAGTAAATGGTGCGAACTCCCAAATGAGGCGTAACATTTATGGGTGTTAGATCACCGTTGAATTTTTATGATTGAGTTATTTATTTAATTCAAGATAAATATTTAAAAGTGCTTTATCATGATTATTTACTCATATAATTTTTGTTTTATTCAGAAATCATGACCCTATCACTTATGAACATCCTGAAAGATAACACTTTAACTGGAGATAATTATGTCACATGGAAAAGGAAAATTGGGTTGTTTCTGCAAAGTGAAAAACATAAGTTTGTTCTAACTACTCCTAAACCACCTGCTCCTAATAATGAATCTAGCATAATGCAAAGAGATGAGTATGAGCAGTGGAAGACTTCAGATGATATGGCCAAATGTTACATTATGGCTACTATCTCTGACGTGTTGCAACAGCAGCATGAAGGAATGGAGTCTGCTGCTGATATAATGATGTCTCTAGAGGAGATGTTTGCTATGAAGTCCAGGATGACTAAGAGAAAGGCAGTGACTGCTTTTATGAATCTTAGGATGAAACCTGGACAGGCTGTGAAGGATCACATGATGAAAGTTATAGCACATCTCAACATTGCTGAACCGCATGGCGCTGAGATAGATGGTGAGACAAAAATTGATATGGTTGTCAATTCATTGTCAGATTCCTTTGATCAGTTCAAATTGGACTACACTTTGAACAAAAAGAAATACACCTTACAAGGCCTGATGCAAGATGTTCAAAGTGCTGAAAAGATCCTTGTGAAAAGCAAAGGTTAAGAGATTCATATGGTTGGTAAAGTTGCTACTGTTAAGACCCGTCAGAAGGTCAAGAAACAACAGAAGAAAAAGCAACTTGGGCCTACCAAGAAGGAGACCAAGAAAGTAACCAAGATCAAAGGGAAATGCTTCCTTTGTGGTGAAAAGGGACATTGGAAAAGAAATTGCCCAAAGTCCCAGAATAAGAAGGAAGAAGGTAATGTTAATTATCTTGAAACATGTTTTCTGGCAGATTCTACTGATTCTTGGATCATAGACTCTGGAGCCACTAATCATGTTTGTTATTCCTTGCAGGGGTTCCAAGAAAGGAGAAGGCTAAGTAAGAATGAAATCAATTTGCGCTTGGGCAACGGAACGTCAGTGTCTGCAAGTGTAGTGGGAGATATTAGAGTTTATTTGGATTCTAGAAGGCATTTAGATTTGATAGACGTTTATTATGTACCTCAATTCAAGAGGAATTTAATTTCAGTTTCTTGTTTAAATAAATTTGGATATTCGGTTACTTTTAATAAAGTTTTTATTATTAGTAAGGATGACAAAATTATTTGCCAAGGTACATTGGAAAACGGTCTATACTTTTTGCATAGAAATATCTCTCACTCGTTAGACACAGAAATAACGGAACCTAATCATAAAAGAGTAAAATTATCAACAGATGAAACCTACCTTTGGCACTTACGCTTAGGTCATATTAACCTTAATAGGATTAAAAGATTGGTATGTGACGGACCTTTGAGTGACTTAAAGGTTGATGATCTACCAACTTGTGAATCTTGTTTGGAAGGTAAAATGACCAAAAGGACGTTCTCTGCCAAAGGTGCAAGAGCCACTGAATGTTTAGGATTGATACACACTGATGTATGTGGACCTATGAGCATTCAAGCTAGAGGTGGATATGAGTACTTCATCACCTTCACAGATGATTACTCGAGATTTGGTTATGTGTATCTCATGCGACATAAGTCGGATGCTTTTGACATGTTCAAAGCATTCAAAGCTAAAGTGGAAAATCAGCTTGAGAAACACATAAAAATCTTGAGATCTGATCGTGGTGGAGAATATCTATCTGGTGAGTTTCAGCAATATCTTATTGATAATGGGATTGTTTCTCAGTTTTCTGCACCAGGTACACCTCAACAGAATGGGGTAGCAGAAAGGAGAAATAGAACTCTTTTGGATATGGTTAGGTCTATGTTGAGTTATTCAACACTTCCTATTTCTTTTTGGGGATATGCTTTACAAACTGCTATATACATTCTAAACGATGTACCATCTAGGTCTGTTCCTAAAACACCGCATGAGTTGTGGACTGGGCGCAAGCCTAGTTTACAACACTTAAGGATATTTGGTTGTCCTGCGCATGTGTTAAAAGGAAAGACAGAAAAGATGGAGTCCCGTTCAGAAACATGTATATTTGTAGGGTATCCAAAAGAAACTAAAGGATATTATTTCTATAGTCCTTCAGATCTTAAAGTATTTGTTTCGACAAATGCTAAATTTCTGGAAAAGGACTATATGAATGATTTTGTGCCTAGAAGTAGAATTGTCCTAAATGAGATGTCAGGAGATACAATTCCACGAGAGGTTACACAACCTAACCCAATTGTAAGTTCCGATCCAACACAAGATCAACAACCTACCATTCCTCGTCGTAGTGGGAGGGTTAGAACACAACCCGAAAGATACATCGGTCTGGGAGAATCAGTGGAGAATCTCCCGGACGACGATGATCCCTACACGTACAAGGAAGCTATGGAGGATGTTGATAGTCGCCATTGGCAAAAGGCAATGCAATCTAAGATTGAATCTATGTTCGATAACAAAGTCTGGTCCCTTGTAGACTTGCCTAAAGGGATAAAACCCATTGGGTGCAAGTGGGTATACAAGAGGAAAAGAGGTATGGATGGTAAGGTGGAAACCTTTAAAGCTAGATTGGTAGCTAAAGGGTATACACAGAAAGAAGGTATCGATTACGAGGAAACCTTCTCTCCTGTGGCCATGCTTAAATCCATTAGGATACTCTTATCCATTGCAGCATCTTTAGATCTAGAGATTTGGCAAATGGACGTCAAGACAGCTTTCCTTAATGGAAGTCTTGACGAAAGCATCTACATGATGCAACCAGAGGGATTCATTGAAAAGGGCCAAATGGAAAAGGTATGCAAGTTGCAGAAATCCATATATGGATTGAAGCAAGCATCCAGATCCTGGAACATAAGGTTTGATCAAGCTGTCAAAGGTTTTGGATTTATTCAGAATCCTGACGAACCTTGTGTATACAAAAGGATTAAGGGCGACAAGTTGGTTTTCCTGATTCTTTATGTTGATGATATACTACTCATTGGAAACGATGTAGGTGTATTGACATCAGTAAAAGAATGGTTAGCAAAACAATTTGATATGAAGGACTTAGGAGAAGCAAGTTTTATTCTAGGTATCCAAGTAATAAGGGATAGAAAGAATAGAACGATTGCATTATCCCAAGCTTCATACATAGACAAGATCTTGTCTAGGTTTTCCATGCAGGATTCCAAGAAAGGTATGTTACCTTTCAGACATGGAATCAAGCTTTCTAAGGAACAAGTTCCTAAGAATGAGCATGAAGAGCAATTCATGAGTAGAGTTCCATATGCCTCGGCAGTTGGAAGTCTCATGTATGCAATGCTCTGTACTAGACCAGATATTTGTTTTACTGTTGGCATAGTTAGCAGGTTTCAATCGAAACCTGGTCTTGATCACTGGACGGCAGTCAAGCATATTTTCAAGTATCTTAAGAGAACGAGAGATAATATGCTTGTATACTCTGGAGGGGATTTGATTCCCGTTGGGTATACAGATTCTGATTTCCAATCAGATTCTGACTCCAGAAAATCCACATCAGGGGCTGTGTTTACTATTGGAGGAGGAGCAGTTATATGGAGGAGTATCAAGCAATCTTGTATTGCTGATTCCACCATGGAAGCTGAGTATGTTGCTGCATGCGAGGCTGCCAAAGAGGCTGTTTGGCTCCGCCAATTCTTGATTGACTTGGAAGTGGTTCCTAGTGCGAATAAGCAGATCACTATCTACTGTGACAACAGTGGAGCAGTGACTAATTCGAAAGAACCAAGAAGTCACAAGAGAGGTAAACACATTGAAAGAAAGTATCATCTTTTAAGGGAGATTGTTTAAAGAGGTGACGTGACGATTACCAAAATCGCGTCAGCAGAAAATCTAGCGGATCCCTTCACAAAGGCTCTACCTCAGAAGAGTTTCGATGGGCATCTAGAGAACATGGGCTTGAGAGATATGACACATTTGCTATAGTGCAAGTGGGAGATTGTTAGGATTATGCTCAATAGCAAGAGTGTAATGTTGTAATTAACAATCTTTTTCATATTAATAAAGTGATTTCTGGTTTAACAAATCGTATAGCATTTATAGTTTAATATTATAATTGTCAAAGTAAATAATCATAAGGTCTAAAGACTATGAGAAAAGAAGAATTGTTCGTACATCTGGATATGTATGTGGTAGACACAATTCTTTAGTTAGTCTTGAATAATGTTCACAACTTAAGTTAAAGGTTGGGCACCTTTATCTTGTTAAAGTTGTAGAATTCTTTTGTTAGCATTTGAGTGGGATCAAATGAGATATGATGAGTCTAAATCATCGGAGTGTCTTCGAGCAAAAGGATCTAGTGCACTGGGTGCATTGAACAAGATCACAATGAAAAGCTTTATCTAGAACCGTCAATAGATAATAGTCTTTTCATTATCAGGACAATCGGAGAGTCTATCTTAATCCTGAGATAAATGATGGACTTATGGTTGCAAGTGATATCATTTGAGTTATCAATGAGTACGATTATATCGCATAGTCTATCCTCGATAGTTTGGTGATATTCATTTGTTAATCGATAGAGGACTTCATTTATAGATATGGACATCGTGGCTCCATTTAATTAAATGAGAGTATAATATCATCATATGGATGTTTTGAGGTAATTGGATATTAAATCTCAACGTTGAGTTTTCGATAGTGTCTATTGAAAACATGGCTTCTGGACAAGTCAAAATATCCAAGTTCAAAACGTGGTCATATGAGTAAATATGGTAACTTGGAGAGTTATAGGCGGTCTATGAACTCTTGGCGATTACTGATATTAATCACGAGGATACACTATCTCCTATATGATTGTCTAGGGTATGAATGAGGAGCATCTTCCTTTTCTATCTTTATTTAAGAGTTCAATTTTAGCTCTTTAGTGGAATGAGTTAAAATTAATGGATCGGACCTAAGTGAATCATTTGTTGATTGTGATTAGGTTATGTCTATTGAAGCTTAAATTTAGATGGCCCGCCAAGATCCCAATCCACACGGACTTGCATGGATCACTTGATATATTCTACCGGACCAATTTAAGGGTCCATCTAGAATTGCATTTAATATATTAAGAATATAATTTGCACATTATTTAAGTAATGGGCTGCTCAATTATATTTATATATTAATGAAAGACATGTGGGCTTGTTTCTTTTAGTAAGAATGGGTCTGGTTCACATGTGGGCTTTTTATTTAAAGTCCAATGGATTAAATGAAATAAGAAAATAATATTTTGGCCCATTTATTCAAGTGGGGCGGCAAGGTTAAGTTTTAACCTAATATATTATTTTGTTTCATTTGTTTTAATTAAATAAGAATTAATTAATTTATTAATTAATTGTTTAATTAAGAAACAAATCTTTTCTGATTAGGAAATATGATTCCTAGTGTTATACTATTGTTGGTAGCATACTAAAAGTAAAAGACTTATTTGGTAAGAAAATAAATAATTAATTTTATTTATTTAATCAAATAAGAAGTCTTTTATATTTAGTCAAATAAAGGAATAAAAGATTTATGAATTCAATTAGGGTTTAAAGTCTTAAACTAAATAGGAAATATGGTGCAATACAAACTCTTTTGGGCTTGAGAATTGCGGCAACCCTAGTCCCTTTTAGGTTGTGATTTTCGGCCACCCTAAGTGAAAGAAGAGAAGAAAATTTGGCCACCTATATAAGTGCTCTTATAGATTTCGGCCACAAGATGTTGTTCAAGAGACAATTTTTCTTCTTCTTCTCAATTCATAGAAAGCTTTTATTCTACTAAAACAAATAGGAGTGTTAGATTATTCTTTGATAGTATACTATTTGCTTAATCATCAATAAGCTTGTGTAAACGATATCGATCTAGGTTCACGCGAGTTTCGATCATTAGATTGAGAACTCAAAAGTGACCGGAATAATCTCAGTCATTCTTTTGATTGTTTTTGTGACTAACAAAGAAAAGAAAGTTTGTTTTGTCCATTCACAGGTTTGCAATTCAAAGAAAAAGGGAGACCACGCTCCTAGGTGATCCACGTTCGTGCTAGGATTGAAGATCTTGCGGATTACCATCGACGTAAGTCAATCGGATCACGCGACAAAAGGTATTCTACTTTTTGGTTATTGTATATGCATGTTTAATTAATTAAAGGGTTTAAGGTTCATAAAGGAAAAATTTTAAAAGTCACTAAATCTTATTTTTAGTCTCGCTTCCGCTGCGTGTACTACGGTATTTTTCCCTACACGCCGATCATAACCGCCGAATTGGCCCGAGAGGAACAGGGGACCAACAGCGGTTTCATTCGACGGTTTCTTGACCGCCGATCTAACCGCCGAATCAAACCTGAGATTAAAAAATCAATCAGGTATGAAACGACGGTTTCATTCGGCGGTTTCGTGACTGCTGATTTAACCGCCGAATTAGGCCGAGAGATAAAATCAATCAGGTCTTGAACAGCGGTCGTGACCGCCGATCGTAACCGCAGAATTGCTCCATACACTACTGGAAGCAAACAGCGGTTTCATTCGGCGGCCAGGCCGACGATCATAACCGCCGATCACCAACAAAGGTGAAAACCGAAGAGAAGCCAATGGCATTCTCCGTAGGTGGTCCTCGCGCTAAACCAAGCACATTCTAGTGCATGCGCGGACGTTTCTGAAAACTATCGGGAAACGAATTACAAGACAACAAGACACAATTACACACAACAAAATATAACAAATAAGTGCAAGTGTGAAATGTGACAAGTGAAGAGAATGCACACATATGCAATGTATGCTAAGTTTGTGTGTGCAACTAATCTCTTTAAAGAAAAGTAAGCACATAGACATTTACCTTCGGTGCTTATCAAGACGAGGTCTTCAAAGGGCTTGAGCAATAACACCGATACCTAGGCTACCCTTACAAAGAACCCCCAACATGTGGTTTGTCCACGAAATGAGCCAATCAACAAATGGGAACCTTACAATCTCCCCCTTTGGCTATTTCGTGACAAAACCACCACTCACATTGATTCCTCACAAAAAAATAGAAACTACGGGACTACAGTGATATTCTACAATACAAAGAGATAAGAAAATGCAACTTGAAGTCTTCAACCTCTTGTAGAATAATCAATCCCTGTAAATAAAGTTTCTAACATTTCCAATACAAGTAAAAAGTGAGATGAATCAAGTGAGAACAAAAACAAGCATTTGCATTTGTAAAAGATTAGGCACAACATTATGAAATGTATGTGTATGCAATGCTCCCCCTCAACGGGTTACTCCCCCTCAATGAATGTTCTCCCCAATATGCACAATTGCCTCTATATTTTGCAACTCCCCTTACCATATACTACTCCCCTTTTTTGTCATGATATAGGCAAAGGAGTAGTCCCCAACCGGTTCACTCATAGCAACGAGAGATAGTAGCATGCAAGATTTGCATAATTAATCTAAGTCACTTTATGCATCTCAATTAATTTGGAGAGAAATAAGGAGATTTATTTTTAAAAAAAATGTGTGAATCAAACATGCTTTGCATACAAGACATGTAGCATTCAAGTCCAAAATACAATGGTATTTGGAAAAGCAAATGACAAAGGTTTCTAATAGGAATTCAAACCAATTTCACCAATGTCATGAGTAAAGCAAGGACATAGAATTTATTGATTTCAATTTAAGAAGAACTATATCCAACTTTATAAGCGAAACATGGCATGAGCGACTTTGCACCCTTTTTGATTTTTCCGGATAAGATATCCGTATGATAGTAGCCATGGTCAACTAATAAAGAAAGAGAGACATTTGGAATTTAAATTCCTTTGAACGGATACTAGATCCTTTATTCATTTTGAGTCTCATAAGCTTTCACACAAGTTTTGCATTTTAAAAATATGCAATCATCAATTCATGCTTTTCATGTGAGCATGTTATATGAATTTCATGCTTTTTCATGTGACATTAGCATGTTATTTAAGAATCATCATGTCATGGAGATAATCATAGGTCATTCAAATCATACTTCCTATATACATCTCCTAGTCCAAAAATGCATGTTTGAACATAAATATGACATGGATTGTAAACAAGCAAGGTTCACACTTATTGAATTGAAAACATATATACATATGTACAACCAAGCTTACTCAAACAATTAAAAGAAGAGGCATAAGTTATTTAGAATTTTTTGCAAGATACAAGAATGCAAAATAGCTCTCTTTGCTTGAGTTCCCCATATGGGGTATCACTCCACAAGACATATCCCAATAGATCTACTTAGCGTTTTAAATCGAGTAGAATCTAAGGGTTTAGTAAATAGGTCTGCAAGTTGATCATTAGTACCTACATGTTCAAGTACTATGCATTTATTTTCAACAAGCTCTCTAATGAAGTGATAGCGGATGTCAATATGCTTAGTTCTAGAATGTTGCACCGGATTCTTGGAAATATTAATGATACTCATGTTATCACAAAAGAGAGTGAGAGTACCTTGGTTGAATCCGTAGTCTACTAGCATTTGCTTCATCCATAGGAGTTGTGTGCATCCACTCCCCGCGGCTATGTACTCGGCCTCTGCCGTGGACAAGGAAATCGAGTTTTGCTTCTTGCAAAACCAAGACACCAAGTTGTTGCCTAGGAAGAAGCAACCGCCTGATGTGCTTTTCCTATCATCACAATTTCCTGCCCAATCCGTATCACTAAAGCCTACAAGACTAGCATTAGTGTCAAAAGAGTACCAAATCCCATAGTTGGAAGTCCCATTCACATAGCGAATGATTCTCTTTACGGAAGAGAGATGGGACTCCTTGGGATCCGCTTGGTACCCAGCACACACACCCACACTAAAAGATATATCGGGCCTACTTGCGATCAAATAAAGCAAGCTACCTATCATGCCCCGATATAGAGTTTGTTCCACACTTTTACCTCTAGCATCCTTGTTTAGCTTCAAAGTGGTACTCATGGGTGTATCACAATGTTTGGCATTCTCTAAACCAAACTTTTTCACTAGGTTTTTGGCATATTTGGCTTGGGTTATGAAAATCCCATCATCTAATTGCCTAATTTGCAAACCTAGGAAGTAACTAAACTCACCAACAAGCCTCATCTCAAATTCATGAGACATGACATCAACAAATTGTTAGATCTTGGTGTTGTTAGTGGAGCCTAAAACTATATCATCAACATATATTTGAGCTATGAAAAGCTCATCATTTTCTCTCTTGATGAAGTGTCTTGTTAACACTACCCCTTGAGTAGTTATTGTCAACAAGAAATTGAGTGAGGCGCTCATACCAAGCCCTCGGTGCTTGTTTCAACCCATATAGAGCCTTCTTGAGGCGATAGACATGGTTGGGGTGGTGTGCATCCACAAACCCCTTGGGTTGTTCAACAAACATGAAACAAATTATAGCACGGTGTGTATAAAGCTATCTAGAGGGGGGGTGAATAGATTTACGCTTTTTACCCAATTTTTCGTGTTAGTCAAAATTACGAAAATACCCTCAAGATAATATAAACAAGCAAGTGTAATATGGTGCGGAAATTAAAACAACACTTGGTTTTTACGTGGAAACCCTCACGGGAAAAACCACGGGCTATGTAAGTAAGCCACACTCGAACCTCGAATCCACTAAATGTGCAAACGATTACAACCTAATCCCGGAAGTAATCACACACCTACCTAATCCCGGTATGAGTGAACCTAGTCCAATTTGCTTGCGTTCTAAGCAACCTAATCCTGGATGCTACACACAAGACTTACTTTCTCTATGAAGAGAATACAACCCTAAGTGAATATATGTAAATATCCAAAATGCAACATAGAGCAAGGGAAACCCTATATGCTTATCTAAGATGATTAATATGCAATTAAGAACAATCCTAGATATCAAAACTAAATGACATGTCAATTAGTTTAGCTAATCAATATTAAGCACAAAACCTAATATGCTAGCACAATACAACTTCTCAAACATACATCATACTCATCTCAATATTGTATCCAAAGCATACAAAATAATCAACAAGTAATTAATTGAGATTGCTAGATAAGAGAAATACAAAACATGTAAGATATTAGTGAAAAACTTACCAAGCAAAGTATGATGAAGATTCCATGCAAGATGACATCTAGATGATCCAAGATGATGCTAGATGATGATTGATGATCATGAAAAAGTGTTTGAGTGATTAAAATTGAGTTCTTTGTGTATTTTTCTTCTCTTGAAAAATATCCTATGTATAGAATATCAATATGAACTCTCTTGGCTGACCTAAAGTCAAAGTGTTATATATATAGGGGCCATAAGTGAAGTGTGGTCGTTTTGAAAAACGCACCAAAAATTGCTCTGTGCGCTGGTGGACTTGCGCTGGACGACAGGCGCAAGACCAGCGCACACGCACATTTTTGCATTGGCGCTAGACGACATGCGCTCACACAGGCGCCAGACCAGCGCTGGTGACCTTGCGCTGGTGTAGACCAGCGCACGACCGGCGACAGAGAACTGGACGATCTGCGCTGGTGGACTGCGCTGGTGTGGACCAGCGCACGACCAGCGGCACGCCACTGGGCGTTTTGTGCCGGTGAACGGCGCTGGACGTCAGGCGCAGGTTGACCAGCGCACAGCCCACAACTTTGAACCCCACAAGCAATCATGCAAGGGGAACAAAGGTAAACTAAGATGCATCCTAAAAGCCTAAATGCTATGATGTTATAAACACAAGATGCAATCATTATACCAAGCAAGAAGAGATGTAAATAGGCATTGATGCACAACAAAAAGAAACACAACATACAAAGATTAAACATATGCATGAGTTGTGAGTGTGTGCAACTATCTCTTCAAGACAAGTAAGCACTTAGAGTTTTACCTTTGGTGCTTGTCAATAATGAGGTCTTCAAAGGGCCTAAGCAATAACAACAACATCTAAACTACCCTTACAAAGAATCCCCACATATGGTTTGATCACGAAATAAGCCAATTAAAAACAACGGGAATCCTTACAAAACACTTCCTCTTGTAAGAAGCCAATGAGGAAGGCACTCTTGACATCCATTTGGTGCAATTTGAACTTGTGCACACAAGAAATGGACAAGAGAAGCCTAATGGACTCTAACCGGGCAACGGGAGCAAATGTCTCCTCAAAGTCGATACCCTCAATTTGAGAGTACCCTTGTGTTACAAGTCTAGCCTTGTTCCGCACTATGTTGCCATCCTCATCGGATTTGTTCATATAAATCCACTTGGTGCCTATCACATTAGTGCTTTTAGGCCTAGGAACTAGAGTCCAAACCTCATTCCTTTCGAATTGGTTTAGCTCTTCTTGCATGGCAAGAACCCAAAATTCATCATTTAAGGCTTCATCAACCTTTTTGGGTTCAATTTGAGAGGTGTAGCATGTAAAGCTAATGAGATTAGCTATTTGACGCCTTGTCCTAACACCCTCATTCACATCTCTAATAACATCCTTGAAATAAATTATAGCACGGTGTGTATAAAACTATCTAGAGGGGGGGTGAATAGATTTTAAGCTTATTACCCAATTTTTCATGATTAGTCAAAATTACGAAATTACCCCTCAATAGATAAAGCAATAAATCAAGTATAAAATGCGGAAATTAAATAACACTTGATTTTTACGTGGAAACCCTCACGGGAAAAACCACGGGCTAGTAAGTAAGCCACACTCGAACCTCGAATCCACTAAATGTGTAAAACGATTACAACCCAATCCCGAAAGTAATCACACACCTACCTAATCCCGGTATGAGTGAACCTAGTCCGATTGCTTGCGAATTAAGCAACCTAATCCCGGTCACAACACAAGACTTAATTCTCTAAAAAGAGATTAACACCATAAGTGAATATATGAATATTCAAATGCAACATAGAGCAAGGGAAACCCTATATGCTTATCTAAGATGATGAATTTGCAATTAAAAACAATCCTAGATATTAAAGCTAAATGACATGTCAATTAGCTTAGATAATCATAGATTAGAGAAACCTAGATATCTATCATAAAAACAACACTCAATCAAATCAACACAACAATGTCTTTCTTGAATATTAGAATATAATCTAAAAACAATCAAGTAATAAAAGAGATGCCATAATAAATTAAACACTAATTATGTATGATAATAGTGAAAAACTTACCAAAGCAAGTGTGATGATGAAAGACCCATGCAAGCAAGCATCCTAGATATGCTAGAGAATGCTAGATGAACTTTGATGCAAATGGATTTTGGTTTGAGTGTTTGATGAGCAAACTTGATTGCTTTCTCTCTTAAAAATCTCTCTTTTTAAAGTAGGGTTCTTGATGATTAAAGAGTTACATTCAGAACAAGAGAAAGTGATGTATTTATAGGCTTGAAAAACAGAGCATGTGAAAAGATAAGTTTGCCCCTGAAACGCACCGATCGGCGGTTTCAATCATTGGCTAGGCCGCCGATCATAACCGCCGAATTGGCCCAAGAGGAACAGGGGACCAACAGCGGTTTCATTTGGCGGTTTCGTGACCGCCGATCTAACCGCCGAATCAAACCTGAGATTAAAAAATCAATCAGGTATGAAACGGCGGTTTCATTCGGTGGTTTCGTGACTGCCGAGTCAACTGCCGAATTAGGCCGAGAGATAAAATCAATCAGGTCTTGAACGGCGGTTTCGAACGGCGGTCGAGATCGCCGATCATAACCGCAAAATTGCTCCATACACTACTGGAAGCAAATGGCGGTTTCATTCGGCGGCCAGGCCGCCGATCATAACCGCCGGTCACCAACAAAGGTGAAAACCAAGGAGAAGCCAAGGGCATTCTCTGTTGGCGGTCCTCACGCTAAATCAAGCACATTCTAGTGCATGCGCGGACGTTTCCGAAAACTATCGAGAAACGAATTACAAGACAACAAGACACAATTACACACAACAAAATATAACAAATAAGTGCAAGTGTGAAATGTGACAAGTGAAGAGAATGCACACATATGCAATGTATGTTAAGTGTGTGTGTGCAACTAATCTCTTTAAAGAAAAGTAAGCACATAGAAATTTACCTTCGGTGCTTATCAAGACGAGGTCTTCAAAGGGCTTGAGCAATAACACCGATACCTAGGCTACCCTTACAAAGAACCCCCAACATGTGGTTTGTCCACGAAATGAGCCAATCAACAAATGGGAACCTTACAATCCTCTTTGTTATGGAGTCTTCTAACCCATGGAGCGGGCTCATTAGAGTCCAAGAGAGGGACTCTAGTAATAGGTTGTGTGAATTCATTATTGTCATTGGACGTCCCAACATTGGGAGTCACCACAACCCTCTCCAAAGGAGAGTCATCCTCTAAAACTTCCTCCTCCTCCTCATGGTCATTAGACTTGAGCCTTGTATCATCAATAACAACATTCAATGATTCCATGACGGTTCGAGTCTTCAAGTTGAAAACTCTATAGGCTCTACTATTCAAGGCATAGCCAATAAAGATACCCTCATCACTCTTAGCATCAAACTTGCCAAGTTGATCACGATCATTTAAAATGTAGCATTTGCTTCCAAATGTGTGGAAGTAGCTAACATTTGGCTTCCTACCCTTCCATAACTCATAGGAGGTGTTTCAAGATTCTGGCCTTAGGAAGACACGATTCCCTATATAGCAAGCTGTATTGACGGCTTCGGCCCATAGGTTCCTAGGGACATTGTTGCTAAGCAACATCACTCGGGCCATCTCTTGAAGGACCCTATTCTTACTCTCAACAACTCCATTTTGTTGAGGTGTCCTAGGAGCCGAGAACTTATGGGAGATGCCTAAGCTATTGCAATAGCTGTCAAAAGAGGCATTCTCAAATTCCCTCCCATGGTCACTTCTAATCCGTTTAATGCTTTTAATGTTAGAATTCATTTCATTTTGTATTTTAGTACAAAGCATTTTAAACTTATCAAAAGTTTCGGATTTTTCTCTAAGAAAATATATCCATGTAAATCTAGAGAAATCATCAACACAAACAAAAATGTATCTCTTTCCACCTAAACTCTCAGTTTGCATAGGACCCATGAGATCCATGTGGAGAAGCTCTAGGGGCTCCTTGGTGGAGAGATACATGCCCTTTTTGTGCATGCTTTTAGTTTGTTTTCCTTGTTGGCAAGGTCCACAAATACCATTGGCTTTCTTCCCAAGCTTAGGAAGGCCACGCACACAATCGAACTTTCCAAGGGTTCTTAAATCCCTAAAGTTCATGTGGCCAAGTCTTTCATGCCACAACTCTATTTGCTCATCCATGGACACATTGTTTGAGACTATTCTAGCTTCAAGACAATAGCAATTGTCGCTAGATCTCATACCTTTCAATAAGGTTTGTCCATCGGTCTTTAGGATCGAGCAATCATCTTTACAAAACAAGACGGAATATCCTTCATCACTTAGATGTGAAATGCTTATTAAATTGGCTTTCAAGCCATCAACAAATAAAGCATCGGATAAGAAGGGTAATCCGGGAACGGAAATGGTTCCTTTCCCTACAACTTTCTTTTTGGATCCATTACCAAAAGTGACATATCCTCCTTCCTCCATAACAAGAGTCTCGAAGAAACTCTTGTTTCCCGTCATGTGCCTAGAGCACCCACTATCTAAATACCAAAAATTAGAAGAATTTGCCTTCAAGGCTATTTGAGCAACATGGGAAACATTTTCATTCTTTCTAATCCATCTAGAAACAATATTTGCTTTCTTAGTGGTCTTTGGTAATTGGGCTCTAGATGTCCTAGAATCATGCATAATAATATTATCATTCCTAGGAACATGCATCATGGCTCTTTTCTTTTTCTTCTCAATCATGCTTCTAGTCTTGCACATTTTAATATATCGAAAGCAATGTGGTCTAATATGACCATTAAATCCACAAAAATGACATATAGGAGCAAAATAAGGAATCATACCTTGTCCTTGTCTTTGTGGATGAATGGGTTCAATCCATCTTCGTTGTTGAACCGGTCTAGATTGCTTCCTAGCTTGAGGTTGCATGATTGGCCTTTTTCCTTTGTGAGCCAATTGTGGAGGAATGTTGGCTTGAGAGACCCTAGGGGGTTGAGCTTGAGGTTGCCTTCTTAGCCCCATCTTCACTTGTGTTTGTGAGCCAATTGTGGAGGAATGTTGGCTTGAGAGACCCTAGGGGGTTGAGCTTGAGGTTGCCTTCTTAGCCCCATCTTCACTTGTGCATTTGAACATTGTCCTATTTCTAACTTCTTCCTAGGAATTTGCACAAATGAAGTTTCTTCGTTCCTCAAACTCTTGACAAACACGGTCTTGTTAGAGGTTGAGATCTTCTTGCCATCTTCATACCCAAGACCCCTCTTGTCACATGGACTCTTTCCAACACCAAGCATAAGGTCAAGTTTCTTGGTGCTAGAATCCATCCTAGTCATCGACTCTTTTACTTCTTCAAGCTCCCTCTTTAGACTTTCTTCATTCCTCATAGATAAGACTAACTCTTCTTTTAGCTTATCTTCCATCTTCTTGAATTTTTCCACTTGTTCACTTCAGTGGTCATTATGAGATAAAAGCTCAAGATTTTCTTCTCTCAACATCTTGATCTTTCTTGTGCTCTTGATTGCTAAATCATTAAACTCGGCATGGTATTTAGCAAGCACCTTTTTCTCCACAAAACCATTTATGGAGTTAGAAGAGGAGTCACTTTCTTCTTCACTTGAGTCATTTTTCTCTTGACTCATTTCCTCTCTCTCACTAGCACTTTTGCTTTTATGGAAGGAGGCAAAAGCTAGGAGGTTAGCCATGAGCTCTTCATCACTTGAAGACTCATCTCCCTCAATGGAGTCATCACTACTACTACTCCATGTGGCGGCCATCACTTTACCTTTCTTCTTGACATTGTGATTAGCACATTCTGGGGCAAAGTGACCTATGCCACCACACTCGAAGCATCGGACCCCTTTCCTTTCGGTCTTCTCTTTCTTAGGCTCAAACTTGTTGTAGGAACCCTTTTTCTTGTAGTTTTGACCTTTGGAACCAAAGTCCTTTTTCCCAAACTTCATGACCTTCTTGAATCTCTTCACAAATAATGCAAGGTCTTCGTCCGAGTCATTCTTCTTTGCCTCCTTTTCATCCTTAGAGGTTTTCAAAGCAATTCCTTTTTGCTTTTTAGGAGGTGTGGAGATAGGACCCTTCCTAGACTCATAAGCTAGAAGTCTCCCAATCACCTCACTCGGCTTCATATCCTTATATCCACTATTTTCTTCTAAAGCCGTTACTTTTGATTCAAACCTATCCGGAAGAGATCTCATAATCTTTTGCTTGATTCTCCTATCCGAATATGGATCACCAAGTTGATGACTTTGGTTGACTATGTCCATCAACTTGATCTCGAAGTCGTTGAAGCACTCATTCTCCTCAATCTTAAGCATCTCGAATTGAGTTTGGAGGACTTGAAGCTTAGAGTCATTCACCA
Source organism: Acer yangbiense (assembly GCA_008009225.1). Lineage (NCBI taxonomy): Eukaryota > Viridiplantae > Streptophyta > Magnoliopsida > Sapindales > Sapindaceae > Acer > Acer yangbiense. The sequence continues at coordinate 29,969,373 of CM017763.1, read as the reverse complement.
CTTCGGTTCCCTCATGTGCAATTTCTAGGATGTCCCAAGCCTCCTTAGCTATCCTAGTATTTTGAATCAATTTGTATTGATTTTCGTCCATAGCACATAAGATGGCATGCATCGCCTTCCTATTCCACTTTGAAGCCTCAAACTCTTGTGCGTTCCATTGCGTCTTTGGCTTCAATACTTCTTCTCCTCCACCATCGGGAGTCATCTTGGGTAGATCATATCCGTCTTCCACCGCCATCCATGCACGGTCATGAATTTGACATATGTAGGATTCCATCTTCCCTTTCCATTGGGAATAGTTCAATCCAGTAAGAAGTGGAGGCTTTGTGCTTGAAGCACCTTCGTTGCCACCACCATTTCCACCGTTTCCACTCATAGTGTTTATGAATGAATGAAATGAATGCAAATGTATGAATGATCAAAAATCACACAAAATGCAAAACACGCCAAAATAAGCAAGGATCACCTATGTATGTCTAGGAACCTGCTCTGATACTAATTGAAACAAATTATAGCACGGTGTGTATAAAACTATCTAGAGGGAGGGTGAATAGATTTTAAGCTTATTACCCAATTTTTCGTGTTTAGTCAAAATTATGAAATTACCCCTAAATAGATAAAGCAATAAATCAAGTATAAAATGCGGAAATTAAATAACACTTGATTTTTAAGTGGAAACCCTCACGGGAAAAACCATGGGCTAGTAAGTAAGCCACACTCGAACCTCGAATCCACTAAATGTGTAAAACGATTACAACCTAATCCCGGAAGTAATCACACACCTACCTAATCCCGGTATAAGCGAACCCAGTTCTATTGCTTGTGAATTAAGCAACCTAATCCCGATCACAACACAAGACTTAATTCTCTAAAAAGAGATTAACACCCTAAGTGAATATATGAATATTCAAATGCAACATAGAGCAAGGGAAACCCTATATGCTTATCTAAGATGATGAATTTGCAATTAAAAACAATCCTAGATATTAAAGCTAAATGACATGTTAATTAGCTTAGATAATCATAGATTATAGAAACCTAGATATCTATCATTAAAACAACACTCAATCAAATCAACACAACAATGTCTATCTTGAATATTAGAATTTAATCTAAGAACAATCAAGTAATAAAAGAGATGCCATAATAAATTAAACACTAATTATGTATGATAATAGTGAAAAACTTACCAAAGCAAGTGTGATGATGAAAGACCCATGCAAGCAAGCATCCTAGATATGCTAGAGAATGCTAGATGAACTTTGATGCAAATGGATTTTGGTTTGAGTGTTTGATGAGCAAACTTGATTGTTTTCTCTCTTAAAAATCTCTCTTTTTAAAGTAGGGTTCTTGATGATTAAAGTGTCATATTCAGAACAAGAGAAAGTGATGTATTTATAGGCATGAAAAACAGAGCATGTGAAAAGACAAGTTTGCCCCTGAAACGCACCGATCGTCGGTTTCAATTGGCGGCCAGGCCACCGATCATAACTGCCGAATTGGCCCGAGAGGAACAGGGGACCAACGGCGGTTTCATTCGGCGGTTTCATGACCGCCGATCTAACCGCCGAATCAAACCTGAGATTAAAAAATCAATCAGGTATGAAATTGTGGTTTCATTCGGCGATTTCGTGACCGCCGATTTAACCGCCGAATTAGGCCGAGAGATAAAATCAATCAGGTCTTGAACGGTGGTTTCGAATGGCGGTCGTGACCGCCGATCGTAACCGTAGAATTGCTCCATACACTACTGGAAGCAAACGGTGGTTTCATTTGGTGGCCAGGCCGCCGATCATAACCGCCGATCACCAATAAAGGTGAAAACCAAAGAGAAGCCAAGGGCATTCTCCGTAGGCAGTCCTCGCGCTAAACCAACACATTCTAGTGCATGCGCGGACGTTTCCGAAAACTATTGGGAAACGAATTACAAGACAACAAGACACAATTACACACAACAAAATATAACAAATAAGTGCAAGTGTGAAATGTGACAAGTGAAGAGAATGCACACATATGCAATGTATTTTAAGTGTGTGTGTGCAACTAATCTCTTTAAAGAAAAGTAAGCACATAGACATTTACCTTCGGTGCTTATCAAGACGAGGTCTTCAAAGGGCTTGAGCAATAACACCGATACCTAGGCTACCCTTACAAAGAACCCCCAACATGTGGTTTGTCCACGAAATGAGCCAATCAACAAATGGGAACCTTACACTACCCTTACAAATTGAATCCCATTGTGATTTTGTCAACAAAATACGCCAATCAAAAGTAAGGAACTTACAACTTCCACTCCATGTGGCGGTTATCACTTTTCCCTTTTTCTTGTCATTGTGATTAGCACATTCGAGGGCAAAGTGACCTATCCCACCACACTTATAGCATCAGATCCCTTTCCTTTCGGTCTTCTCTTGTCTAGGCTCAAGCTTCTTGAACAAAGTCTTTTTGTTCAAGTCTTGGCCCTTAGATCCAAAACCCTTCTTCTTGGACTTGTAGAATTTCTTGAACCTTGAAACAAATTATAGCACGGTGTGTATAAAGCTATCTAGAGGGGGGGTGAATAGATTTTACGCTTTTTACCCAATTTTTCGTGTTAGTCAAAATTACGAAAATGCCCTCAAGATAATATAAACAAGCAAGTGTAATATGGTGCGGAAATTAAAACAACACTTGGTTTTTACGTGGAAACCCTCACGGGAAAAACCACGGGCTATGTAAGTAAGCCACACTCGAACCTCGAATCCACTAAATGTGCAAACGATTACAACCTAATCCCGGAAGTAATCACACACCTACCTAATCCCGGTATGAGTGAACCTAGTCCAATTTGCTTGCGATCTAAGCAACCTAATCCCGGTTGCTACACACAAGACTTACTTTCTCTAGAAGAGAATACAACCCTAAGTGAATATATGAGAATATCCAAAATGCAACATAGAGCAAGGGAAACCCTATATGCTTATCTAAGATGATTAATATGCAATTAAGAACAATCCTAGATATCAAAACTAAATGACATATCAATTAGTTTAGCTAATCAATATTAAGCACAAAACCTAATATGCTAGCACAATACAACTTCTCAAACATACATCATACTCATCTCAATATTGTATCCAAAGTATACAAAATAACAAACAAGTAATTAATTGAGATTGCTAGATAAGAGAAACACAAAACATGTAAGATATTAGTGAAACGCTTACCAAGCAAAGTATGATGAAGATTCCATGCAAGATGACATCTAGAAGACCAAGGATGATGCTAGATGATGATTGATGATCATGAAAAAGTGTTTGAGTAATCAAGAATTGAGTTCTTGGAATTTTTCTTCTCTTTGAAAAATATCCTAAGTATGAATTCTGAATATGAACTCTCTTAATTGACCTAAAGTCAAAGTGGCATATATATAGGGGGCCAAATCAAAGTGTGGTCGTTTAAGTAAGTTTCAAAGAAACGCGCCGATCGGCGGTTTCAATCGGCGGCCAGGCCGCCGATCATGACCGCCGAAATGAGCTTGTGAAGAACAGAGCAAAAACGGCGGTTCATTCGGCGGTTTCGTGACCGCCGATCCCAACCGCCGAATCAAAACAGAGAGATTAAAATGAATCAGGTATGAACAGCGGTTTCGAACTGCGGTTTCGTGACCGCCAATTCAACCGCCGAATTAGACTGAGAGAAAAATCAATCAGGTCTTGAAACGGCGGTTTCGAACGGTGGTTGTGACCGCCGATCTTAACCGCAGAAATGCTTCAGACCAATCTGGACTGAAACGGCGGTTTCATTCGGCGGCCAGGCCGCCGATCATAACCGCCGATCACCTACATAGGTGAAAACCAAGGAGAAGCCAAGGGCATTCTCCATAGGCGGTCCTCGCGCTAAACCAAGCACATTCTAGTGCATGCGCGAACGTTTCCGAAAGTTATCGGGAAACGAATTACACAACAACATGACACAATTACACACAACAAAATATAATAAATAAGTGCAAGTGTGAAATGTGACAAATGAAGAGAATGCACACATATGCAATGAATGTTAAGTGTGTGTGTGCAACTAATGTCTTCAAAGAAAAGTAAGCACATAGAAATTTACCTTCGGTGCTTATCAACACGAGGTCTTCAAAGGGCTTCGAACAATAAGACCGATACTTAGGCTACCCTTACGAAGAACCCCAACATGTGGTTGTCCACGAAATGAGCCAATAAACAAATGGGAACCTTACAATCTCCCCCTTTGGCTATTTCGTGACAAAACCACCACTCACATTGATTCCTCACAAGGAAATAGAAACTACGGGACAACTGTGATATTCTACAACACAAAGAGATAAGAAAATAAAACTTCAAGTCTTCAATCTCTTGTAGAATAATCAAGCCCTGTAAATAAGATTTCTATGTTTTCCAATACAAGTGAAATGTGAGATTAATCAAGTGATATCAAAAACAAGCATTTGCATTTTTAGAATTTAGGCGCAACATTACAAAATATATGCAATGTATGATAAATGCAATGCTCCCCCTCAAAGGGTTACTCCCCCTCAATGTGTTATCTCCCCAATGTGCATAATTGCAGCACCAATTTGCATCTCCCCTTACCATATACTACTCCCCCTTTTTGTCATGATATAGGCAAAGGAGTAGTCCCCAACCGGGTCACTCATAGTAACGAGAGATAGTAGCATGCAAGATATGCATAATTAATATAAGTCACGTTATGCATCTCAATTTAATCGGAGAGAAACAAGGAGATTTTTTTGAGAGAAAATTTGTGAATCAAACATGCTTTGCATACAAGACATGTAGCATTCAAGTCCAAAATACAATGGTATTTGGCAAAGCAAATGACAAAGGTTTCTAATAGGAATTCAAACCAATTTCACCAATGTCATGAGTAAAGCAAGGATATAGAATACATTGATTTTAATATAAGAGCAACTATATCCAACTTTATAAGCGAAACATGGCATGAGCAACTTTGCACCCTTTTTGATTTTTCCGGATAAGATATCTGTATGATAGTATCCATGTTCAACCAATAAAGAAAGAGAGACATTTGGAATTTAAATTCCTTTGAACGGATACAAGATCCTTTATTCATTTTGAGTCTCATAAGCTTTAACACAAGTTTTGCATTGTTAAGAATATGCAAACATCAATTCATGCTTTTCATGTGAGCATGTTATATGAATTTCATGCTTTTTCATTTGACATTAGCATGTTATTTAAGAATCATCATGTCATGGAGATAATCATAGGTCATTCAAATCATACTTCCTATATACATCTCCTAGTCCAAAAATGCATGTTTGAACATAAATATGACATGGATTGTAAACAAGCAAGGTTCACACTTATTGAATTGAAAACATATATACATATGTGCAACCAAGCTTACTCAAGCAATTAAAAGAAGAGGCATAAGATATTTCAAATTTTTTGCAAGTGACAAGAATGCAAACTAGCTCTCTTTGCTTGAGTTCCCCATATGGGGTCAATCATAGAACATCACTCCACAAGACATATCCCAATAGATCTACTAAGAGTTTTAAATCGAGTAGCATCTAAGGGTTTAGTAAATAGGTCCGCAAGTTGATCATTAGTACCTACATGTTCAAGTACTATGCATTTATTTTCAACAAGCTCTCTAATGAAGTGATGGCGGATGTCAATATGCTTAGTTCTAGCACCGGATTCTTGGAAATATTAATGGCACTCATGTTATCACAAAAGAGAGTGAGAGTACCTTGGTTGAATCCGTAATTTACTAGCATTTGCTTCATCCATATAAGTTGAGTGCATCCACTCCCAGCGGCTATGTACTCGGCTTCCGCCGTGGACAAGGAAATCGAGTTTTGCTTCTTGCAAAACCAAGACACCAAGTTGTTGCCTAGAAAGAAGCAACCGCCCGATGTGCTCTTCCTATCATCACAATTTCCTGCCCAATCCGCATCACTATATCCTACAAGACTAGGATTAGTGTCAAATGAGTACCAAATCCCATAGTTGGAAGTCTCATTCACAAAGCGAATGACTCTCTTAACCGAAGAGAGATGGGACTCCTTGGGATCGGATTGGTACCTAGCACAAACTCCTACACTAAATGATATATCGGGCCTACTTGCGGTCAAATAGAGCAAGCTCCCTATCATGCCACGATATAAGGTTTGGTCCACACTTTTACCGCTAGCATCCTTGCTTAGCTTCAAAGTGGTGCTCATAGGAGTTTCACAATGTTTGGCTTTTTCAAGACCAAACTTCTTCACAAGGTTTTTGGCATATTTGGCTTGGGTTATAAAGATCCCATTATCTAGTTGCCTAATTTGCAAACCTAGGAAGTAATTAAGCTCACCAACAAGACTCATCTCAAATTCATGAGACATAACATCAACAAATTGTTGGACCTTGATGTTGTTGGTGGAGCCAAACACTATGTCATCGACATATATTTGAGTTATGAAAAGCTCATCATTTTCTCTCTTGATGAATAGTGTCTTGTCAACACTACCTCTTGTGTAGTTATTGTCAACAAGAAATTGAGTGAGGCGCTCATACCAAGCCCTCGGTGCTTGTTTCAACCCATATAGTGCCTTCTTGAGGCGATAGACATGGTTGGGGTGGTGAGCATCCACAAACCCCTTGGGTTGTTCAACAAACACTTCCTCTTGCAAGAAGCCATTGAGGAAGGCACTCTTGACATCCATTTGGTACAATTTGAACTTGTGCACACAAGAAATGGACAAGAGAAGCCTAATAAACTCTAAACGGGCAATGGGAGCAAATGTCTCCTCAAAGTCGATACTCTCAATTTGAGAGTACCCTTGTGCTACAAGTCTAGCCTTGTTCCGCACTATGTTGCCATCCTCATCGGATTTGTTCCTAAATATCCATTTAGTGCCTATGACATTAGTGGTCTTAGGCCTAGGAACTAGAGTCCAAACCTCATTCCTTTCGAATTGGTTTAGCTCTTCTTGCATGGCAAGAACCCAAAATTCATCATTTAAGGCTTCTTCAACATTTTTGGGTTCAATTTGAGAGGTGTAGCAAGTATGGCTAATAAGATTAGCAAGTTGACATCTAGTCCTAACACCTTCATTTACCTCCTCCTCATGATCATTAGACTTGAGCCTAGTATCATCAAATATGACATTGGATGATTCCATAACACTTAGAGTCTTTAAATTGAAAACTCTATAGGCTCTACTATTCAAGGCATAGCCAATAAAGATACCCTCATCACTCTTAGCATTGAATTTGCCAAGTTGATCACGGTCATTCAAAATGTAGCATTTGCTTCCAAAAGTGTGGAAGTAGCTAACATTTGGCCTCTTGCCTTTCCATAACTCATAGGAGGTGTTTCTAGTACCGGGCCTTAGGAAGACTCTATTTCCTATATAGCAAGCCGTATTGACGGCTTCGGCCCATAGGTTCCTAGGGACATTGTTGCTAAGCAACATCACACGGGCCATCTCTTGAAGGACCCTATTTTTCCTCTCAACAACTCCATTTTGTTGAGGTGTCCTAGGAGCCGAAAACTCATGGGAGATACCTAAACCATTACAAAAGGTTTCAAAGGTAGCATTCTCAAATTCCCTCCCATGGTCACTTCTAATCCGTTTTATGCTTTTAATATTAGAGTTCATTTCATTTTGAAGTTTATTACAAAGCATTTTAAACTTATCAAAAGTTTCAGATTTTTCTCTAAGAAAATATGTCCATGTGAACTAGAGAAATCATCAACACAAACAAAAATGTATCTCTTTCCACCCAAACTTTCGGTTTGCATGGGACCCATGAGGTCCATGTGGAGAAGCTCAAGAGGCTCCTTGGTGGTGAGATACTTACCCTTTTTGTGCATGCTTTTAGTTTGCTTTCCTTGTTGGCAAGGTCCACAAACACCATTGGCTTTCTTCCCAAGCTTAGGGAGGCCACGCATACACTCGAACTTTCCAAGGGTCCGTAGATCCCTAAAGTTCATGTGGCCAAGTCTTTCATGCCACAACTCAATTTGCTCATCCATGGACACATGATTAGATACAATACTAGCTTCAAGACAATAACAATTGTCGCTAGATCTCATGCCCTTCAACAAGGTTTGTCCATCGGGTTTTAGGATTGAGCAAAAATCTTTAGAAAACAAGACGGAATATCCTTCATCACTAAGATGTGAAATGCTTATTAAATTGGCTTTCAAGCCATCAACAAATAAAGCATTGGATAAGGAGGGTAATCCGGGAACGGAAATGGTTCCTTTCCCTTTAACATTTCTTTTGGATCCATCACCAAAAGTGACATTTCCACCTTCCTCCATAACAAGAGTCTCGAAGAAACTCTTGTTTCCCGTCATGTGCCTAGAGCACCCACTATCCAAGTACCAAAAATTAGAAGAATTTGCCTTCAAGGCTATTTGTGCAACATGGCAAACATTTTCATTCTTTCTAATCCACTTAGCAACAATTTTAGCTTTCCTAGTGGTCTTTGTTACATGTGCTCTACTATTTCTAGGATCATGCAAATCAATATTTTCATTCCTAGAAACATGCATCTTGGCTCTATTCTTTCTCTTTTCAATCATGCTTTGTTTTCTACACATTTTAATATATTGAAAGCAATTTGGTCTAATATGACCATCACAACCAAAAAAGTGACAAATAGGGATGAAATAAGGAATCATACCTTGCCTTTGTGCACGTATGGGAGCTTGTCCTTGTCTTTGTGGATAAGTGGGTTCAATCCATCTTCGTTGTTGAACCGGTCTAGGTTGCTTCCAAGCTTGAGGTTGCATGATTGGTCTCTTTCCTTTGTGAGCCAATTTTGGAGGAGTGTTGGCTTGAGGGACCCTAGGGGGTTGAGCTTGAGATTTCCTTCTTGGCCCTATTTTCACTTGAGCATTAGAACATTGTCCTACTTCTAACTTCTTCCTAGGAGGTTGCACAAATGAAGTTTCTTCGTTCTTCAAGCTCTTGACAAACACGGTCTTGTTAGAGGTTGAGATTTTCTTGCCATCATCATACCCAAGACCTCTCTTGTCACTTGGACTCTTTCTAAAACCAAGTAAATGATCAAGCTTCTTGGTGCTAGAATCTATCCTAGCCAAGGACCCTTTAACATCTACAAGTTCCCTCTTCAAGCCTTCTTCACTTCTCTTGGATAAGTCTAACTCCTCAATTAACTTATCCTCTCTCCTCTTCAATCTTTCCACTTGTTCACTTAAGTGGTCATTGTGAGCCAAAAGTTCAAGGTTTTCTTCTCTCAACCTCTCAATTTTTCTTGTGCTTTTAAGTGCTAAATCATTGAACTCGGCATGGTATTTAGCAAGCACCTTTTGCTCCACAAATTTCTTTTTGGAACTAGAAGGGGAGTCACTTTCTACTTCACTTGAGTCATTTTCCTCTTGACTCATTTCCTTTTTCTCACTACCACTTTTGCTCTTATGTGAGGAGGCAAAAGCTAGGAGGTTAGCCATGAGCTCTTCTTCACTTGAAGACTCATCTTCCTCATTGGAGTCATCACTACTCCCACTCCAAGTGGCGGCCATCACTTTGCTCTTATTCTTTTCATTGTGATTAGCACATTCGGGGGTAAAGTGACCAATCCCACCACATTCAAACATCGGACCCTTTTCCTTTCGATCCTCTCTTGTCTAGGCTCAAACTTCTTGAAGGAACTCTTTTTCTTCAAATCTTGTCCTCTTGACCCAAATCCCTTCTTCTTCTTGAATCCCATAACCTTGTTGAACCTTTTCACAAATAAGGCAAGGTCTTCATCCGATTCATGCTTTGCCTCATTTGCATCCTTAGATGCTTTCAAGGCTATTCCTTTAGACTTCTTAGGAGGAGTAGTGGTGCTAGGAGCCTTCCTAGACTCATATGCAAGGAGACTCCCAATCACCTCACTTGGCTTCATATCCATGTAGCCACTATTTTCTTCTATGGCCGTCACCTTGGATTCAAACCTATCGGGGAGAGATCTCATAATTTTTTGCTTGACTCTCCTATCCGAATACGGGTCTCCGAGTTGATGGCTTTGATTTACAATGTCCATCAATTTGATTTCGAAGTCATTGAAGCATTCATCCTCTCCCATCCTAAGTAGCTCAAACTGAGTTTGGAGGACTTGAAGCTTGGACTCCTTCACCACCTCGGTTCCCTCATGTGCAACTAGAAGGATGTCCCATGCCACTTTGGCAATCTGAGTATTCTGAATAAGCTTGTACTGATTCTCATCCATAGCACACATAATGGCATGCATAGCCTTCCTATTCCACTTATAAGCCTCAAACTCTTGCGCGTTCCACTGCGCCTTAGGCTTCAAAACATCTTGTCCTCCACCCGCGGGAGTCATCATAGGGAGATCATATCCGTCTTCCACCGCCATCCATGCACAGTCATGAATTTTGCATATGTAGGATTCCATCTTCCCTTTCCATTGGAAATAGTTCAATCCGGTAAGAAGTGGAGGCCTTGTGCTAGAAGCTCCTTCGTGGCCACCACCATTTCCACCGTTTCCACTCATAGTGTTTATGAATGAATGAAATGAATGCAAATGTATGAATGATCAAAAATCACACAAAATGCAAAACACACCAAAATAAGCAAGGATCACCTATGTATGTCTAGGAACCCGCTCTGATACCAATTGAAACTGAAACAAATTATAGCACGGTGTGTATAAAGCTATCTAGAGGGGGGGGGTGAATAGATTTTACGCTTTTTACCTAATTTTTCGTGTTAGTCAAAATTACGAAAATGCCCTCAAGATAATATAAACAAGCAAGTGTAATATGGTGCGGAAATTAAAACAACACTTGGTTTTTACGTGGAAACCCTCACGGGAAAAACCACGGGCTATGTAAGTAAGCCACACTCGAACCTCGAATCCACTAAATGTGCAAACGATTACAACCTAATCCCGGAAGTAATCACACATCTACCTAATCCCGGTATGAGTGAACCTAGTCCAATTTGCTTGCGTTCTAAGCAACCTAATCCCGGATGCTACACACAAGACTTACTTTCTCTATGAAGAGAATACAACCCTAAGTGAATATATGTGAATATCCAAAATGCAACATAGAGTAAGGGAAACCCTATATGCTTATCTAAGATGATTAATATGCAATTAAGAACAATCCTAGATATCAAAACTAAATGACATGTCAATTAGTTTAGCTAATCAATATTAAGCACAAAACCTAATATGCAAGCACAATATAAAATCTCAAACATACATCATATCATCTCAATATTGTATTTAAAGCATACAAAATAACAAACAAGTAATTAATTGAGATTGCTAGATAAGAGAAACACAAAACATATAAGATATTAGTGAAAAGCTTACCAAGCAAAGTATGATGAAGATTCCATGCTAGATGACATCTAGATGATCTAAGATGATGCTAGATGATGATTGATGATCATGAAAAAGTGTTTGAGAATCAATAATGGAGTTCTTGGAATTTTTCTTCTCTTTGAAAAATATCCTAAGTATGAATTCTGAATATGAACTCTCTTAATTGACCTAAAGTCAAAGTGGCATATATATAGGGGGCCAAATCAAAGTGAGGTCGTTTAAGTAAGTTTCAAAGAAACGCACCAATCGGCGGTTTCATTCGGCGGCCAGGCCGCCGTTAATGACCGCCGAAATGAGCTCGTGAAGAACAGAGCAAAAACAGCGGTTCATCCAGCGGTTTCGTGACTGCCGATTCCAACCGCCGAAACAAAACAGAGAGATCAAAATCAATCAGGTATGAACGGCGGTTTCGAACGGCGGTTTCATGACCGCCGTTTCAACCGCCGAATTAGACTGAGAGAAAAATCAATCAGGTCTTGAAACGGCGGTTTCGAACGGCGGTCGTGACCGCCGATCTTAACCGCAGAAATGCTTCAGACCAATCTGGACTGAAACGGCGGTTTCATTCAGCGGCCAGGCCGCCGATCATAACCGCCGATCACCTAGATAGGTGAAAACCAAGGAGAAGCCAAGGGCATTCTCCATAGGCGGTCCTCGCGCTAAACCAAGCACATTCTCGTGCATGCGCGGACGTTTCCGAAAGTTATCGGGAAACAAATTACACAACAACATAACACAATTACACACAACAAAATATAATAAATAAGTGCAAGTGTGAAATGTGACAAATGAAGAGAATGCACACATATGCAATGAATGTTAAGTGTGTGTGTGCAACTAATCTCTTCAAAGAAAAGTAAGCACATAGAAATTTACCTTTGGTGCTTATCAACACGAGGTCTTCAAAGGGCATCGAACAATAAGACCGATACTTAGGCTACCCTTACAAAGAACCCCCACATATGGTTTGATCACGAAATAAGCCAATTAAAAACAACGGGAATCCTTACAATCTCCCCCTTTGGCTATTTCGTGACAAAACCATCACTCACATTGATTCCTCACAAAAGAAATAGAAACTACGGGACTACAATGATATTCTACATTACAAAGAGATAAGAGAATGCAACTTGAAGTCTTCAATCCTCTTGTAGAATAATCAATCCCTGAAAAGAGTTTCTAACATTTCTAATACAAGAAAAGTGTGAGATTAATCATGTGAGAACAATACCAAGCATTTGCATTTTTAGAATTTAGGCACAACATTACCAAATGTATGCAATGTATGATAAATGCAATGCTCCCCCTCAACGGGTTACTCCCCCTCAATGTATGTTCTCCCCAAAGTGTACAATAGCTTCTATATTTTTCACCTCCCCTTACCATATCCTACTCCCCCTTTTTGTCATGATATAGGCAAAGGAGTAGTCCACAACCGGGTCACTCATAGCAACGAGAGATAGAAGCATGCAAGACTTGCATATACATATAAGTCACTTTATGCACTTCAATTAATTTGAGAGAAACAAGGAGATTTATTTGGAAAAAATGTGTGAATCCAACATGCTTTGCATACAAGACATATAGCATTCAAGTCCAAAATACAATGGTATTTGGCAAAGCAAATGACAAAGGTTTCTAATAAGAATTCAAACCAATTTCACCAATGTCATGGGAAAAGCAAGGATATAGAGATTATTGATTTCAATAGAAGAGCAACTATATCCAACTTTATAAGCGAAACATGGCATGAGCAACTTTGCACCCTTTTTGATTTTTCCGGATAAGATATCCGTATGATAGTAACCATGTTCAACTAATAAAGAAAGAGAGACATTTGGAATGTAAATTCCTTTGAATGGATACAAGATCCTTTATTCATTTTGAGTCTCATAAGCTTTCACACAAGTTTTGCATTTTAAGAATATGCAATCATCAATTCATGCTTTTCATGTGAGCATGTTATATGAACTTCATGCTTTTTCATTTGACATTAGCATGTTATTAATGAATCATCATGTCATGGAGATAACTATAGGTCATTCACATCATACTTCCTATGTAAATCTCCTAGTCCAAAAATGCATGTTTGAACATAAATATGACATGGATTGTAGACAAGCAAGGTTCACACTTATAGAATTTGAAAACATATATACATATGTACAACCAAGCTTACTCAAGCAATCAAAAGAAGAGGCATAAGATATTTCAAATTTTTTGCAAGATACAAGAATGCAAAATAGCTCTCTTTGCTTGAGTTCCTCATATGGGGTCAAGTATAGAACATCACTCCACAAGACATACCCCAATAGATCTACTAAGAGTTTTAAATTGAGTAGCATCTAAGGGTTTAGTAAATAGGTCCGCAAGTTGATCATTAGTACCTACATGTTCAAGTACTATGCATTTATTTTCAACAAGCTCTCTAATGAAGTGATGGCGGATGTCAATATTAATGGCACTCATGTTATCACAAAAGAGAGTGAGAGTACCTTGGTTGAATCCGTAGTCTACTAGCATTTGCTTCATCCATATAAGTTGAGTGCATCCACTCCCCGCGGCTATGTACTCGGCTTCCGCCGTGGACAAGGAAATCGAGTTTTGCTTCTTGCAAAACCAAGACACCAAGTTGTTGCCTAGAAAGAAGCAACCGCCCGATGTGCTCTTCCTATCATCACAATTTCCTGCCCAATCCGCATCACTATATCCTACAAGACTAGGATTAGTGTCAAATGAGTACCAAATCCCATAGTTGGAAGTCCCATTCACAAAACGAATGACTCTCTTAACCGAAGAGAGATGGGACTCCTTGGGATCGGATTGGTACCTAGCACAAACTCCTACACTAAATGATATATCGGGCCTACTTGCGGTTAAATAAAGCAAGCTCCCTATCATGCCACGATATAAGGTTTGGTCCACACTTTTACCGCTAGCATCCTTGCTTAGCTTCAAAGTGGTGCTCATAGGAGTGTCACAATGTTTGGCTTTTTCAAGACCAAACTTCTTCACAGGGTTTTTGGAATATTTGGCTTGGGTTATAAAGATCCCATTATCAAGTTGCCTAATTTGCAAACCTAGGAAGTAATTGAGCTCACCAACAAGACTCATCTCAAATTCATGAGACATAACATCAACAAATTGTTGGACCTTGGTGTTGTTGGTGGAGCCAAACACTATGTCATCGACATATATTTGAGCTATGAAAAGCTCATCATTGTCTCTCTTGATGAATAGTGTCTTGTCAACACTACCTCTTGTGTAGTTATTGTCAACAAGAAATTGAGTGAGGCGCTCATACCAAGCCCTCGGTGCTTATTTCAACCCATATAGTGCCTTCTTGAGGCGATAGACATGGTTGGGGTGGTGAGCATCCACAAACCCCTTGGGTTGTTCAACAAACACTTCCTCTTGCAAGAAGCCATTGAGGAAGGCACTCTTGACATCCATTTGGTGCAATTTGAACTTGTGCACACAAGAAATGGACAAGAGAAGCCTAATAGACTCTAGACGGGCAACGGGAGCAAATGTCTCCTCAAAGTCGATACCCTCAATTTGAGAGTACCCTTGTGCTACAAGTCTAGCCTTGTTCCGCACTATGTTGCCATCCTCATCGGATTTGTTCCTAAATATCCATTTAGTGCCTATGACATTAGTGGTCTTAGGCCTAGGAACTAGAGTCCAAACCTCATTCCTTTCGAATTGGTTTAGCTCTTCTTGGATGGCAAGAACCCAAAATTCATCATGTAAGGCTTCTTCAACCTTTTTGGGTTCAATTTGAGAGGTGTAGCAAGTATAGCTAATAAGATTAGCAAGTTGACGTCTAGTTCTAACACCCTCATTTACCTCTCCAATGATATCTTCTTTATCATGGAGTTTCCTAACCCATGGAGCGGGTTCTTTAGAGTCCAAGAGAGGAACTCTAGCAATAGGTTGTGTGTCATCATTGTTGACATTAGATGTCCCAACATTAGGAGGCACCACAACCTTCTCCAATGGAGAACTATCACTAAAAATAACCTCCTCCTCATGATTATTAGACTTGAGCCTAGTATCATCAAATACGACATTGGATGATTCCATAACACTTAGAGTCTTTAAATTGAAAACTCTATAGGCTCTACTATTCAAGGCATAACCAATAAAGATACCCTCATCACTCTTAGCATCGAATTTGCCAAGTTGATCACGGTCATTCAAAATGTAGCATTTGCTTCCAAAAGTGTGGAAGTAGCTAACATTTGGTCTCTTGCCTTTCCATAACTCATAGGAGGTGTTTCTAGTACCGGGCCTTAGGAAGACTCTATTTCCTATATAGCAAGCCGTATTGACGGCTTCGGCCCATAGGTTCCTAGGGACATTGTTGCTAAGCAACATCACACGGGCCATCTCTTGAAGGACCCTATTTTTCCTCTCAACAACTCCATTTTGTTGAGGTGTCCTAGGAGCCGAAAACTCATGGGAGATACCTAAACCATTACAAAAGGTTTCAAAGGTAGCATTCTCAAATTCCCTCCCATGGTCACTTTTAATCCGTTTTATGCTTTTAATATTTGAGTTCATTTCATTTTGTAGTTTATTACAAAGCATTTTAAACTTATCAACAGTTTCGGATTTTTCTCTAAGAAAATATGTCCATGTGAACCTAGAGAAATTATCAACACATACAAAAATGTATCTCTTTCCACCCAAACTTTCGGTTTGCATGGGATCCATGAGGTCCATGTGGAGAAGCTCAAGAGGCTCCTTGGTGGTGAGATACTTACCCTTTTTGTGCATGCTTTTAGTTTGCTTTCCTTGTTGGCAAGGTCCACAAACACCATTGGCTTTCTTCCCAAGCTTAGGGAGGCCACGCACACACTCGAACTTTCCAAGGGTCCGTAGATCCCTAAAGTTCATGTGGCCAAGTCTTTCATGCCACAACTCAATTTGCTCATCCATGGACACATGATTAGATACAATACTAGCTTCAAGACAATAACAATTGTCGCTAGATCTCATGCCCTTCAACAAGGTTTGTCCATCGGGTTTTAGGATTGAGCAAAAATCTTTAGAAAACAAGACGGAATATCCTTCATCACTAAGATGTGAAATGCTTATTAAATTGGCTTTCAAGCCATCAACAAATAAAGCATTGGATAAGGAGGGTAATCCGGGAACGGAAATGGTTCCTTTCCCTACAACATTTCTTTTGGATCCATCACCAAAAGTGACATTTCCACCTTCCTCCATAACAAGAGTCTCGAAGAAATTCTTGTTTCCCGTCATGTGCCTAGAGCACCCACTATCCAAGTACTAAAAATTAGAAGAATTTGCCTTCAAGGCTATTTGTGCAACATGGCAAACATTTTCATTCTTTCTAATCCACTTAGCAACAATTTTAGCTTTCCTAGTGGTCTTTGGTACATGTGCTCTACTATTTCAAGGATCATGCAAATCTATATTTTCATTCCTAGAAACATGCATCTTGGCTCTATTCTTTCTCTTTTCAATCATGCTTTGTTTTCTACACATTTTAATATATTGAAAGCAATTTGGTCTAATATGACCATCACAACCACAAAAGTGACAAATAGGGATGAAATAAGGAATCATACCTTGCCTTTGTGCACGAATGGGAGCTTGTCCATGTCTTTGTGGATAAGTGGGTTCAATCCATCTTCGTTGTTGAACCGGTCTAGGTTGCTTCCAAGCTTGAGGTTGCATGATTGGTCTCTTTCCTTTGTGAGCCAATTTTGGAGGAGTGTTGGCTTGAGGGACCCTAGGGGGTTGAGCTTGAGATTTCCTTCTTGGTCCCATTTTCACTTGAGCATTAGAACATTGTCCTATTTCTAACTTCTTCCTAGGAGGTTGCACAAATGAAGTTTCTTCGTTCTTCAAGCTCTTGACAAACACGGTCTTGTTAGAGGTTGAGATTTTCTTGCCATCATCATACCCAAGACCTCTCTTGTCACTTGGACTCTTTCCAACACTAAGTAAATGATCAAGCTTCTTGGTGCTAGAATCTATCCTAGCCAAGGACCCTTTAACTTCTACAAGTTCCCTCTTCAAGCCTTCTTCACTTCTCTTGGATAAGTCTAACTCCTCAATTAACTTATCCTCTCTCCTCTTCAATCTTTCCACTTGTTCACTTAAGTGGTCATTGTGAGCCAAAGTTCAAGGTTTTCTTCTCTCAACCTCTCAATCTTTCTTGTGCTTTTAAGTGCTAAATCATTGAACTCGGCATGGTATTTAGCAAGCACCTTTTGCTCCACAAATTTCTTTTTGGAACTAGAAGAGGAGTCACTTTCTACTTCACTTGAGTCATTTTCCTCTTGACTCATTTCCTCTTTCTCACTACCACTTTTGCTCTTATGTGAGGAGGCAAAAGCTAGGAGGTTAGCCATGAGCTCTTCTTCACTTGAAGACTCATCTTCCTCATTGGAGTCATCACTACTCCCACTCCAAGTGGCGGCCATCACTTTGCTCTTCTTCTTTTCATTGTGATTAGCACATTCGGGGGCAAAGTGACCAATCCCACCACATTCAAAGCATCGGACCCCTTTCCTTTCGGTCCTCTCTTGTTTAGGCTCAAACTTCTTGAAGGAACTCTTTTTCTTCAAATCTTGTCCTCTTGACCCAAATCCCTTCTTCTTCTTGAACCCCATAACCTTGTTGAACCTTTTCACAAATAAGGCAAGGTCTTCATCCGATTCATGCTTTGCCTCCTTTGCATCCTTAGATGCTTTCAAAGCTATTCCTTTAGACTTCTTAGGAGGAGTAGTGGTGCTAGGAGCCTTCCTAGACTCATATGCAAGGAGACGCCCAATCACCTCACTTGGCTTCATATCCATGTAGCCACTATTTTCTTCTATGGCCGTCACCTTGGATTCAAACCTATCGGGGAGAGATCTCATAATTTTTTGCTTGACTCTCCTATCCGAATACGGGTCTCCGAGTTGATGGCTTTGATTTACAATGTCCATCAATTTGATTTCGAAGTCATTGAAGCATTCATCCTCTCCCATCCTAAGTAGCTCAAACTGAGTTTGGAGGACTTGAAGCTTGGACTCCTTCACCACCTCGGTTCCCTCATGTGCAACTAGAAGGATGTCCCATGCCACTTTGGCAATCTGAGTATTCTGAATAAGCTTGTACTGATTCTCATCCATAGCACACATAATGGCATGCATAGCCTTCCTATTCCACTTAGAAGCCTCAAACTCTTGCGCGTTCCATTGCGCCTTAGGCTTCAAAACATCTTGTCCTCCACCATCGGGAGTCATCATAGGGAGATCATATCCGTCTTCCACCGCCATCCATGCACGGTCATGAATTTGGCATATGTAGGATTCCATCTTCCCTTTCCATTGGGAATAGTTCAATCCGGTAAGAAGTGGAGGCCTTGTGCTAGAAGCTCCTTCGTGGCCACCACCATTTCCACCGTTTCCACTCATAGTGTTTATGAATGAATGAAATGAATGCAAATGTATGAATGATCAAAAATCACACAAAATGCAAAACACACCAAAATAAGCAAGGATCACCTATGTATGTCTAGGAACCCGCTCTGATACCAATTGAAACAAATTATAGCACGGTGTGTATAAAGCTATCTAGAGGGGGGGTGAATAGATTTTACGCTTTTTACCCAATTTTTCGTGTTAGTCAAAATTACGAAAATGCCCTCAAGATAATATAAACAAGCAAGTGTAATATGGTGCGGAAATTAAAACAACACTTGGTTTTTACGTGGAAACCCTCACGGGAAAAACCACGGGCTATGTAAGTAAGCCACACTCGAACCTCGAATCCACTAAATGTGCAAACGATTACAACCTAATCCCGGAAGTAATCACACATCTACCTAATCCCGGTATGAGTGAACCTAGTCCAATTTGCTTGCGTTCTAAGCAACCTAATCCCGGATGCTACACACAAGACTTACTTTCTCTATGAAGAGAATACAACCCTAAGTGAATATATGTGAATATCCAAAATGCAACATAGAGTAAGGGAAACCCTATATGCTTATCTAAGATGATTAATATGCAATTAAGAACAATCCTAGATATCAAAACTAAATGACATGTCAATTAGTTTAGCTAATCAATATTAAGCACAAAACCTAATATGCAAGCACAATATAAAATCTCAAACATACATCATACTCATCTCAATATTGTATTTAAAGCATACAAAATAACAAACAAGTAATTAATTGAGATTGCTAGATAAGAGAAACACAAAACATGTAAGATATTAGTGAAAAGCTTACCAAGCAAAGTATGATGAAGATTCCATGCTAGATGACATCTAGATGATCTAAGATGATGCTAGATGATGATTGATGATCATGAAAAAGTGTTTGAGAATCAATAATGGAGTTCTTGGAATTTTTCTTCTCTTTGAAAAATATCCTAAGTATGAATTCTAAATATGAACTCTCTTAATTGACCTAAAGTCAAAGTGGCATATATATAGGGGGCCAAATCAAAGTGAGGTCGTTTAAGTAAGTTTCAAAGAAACGCGCCAATCGGCGGTTTCATTCGGCGGCCAGGCCGCTGTTAATGACCGCCGAAATGAGCTCGTGAAGAACAGAGCAAAAATGGCGGTTCATCCAGCGGTTTCCTGACTGTCGATTCCAACCGCCGAAACAAAAAAGAGAGATCAAAATCAATCAGGTATGAACGGCGGTTTCGAACGGTGGTTTCGAACGGCGGTTTCATGACTGCCGTTTCAACCGCCGAATTAGACTGTGAGAAAAATCAATCAGGTCTTGAAACGGCGGTTTCGAACGGCGGTCGTGACCGCCGATCTTAACCGCAGAAATGCTTCAGACCAATCTGGACTGAAATGGCGGTTTCATTCGGTGGCCAGGCCGCCGATCATAACCGCCGATCACCTAGATAGGTGAAAACCAAGGAGAAGCCAAGGGCATTCTCCATAGGCGGTCCTCGCGCTAAACCAAGCACATTCTCGTGCATGCGCGGACGTTTCTGAAAGTTATCGGGAAACGAATTACACAACAACATGACACAATTACACACAACAAAATATAATAAATAAGTGCAAGTGTGAAATGTGACAAATGAAGAGAATGCACACATATGCAATGAATGTTAAGTGTGTGTGTGCAACTAATCTCTTCGAAGAAAAGTAAGCACATAGAAATTTACCTTCGGTGCTTATCAACACGAGGTCTTCAAAGGGCATCGAACAATAAGACCGATACTTAGGCTACCCTTACAAAGAACCCCCACATATGGTTTGATCACGAAATAAGCCAATTAAAAACAACGGGAATCCTTACAGAAACAAATTATAGCATGGTGTGTATAAAGCTATCTAGAGGGGGGTGAATAGATTTTACGCTTTTTACCCAATTTTTCGTGTTAGTCAAAATTACGAAAATGCCCTCAAGATAATATAAACAAGCAAGTGTAATATGGTGCGGAAATTAAAACAACACTTGGTTTTTACGTGGAAACCCTCACGGGAAAAACCACGGGCTATGTAAGTAAGCCACACTCGAACCTCGAATCCACTAAATGTGCAAACGATTACAACCTAATCCCGGAAGTAATCACACACCTACCTAATCCCGGTATGAGTGAACCTAGTCCTATTTGCTTGCGATCTAAGCAACCTAATCCCGGTTGCTACACACAAGACTTACTTTCTCTAGAAGAGAATACAACCCTAAGTGAATATATGAGAATATCCAAAATGCAACATAGAGCAAGGGAAACCCTATATGCTTATCTAAGATGATTAATATGCAATTAAGAACAATCCTAGATATCAAAACTAAATGACATGTCAATTAGTTTAGCTAATCAATATTAAGCACAAAACCTAATATGCTAGCACAATACAACTTCTCAAACATACATCATACTCATCTCAATATTGTATCCAAAGCATACAAAATAACAAACAAGTAATTAATTGAGATTGCTAGATAAGAGAAACACAAAACATGTAAGATATTAGTGAAAAGCTTACCAAGCAAAGTATGATGAAGATTCCATGCAAGATGACATCTAGAAGACCAAGGATGATGCTAGATGATGATTGATGATCATGAAAAATTGTTTGAGTAATCAAGAATTGAGTTCTTGGAATTTTTCTTCTCTTTGAAAAATATCCTAAGTATGAATTCTGAATATGAACTCTCTTAATTGACCTAAAGTCAAAGTGGCATATATATAGGGGGCCAAATCAAAGTGTGGTCGTTTAAGTAAGTTTCAAAGAAACGCGCCGATCGGCGGTTTCAATTTGCGGCCAGGCCGCCGATCATGACCACCGAAATGAGCTCGTAAAGAACAGAGCAAAAACGGCGGTTCATTCGGCGGTTTCATGACCGCCGATCCCAACCGCCGAATCAAAACAGAGAGATTAAAATCAATCAGGTATGAACGGCAGTTTCGAACGGTGGTTTCGTGACCGCCAATTCAACCGCTGAATTAGACTGAGAGAAAAATCAATCAGGTCTTGAAACGGCGGTCGTGACCGCCGATCTTAACAGCAGAAATGCTTCAGACCAATCTGGACTGAAACGGCGGTTTCATTCGGCGGCCAAGACGCTGATCATAACCGTCGATCACCTACATAGGTGAAAACCAAGGAGAAGCCAAAGGCATTCTCCATAGGCGGTCCTCGCGCTAAACCAAGCACATTCTAGTGCATGCGCGAATGTTTCCGAAAGTTATAGGGAAACGAATTCCACAACAACATGACACAATTACACACAACAAAATATAATAAATAAGTGCAAGTGTGAAATGTGACAAATGAAGAGAATGCACACATATACAATGAATGTTAAGTGTGTGTGTGCAACTAATCTCTTCAAAGAAAAGTAAGCACATAGAAATTTACCTTCGGTGCTTATCAACACGAGGTCTTCAAAGGGCTTCGAACAATAAGACCGATACTTAGGCTACCCTTACAAAGAACCCCAACATGTGGTTGTCCACGAAATGAGCCAATCAACAAATGGGAACCTTACAAACCTTTTCATCAATAAAGCCATTTATTTGTTCGAGTCATCATTCTCCTCCTTCTCATCTTTGGAGGCTTTCAAAGCAATTCCCTTTTGCGTTTTAGGAGGTGTGGAGGTAAGACCCTTCCTAGACTCATAAGCTAGAAGCCTCCAAATCACCTCACTCGGCTTCATATCCTTGTAGGAGCTATTCTCCTCTAATGTCGTCACCTTGGACTCAAATCTATCAGGGAGAGATCTCATAATCTTTTGCTTGATTCTCCTATCCGAATACGGGTCACCAAGTTGATGACTTTGGTTGACTATGTCCATCAACTTGATCTCGAAATTGTTGAAGCACTCATTCTCCTCCATCTTAAGCATATCGAATTGAGTTTGGAGGACTTGAAGCTTGGAGTCTTTCACCACTTCGGTTCCCTCATATGCAACTTCTAGGATGTCCCACGCCTTTTTAGCGATCCTAGTGTTTTGAATCAATTTATATTGATTTTCATCCATTGCACATAGGATGGCATGCATCGCCTTCCTATTCCATTTTGATGACTCAAACTCTTGCGCGTTTCATTGTGCTTTAGGCTTGAGCACATCCTCTCCTCCACCCATAGGAGTTATCATCGGTGATGTGTAGCCGTCTTCAACTACCATCCATGCCCTATCATGGATTTGGCAAATGTACGACTCCATCTTGCCTTTCCAAGAGGCATAATTCAACCCGATGAGTAGGGGAGGTCTTGTGCTAGAAGCACCCTCGTTACCACCTCCATTTCCACTGTTTCCACTCATAGTGTTTATGTAAGATCCTAGATCTTTGTTGGCTTGATTCCATTACAAAACTCTCTTCATTTGTATTGATTAGTTTCTTAGGTGATTCTTGGAGAAAAAAAGCTTCAAATGTTAAAAGCAACATCTCATGCAAATGTCGTCTTCAAAAGGGAAAGCTCATTCTTGGATGCTAAGGTATCAAGGTCCTTCTTCCTTTTGAAAGGCGTAAGCACACACAAACACAATTTATACATGTGTCCCTACATCATTATACAAACATTTGGTATAACACATTCACACTCATTTAAGTATGCACATGCATTATTCTTATATTGATAAACATTGTTGAATTGCATGTTTTATGACTATCGCTTGGATATTGCATACTTGTGTGACATTGTGTTTATTTGTTTGTGTTTCTAGTATTTTAGACTTGAACATGATCTTATATGATTCCTTATTGAGTCCCGGTCATTTTGGTTACTCATTCATTAGGTTTAGAGTCCAAATAATGTAGCTACGCTACTTTGCGTTCTTATTCGTTGAGTTGTCTTTGTCGTCGTTTTCCGAGATGAATTCTCAACCTTTTGTCCAAGTTTTGTAGTCGTCATTGTGCATGAGGGAGTCATAATTTGTCATCCGAAGACAGATTCGAAATTGGAGTTCGGAGGCCCGGATACAGCTGAAGAACGCGAGCAGAGTGCGAGAGGAGCAAGCATGGCCAATGGCCAAGTGTGGTGTCCACGTGTGCCACACGGCTGGACAGCCTCTCTGCCCACATGTGCCACACACGGTCCACACGTAGAGGCTGATGTGGCACTCTTCAATTGGGTGCTTGACAAAGGTCGTTTGTATGTAAATTCTCTTGTCAAACAATATTTGTAAACCTTGCAATGCCTATAAGGGTTTTGAAAACACATGTACAGTGGCAAGCAAGGGTCGTCCACAGAGATCGGAATTTAGCTAAAACTAATCGAAACTTAAGTGATATTAATTCAATAAGATAAATGGTTGATGATGTTGAAATGTGAAATAGCATATGCTTAATACGAAACTAGAAATGTAACTAAAAATGGAATATGAATGTAATGAAAGATAGATATGATGGAGACTAGGGAGTTAATGGATTAGGAAGCAAACATTTGGGCAAATGTAATAAACTCGAAAATATACACATTTTAACGAATGTAGCCAACCTATGGTGTATAGGTTGGCTGTCTATCCCTAGCAAGGGGCCAACCTACGGTGTATAAAAGGCCTCCTACTAGTGATTGATCCCTCCTAAACAACCAACACAGGGTGTATAGTTTCAGTTGCTCGGTTAGGACCCAAACAATGAAGCTTGTATATCTATCTCGGGCTCAAACGATTCTAGTGTAGCCAATCTAGGGTGTATAGAAAAGGCTTCTAAGCCTCTCACGAGAGTTGTCCTAGGATGTATAGAAACGGACACCCATTTGAAGTTAGGTGAAAAGCGTTGTTATCGAGTTAGGATTATGAGAATCCCATCTATTCATACGAGCAATAAACAACTACATAGGATATATATCTAGTTGCCTAAAAGATAGAATCCAAGGGAAGCTTGCAAAGAGAGTGTATCTAAGACAAGTAATCCAATGAAATCCATACATACTCTTGAATAAATCAATAGAAGATAGACATAATAAAGAAATAAAGCTTATATACAAAAGCCCAATCATTCACAAACTAGTCCATAGACCCCCTTAGTGGGGTTTAGCTACTCATTACAATAAATGAAAATAAGAGAAAAGATGAGAAATAACCCTTGAAGATCATCTCCACCTTGATATTCCCTTAGATATTGAGTAGAAATGGTATTAAATGAGAAGAGATGGATTCCCAGGTCTAGTTACAATTTTTGGAATTTCTAAGTGTCAAAAGCTAATACAAACATTACACACAATTTCTATTTATAGTCCCCAAAAATAGGTTACAAATCAGCTTTAAAATGATAACTAACGCGAGGGAGTGCGGGTCAGTGACCCGCACTCACCCGCACATTATCATTTCCTTCGTCTTTGGACTCCTGGATCTGGGCAATAGTGTTGGTGAAGTGCGGTTGGATGACCCACACTCACCCACACTTTATCAATCTTTAATCATCAGGTTCTCTGGTCTGGGCAATAGTGCGAGTGAAGTGCGGTTAAGACCAACACTCACCCACACTTTATCAATCTTCAGCAATCAGGTCCTCTGGTCTGGGCAGTAATACGGGTGAAGTGCGGTTGGGACCCGCACTCACCCGTACTTTATCTGTTTTCAGCAATCAAGTCCTCTAATATGGGCAAGAATACGAGTCAAGTGTGGTTAGGACCCCGCACTGTTGTAACCTCTGATGCTTTTCTCTTTTTTTTTGCAAATCTTGGTCCTCTTTTCACCTAAAAGTCTCGCAGTATGCTATAATTACCTAAGATGGGTAAATGCCTGAAAATACAAACATAGAGCCCATAAGCAACGCTGAAAATGCACGAAAACGACACAAAGGTTATGGATTTGAGGGCCGAAATATAAAACATATTTGGCACAATCAAATACCCCCAAACCAAACCTATGCTTGTCCTCGAGCAAAACAAAGATAAAACAAATAAGACGGACTGACAACGGACTCGACTGAAAAAAATCCTAAAAACTTAAACAACAATTTCAAAAAGGTTCGCAAGTCCAACTAGTGATGTGATACAAAAATGTGTGATTGAGAGAAGTAAACATATGCATATTATCTAAAGCAACTTGGAGATACCAAAAGGAAGCTCGCATGAACATGAGTCCCACACCTAAAGGTACTCAAGCATCAGGGACTACTCACTCTCACGTCTTGAGCGTAATTCGCTTCAATTCTAATCTCACGTGATTCACTCTTTTCTTTTCCACTCAGAGTCCTAGGTTCCATACGTACATATATGCAAGGATGAATGATGCATAGAATTTATGCAATGAATATCCTAGGAAAGGATCACTATGCCATGAATGTGAAAGATCAAGTGTCAACCGACATTCCCAATTTAGACTCATTATGGATTAAAAAGGTCTTTTCCTTGGTTGTAACGTGGCCATGGGGTGTAATGAGGTAATACAACAAATTTGGACAATTTGGAGTTCAAAATTACCAATCATGCTAGAACAAGTCCACAAACCCCTACAATGCTCTTTTCTTCCTTGGTCATTCATAGTTTCACACTCTAGCGTTTTAGGCATTTATTTTAGCCACATTTATGCTTACAATGTTGCACTCTTCATTATGAGTATTTAGCAACAAATAATTCAAGAATCTTTGTTTTTCTCATTTTCTTTTCTTTTGGGTTGCTCACATTTCTTTTCATTTTACAATTAAGGCTTGCAAGTACTAATTTTGGTACTTTTATATTTCTAGCCATTTGCTTAGCATATTTCCAACGTTTTCTTTTTTACACGCTATTTGACAATAAGAGCATACTTCTTTCATTACCACCATTACACATCCTAACATGATTAATAACAAAGGTAGGCATGTGTTTAGGCTATGAGGTATATGGTTGTAACGTGGTACCAAATGAAAGAGTAGTGTTTGGCCTCAAATTTGGCTTTGGAGCACACAATATGGCTAGGAAAGTGTTTAGGCTCTTGTAGGTAATTAATTCACACACATTGCCTAATATCATGTCCACAATCATCTATCAAGGGAATGAACGCATCCATCAAGCAATTCACTATATTATATGCAATGTCCTATGGCATGTGACGTATATGATGAGTGAGTGTTTAAGAATAATCAATACTACACTCAAAATGCACAATTTAAGCTTGTGTTTATGATCTCACGGACATCTCCATGACGAGGCGTGAAAGCGTCGAGTCCTCTCAACTTAACACCATAGGATGGGACAAACCCATAAAGGTGCAAGCGAAACCTCAAAGTGGCACAAAGCTACATCACAAGATTACTAAGCATACGAAGAACTCGCCAAAAGCACACGCTAAAGGCATCACATCCAAACTAATTAAAGCTCAAAATTTTTGGCCAAGCGACAAAATTTGAAAAAATTGGACAATAAAAAGACTCAAGAAAAGACTCCAGACTTAATAAAAAGATGACTCAAAAAGGTGACTTCACCCCCAAACCAAAACTCAACAATGTCCCCATTGTTGGAAACCAAAGAGTATGGCCTAATGGGGGGAAACACCTAACAAGACTCGAATAGGCTCTATTAATCAAGGCGAATCAAGCAACATGTCATTTAAAGTATTATTCAACCTAAATCAAGCATATTCTCAATATATGCAGAATGGGGGCAAAACAACCCCCAAACCGGATCTTTTCAAAAGATCGAAATATGTACAAGTATAAGATCAATATGCAACAAAAAATGTGTTCCTCCATATCATCAAAATATTCCAAATCACGTTTAACAAAATGAAATCAATTAAGCACAAAATTTGAGAGGTAGAAACTCCCTTAGAAGGAAGATAGCAAGCTATCATGTAATTCCCAACAAGATGAAGAACCTAGCATAAACACAATACCTCTACCAAATGCAAGTTAAATGCAACTCAAAACATAGTCTATAACGTTAATAGAAATTCCAAATAAAAGGAAGCAAAAATAAAATAGCTAAGAGTACTAAATAAAGTAAAAAGTTCAAAAACAAATGACAGAATGGATGGTTAATCCTCATCTGAGGATTCATTCTCTACTTCGATAGACGTCTGCTTCCCTCTGGGGTCAAGTTCTGCTCTCATCCTTTCTTCATGCTCTTTTCTTGATAACTCCATTGTTGCCTGGAGTGCTGCCTCATCAGGATCAATGACTAGGCCTCCTAAAGGCAGTGAGAAAGGGGCGGGCCTCTTTTTCTTCATTGGATATGACGAGAGGCTAAGTGCTTCTCTCATACTGGTGAGGATTCCCCATATATCATCATAATATCCACTAGACTCAGCTCTGCCCTCGACAATTTGCTTCCTATTCTCCAGCACGTCAATCCTAAGGCTTTCAATACTTTCAAGCAAGGTCTTCCAAGGAACCTCTTCAGAAATCTCCTCAGCTTGTCTACTTATGCTTGCTCCTTGAATAGTTTTCTTCCTTTCAGTCCTGACTCTGACACTGGAGTCCTGCTCTCTTAATTGGTCATTCCATGTGGCCCTACCAGTAGGCCCTAAACCACTATCAAAAGATTCAGATCCAAATTCTACCCCTGCCTCCCTACAAAACGCAGTGATTAGGCTAGGGAAAATGAGGGGCTGCTTGTCCACTCCGATGCTGCCTAGTTCGAGTATCTCTATCTTGATCAGAAACCCGATGTCAATCAACTCACCATGAAGGATGCAATGAAGGACCGTGGCTGCATTAAAGTTAACTAAGGTCCTATGCTTCCTGGGAATCAGGGAGTGAGAGATGAAGACATGCCAAAAGCCTAAGTCCAAATTCAGGTTGGTGTGCTTTATGTGGTGGTCTGAGGCCACACAAAACTCCATTGGCCAGATCACCAACTCGTTGGCGAACTCCACATTCTCTGTAATGTAACGATCATTCCAAGTCACCCCATTGTGGATTCTTCCCACAACATCCTGATCATTTGGAAACTCAGTCCTATAATATTTGTTAATGTCCACTATGGTCATCCGAACTTCCACCCCTCGGACTAAAACAGTGCCATATCTCTGAAAATCCTCTGGTACCATGCTAGCATTAAATTCCTCCACCACTTTTCTGCAATACATAGGATGAGAGCTAACAAAGGTTTCCCATCCCCTCCTTTCAACCACTTGCGGTATCGGAATGTCCACTAGCTTCTCTTAGGCTATCCCTCTTTCTACCACAATGTCTCGGTCCTCGAAATACTCCAAACGGTCCTCAAATTGATGGTGTCTGACAACCTGAGGTACTAGTGGAACACGAGGTTCCCTCCTTGGCCTTCTCTCGGAACCTTGGCTTACTTGTTTAGCGGCAATTCTAGTTCTTCCTGACATCTACACAAGACAAATACTCAAGTTTAGGGAACACTCTTATTCAAGGAATAATGAGGTAATCAATAAAAATTTAAGAGTGTTTTTCTGCCTAACAGATAGAATACGGGTGGAGTGTGGGTCAGTAACCTGCACTGGACCCGCACTGTAACGCAATTCTAGTTTTCCAGCATAGCAGAACCTTAACAAACACACAATCATGCCCACTAACACATACTTGATCATAATCAACAATGTTATCACTTCAAAGTAGGCAATAAAAGTTCATTTAATCACATAAACCCTAATTTCGAAATTTTACATATATGTGTGATTTGATATTCAATTAAATCGTCAACACTTCATATGCACAATGTAATAACAACCCATCATTTCGATTTCAAAGTTAATCAATAATAAATTCCTAATCCCAACTTTGAGAACACATTCACGTGAGGGCAATTTTTTATTTATTTATTTATTTTTTAACAATGACAACTTAAATCAAATTCTCTACAATTATGATTTCACAAAAGTTTCTCCCACACACATCATAGATAGGCAAAGAATGTGCACAAATTCGTGACCCATCCATAGACAATGAAGTTCAAGAATATAAAGAGAGAATTATTGAATGAAAGAGATGAAAATCTTGATGGAATTATTATGTAAACACAAGTAGAGAAGAAATTCATACCTTAGTTGTTCAAAAATTGAAACGTGGTGTACAAGGAATACCTTAGGGTTTGTGGAGAGTGAAAAAAGAAGAATGAGTGTTTTTCTTTTTGGTTGGAATGTGGTGGAGCCTTAGAAAACGACTTATTGTATTTATATTTCCTGCCCAGAGTGCGGGTGAGTGCAGGTCAGTGACCCGCACTAGACCCGCACTGTTTCCCAAATTGTTGTCTGCTCTTTTAATTCCTGCACCAAAAACACCACAATCAACAACTTTTCCATGCCCTATAAATCAAATATCATCCAAAACCAATACTAACTATATAGAATGCAATAATATTAAAACTTATTCAAAAACGGGTGTAATTCACTCAAACTGAGACACGGTCAACCAAAAGAGGTTTGACCGAATTGGGGAGCACTCTCATCTTGACTACCCAAATGGGTGCCAATGGCCTACTTATTGCATTTGTCCCTACTTCCCTCACTTGACCTACCAAGTCTTTCCTAACCTAAATTTGTTTAACCTTGGGTGTGTTCATCCTAGACCTCATTTGACTTGTTCTAAATCCTTTGAAACTAAAGCAATTTGCCTCAGTGTGCCCTCTTTTGGCACCAAAATAACAAGTGAAAGAATGGTTAGAAAAACTCCCTCTTCGGTTGTGGGTGTTGGTCCCTTGGTATTGCCGAATTTGGAGGGATTGCAACTCATTTTCCGCCGCGTCCAGTTGGACAATAAAGTCGCACTCCTTGACCTTGGCGCGTTTCAATTCTTCCTCCTTCTTGTTCAAACGTGCTTGCAACTCCATTGTGGCATTGGTTAACTTCTCAACCCCCATAAGCATCTTCCTTGACCTTCTCGCATTCTCTTCCTCAAATTCTTCAGTGAGCTTAGCACACTCTTCCAAGTTCTTGGAGACTACCTTCTCCTTTTTGTCAAGCACCGCAACTTGACCTTCTAAATCCTTGTTCACTGTTGAGAAATCCTGAACCTTTTTTCTCAAAATTCCATTCTCGACCTTTAGCAACTTAATTTCTAGTATGAGCTTTGTGTTCTCTCTCTCTAGCTCACCTACCTCTTCAAAGTTTCTTGTGGCCAAATCATCTTATTCAAGCTTAATTGCTTATTGTTCATTCAAGCAATCCTGATTGCCCTTCTTCATATTGGTAACACCCTCAAAGGCTTGCACAAGAGTGAGCACTCGGCCTCTCTTCTTTCTTAGCTTCGGTGCTTCCAATACTAAGAAATCATCCACTTGACTCTCATTGGGGTGGTCAACCTTGAAGTTCACACTCTTACCTCCATAACTGAACGAAATGTTCCTAGAAAGGATATCGACCACCATTCCTACTGTGGCCATAAATGACCTTGTAAGTTTCTCAAAGTTTGATTGGCTTATTTCGGTGACAAACCACATGTGGGGTTTAAATGTAAGGGTAGCTTAGGTAATGTGTGATCAAGCTTAATGCCCTCAAGACCTTAAGGTGACAAGCACTCCAAAAGTATAATCTCTAGTGCTTAGCTTTTCTTTGAAGAGATTTAGTTGCTCACACACACACTTAGCATACTTGCATATGTGTGCATTCTCTTCACATGTCACATTTCACACTTGCACTTTGTTGTCGTATTTTGTTATGTGTTTTATGTGTCTTATGTGTCTTATGTGTCTTATAATTCGTTTCCCGATATAGTTAGGAAACATCCACGCTTGCACAATGTTGTGCTTGGTTTAGCGTGAAGATCACCTTCGGAGAATGCCATTGGCTTCTCCTTTGGTTTCACCAAAAAATGTGAAATGACGGTTTGATTGACGGCCCTGACCGCTGAATGAAACTGTCATTTATGTCCAGAAGATTCTAAAGCATTTCTATGGTTATGATCGGTGGCCACGACCGCCGTTCGAAACCGCTAATCAAACCTGGTCGATTTAATCTCTCGAGTCTATTTATGCGGTTGTGATCGGCGGTTATGAAACCACCGATGTTCCCCATTTCTCTCTGGATCAATTCGGCAGTTGAATTAGCGGTTTCGAAATCGCCGAATGAAATCGCCGATCCTGTGGTTCAGGGGTAATCTTATCTTTTCACATGCCCTATTTTTGATGTCTATAAATACATCACTTTCTCATCTATCAGAACCTAACTCTTTCAATACAAGAACCTTAAAGTCTATAGAGAGATTTGTGAGGGAAAAGGCAATCAAGATTGCTCATTGAAACACTCAAAACCATTTTCATATGCATTAAACTTCATCTAGCATCTTCTAGCATATCTAGGATGTTTGCTTGTATGGGTCTTTCATCAACGCACTTGCTTTGGTAAGTTCTTCACTAATTTCATCTAATCTTAGTGTTTTACTTAAAAAGGCGTCTCTTTAATTATTTGTTTGTTTTTAGATTATATGCTATTAAACAAAATAAAGATTGTTGTGTTGATATGATTGAGTGTTGTTTTGTGATAGCTATCTAGGTTTTCATAATATAGGTTTTCATAATCTATGTTTAGCTAAGCTTTTTGACATGTCATTTACCTATTGATATCTAGGATTATTTTAATTGCAATATTGTCATCCTAGAAAAGCATATAGGGTTTCCTAGCTCTAATTGCATTTTGGATATTTCATATATTCACATAGGATTTTATTATCTCTTCATTGAGAACTAAGTCTTGTGGCTAAGTTTCCTTAGGCCACAAGAAATTGGACTAGAACCGCTTTTATAGGCCTGCGGGTAGTAGCAGGGGGTTATAGGCCGTGAGAGGTTGAAGTCAACCTAAGCTATAAACTCTATTACAATTAGTAGATTCGAGGTCCGTGTGTGGTGCGCATATTAGCTCGTGGTTTTTCCCTATTGAGGGTTTCCACATTATATCAAGTGTTATTTAAATTCCGCATATATATTACACTTGTTATAATGCATTGTCTAGATAGGGATATTTTTGTAATCTTGACTATACACGAAAATTGGGTAAAATTGATAATAATCTATTCACCCCACCCCCCCCCCCCCCCCCCCCCCCCCCCCCCCTCTCTAGACTTATATTATTACACATCGTAATTAGTTTCAGACCTTCCAAAGAGTAATTTCCAATCCCTACCATAGGATCCACCTCCTTTTACATCTAACACCACAAACTCCATCGGGACTATCAAACCGTGAACATTCACGTAGACTTCTTAAACCACTTCAACTAGAGTTTTGGGAGTGTTGTCCGCCATAATGAGAGTAATAGAAGTCAGTTTGATTGATTGGATCTTCAACTGTTTGTACAACTCTAATGTCATCATATTGATGTTAGCTCCCATACCAAGTACCTCTCCCATTTTTGGTGAAGTTCCAATG
This sequence comes from Acer yangbiense, assembly GCA_008009225.1. NCBI lineage: Eukaryota > Viridiplantae > Streptophyta > Magnoliopsida > Sapindales > Sapindaceae > Acer > Acer yangbiense. Next base: position 29,936,311 of record CM017763.1, on the reverse strand, counting down.
GTCACGTCTATCACGAAGCTTCCGGGATCCATCAGTTTAATGGGGAAATCTTCACCTTTTTCCCGTTCTTCATTCTTTGTGCCTTTCACCACATTATCCATATCCACCTTAGTGAAGTGATCTACAACTCTCACTTGGTTGGGTATAATCTCCGGTCCTACCACTTTCTCAACTCCTTTCTCGACCACTTCTAGCACATTAACGTGCTCATCGGTACTAGGTGACTTCCCTTTGTTCTGCTTAACTACTGCATCCAAAAGTTGAGCCAATTGTGTCTTCATCTTCTTTAGTGACACGCTCCATGACTATTGGCTCTCTGATCGTTGGATTGCATGTAAGATGTCGTTCTTTGCTCTAATACGTGCAAAGTGTTCTTAAGGGCTTCAAAACCTATACCAACTGTCTTTATCACCGCACTGACTCTCTCCTCCAACGATTTGTCTTTTGGTTGGTCAGAGGGTGCTTCAGATTTGAAGTCGGTTGGGGGGTTGTTACTCGAACTACCCCACTGGTTATTGTTATTGCTAGGACCTCCTTGTTGATTATACCTATTGTATCCACAATTTTGGTACCCTGGATTGTTATTCGCACCTTGGTAGTTGTTCCCACTTGGGTTGTTACTTGCACCTAGGTGGTTGTTGTTTGACCAAGATAGGTTAAGGTGGTTCCTTAACCTTGGATTGTACATATTCGAATACAGGTCATTCCTTGGCCTTTGGAATTCCCTAAAGGCTTGGGCTTCCTCTTCTTGCCCAACCTACCCCTCTCCCTCATCTATCTCTCCCATGACTTGACTAACTCCATGGGAAGGCCCTAACTTTCCTGTTATAAGGTCCTTAATAGATTGAAGTTCTTTGTTCATTCGGGACATCTGAATTTTCACTTGGGTGTCCGGTCCCACATCTAGCCTTCCACCCTTCCTAACATTGGATGTCCTTTTTTATGAGTTTTAGGTGATCTTTTCCAAGATATCATAGGCTACAGCTGCTCTCTTGTCTACTATTGTACCCCCATATGCATTATCCGCTAACATCTGCATGATATAAGAAAGTCCACTATAAAAGGAATTCACCTTCAACTCTGGATGGTATATATGCGGCGGCATATGAGCTAGCAACAAGTTAAACCTTTCCCATGCTTCATGGAAGGGTTCACCGTCCTCCTCATAGAAAGAGGCAATCTTCATCCGTAGATCCTTTGCCTTTTGTGACAGGAAAAATTTGTTGAAAAACATATATATTAATTCACTAAGATAAATGGTTGATGATGTTGAAATGTGAAATAGCATATACTTAATACGAAACTAGAAATGTAACTAAAAATGGAATATGAATGTAATGAAAGATAGATTTGATGGAGACTAGGGAGTTAACGGATTAGGAAGCAAACATTTGGGCAAATGTAATAAACTCGAAAATATGTAGGTTTTAATGAATGTAGCCAACCTAAGGTGTATAGGTTGGCTATCTATCCCTAGCAAGGGGCCAACCTACGGTGTATAGGAGGCCTCCTACTAGTGATTGATCCCTTCTAAACAACCAACCCTGGGTGTATAGTGTCGGTTGCTCAGTTAGGACCCTAACAATGAAGCTTGTATATCTATCTCGGGCTTAACCGATTCTAGTGTAGCCAATCTAGGGTGTATAGAAGAGGCTTCTAAGCCCCTCACGAGAGCCGTCCTAGGATGTATAGAAATGGACACCCATTTGAAGTTAGGTGAAGAGCGCAGTTATCGAGCTAGGATTATGAGAATCCCATCTATTCATATGAGCAATAAATAACTACATAAGATGTATATCTAGTTGCCTAAAATATAGAATCCAAGGGAAGCTTGCAAAGAGGGTGTATCTAAGACAAGTAATCCAATGAAATCCATACATAATCTTGAATAAATCAATAGACGATAGACATAATAAAGAAATAAAGCTTATATACAAAAGCCCAATCATTCACAAACTAATCCATAGACCCCCTTAGTAGGGTTTAGCTACTCATTACAATAAATGAAAATAAGAGAAAAGATGAGAAATAACCCTTGAAGATCATCTCCACCTTGATATTCCCTTAGATGTTGAGTAGAAATTGTATGAAATGAGAAGAGATGGATTCCTAGGTCTAGTTACAATTTTCAGAATTTCTAAGTGTCAAAAGCTAATAAAAACATTACACACACTAACTATTTATAGTCCCCAAAAATAGGTTACAAATCAGCTTTAAAATGATATCTGACGCAAGGAAGTGCGGGTCAGTGACCCGCACTCACCCGCACTTTATCATTTCCTTCGTTTTTGGACTCCCGGATCTAGGCAATAGTACGGGTGAAGTGCGGTTAGATGACCCGTACTCACCTGCACTTCATCAATCTTCAGCCATCAGGTCCTCTGGTCTGGGCAATAGTGCGGGTGAAGTGCGGTTGGGACTTGTAAGGATTCCCATTAATAGATTGGCTTATTTCGTGGTCAAACCACATGTTGGGGTTTGGTTGTAAGGGTAGTCTAGGTGTTTGTTGAAGATCAAGACCCTTTCCAAGACCTCAAGAAGACAAGCACCAAAGGTATATATCTAGTGCTTACATTGGCTTGAAGAGATATAGTTGCACACACACACAACATGCATAACTCTTATTCTTGAATGTTGTGTTTATATTTTGTGTGCATTGTGCTTTATTGATTTATTCAATATCTCTTCTTGCATGTTGAATTGATTGCATCTTGTTATATGATAATGCCATGACATGTTAGGCATTAGGATGCATTCAATACCCACACTTGCACTTCATGTATGTTAGCTTTTAGTGTGGAGTAATTCGTTTCCCTAAGGATGTTCGGAAACGTCCGCGCGTGCACGGTAATGTGCTTTGTTTTGCACGATGATCGCCGGTGGAGATGCCTTTGGCTTCTCCTTGGTTTCACCATTTTTGGTGAATCGGCGGTTACGTTCGGCGGCCTGGCCGCCGTTCGAAACCGCCGAATCAGACCTGATTGAAATATGTCTCTCGGGTCCAAAACGGCGGTTGGGATCGGCGGTTTCCAAACCGCCGAATGAAGTCGCCGAAGTTCCCCTGTTCCACTCGGGAGCCATTCGGCGGTTCATTCGGCGGCCTGGCCGCCGAATGAAACCGCCGATCGGTGCGTTTCAAGGGCAAAATTGTATTTTCACCTGCCCTGTTTTTGGTCTCTATAAATACATCCTTATCTCTGGTTCAGAAAACAAGTCTTTGATCATAAGAACCCTAGAGAGATATTTAGAGAGACTTGAGAGAGAAAGCTTAAAGATCATATCTTTATCTCTCTAAACCCATTCCCACATGCATAAATCTTCATCTAAGCATCATCTAGGATCATCTAGCATATGCTAATGCATGGGACTTCTTCAACACACATGGTATGATTTGTTGAACACTTTTATCTTACATAATTAGTGTTTCTACTTATCAATTTTATCTCATATTTTACTTATATGTGTTTAGATTAATTTCTACATATAAGATTGAGATTATGTGTTGATTGGGTTATTATTTGTTAGCTAGGCTTTAATGTTCATATGCCATCTAGCTAATTGATCTCATTTATTGATTGAGATTATTTTTCATAGCTTATTTGATTAGGTCATTATTGCCTAAAAGCTATGCCATGAACATTCTTGTGTGATGTATTGATAACTAGGTTGATAGATTGTTTTTTAATCAACTAGTTAATCCTTTGAATGTTTGTGGGTTTTATATGATAGCTTTGTATCTAGGATTGGTGATCCTTTACTTAGCTAAAGTTATATGCCATGTCATATAGCTATATGTGATATCTAGGATTGATTATATTGTCATCTTATAATCCTAGGTAAGCATTTAGAGTACCCTAGCTCTTATTGCATTAATTAAATATTCATACATATTCACATAGGGTTGTGCATCTCTTTTGAGAGATTGAAGTCTTGGGGCTAAGTGTGCTTAGGCCTCAAGCAAATTGGACTAGAGCCGCTATAAAAGGCCCGCGTGGTAGATTAGAGGGTGCTCACGCCAAGAGTAGTGTATCAGGGGATATCACTAGGGATTGAACCAAGAGTGGCGATTGGTAGTGTCCATAGCCTGAGGTTATCTAGGGTGAGAGTCCGAGAATCACTTGAGGGTGTAACCGTCTTTTCATATAGTGGATTTCGAGGTCCGAGTGTGGTGCACTTAACAGCCCGTGGTTTTTTCCCAGTGGTTGGGTTTTCCACGTATACATCAAGTGTCATTTACTATTTCTGCATCTTATTACACTTGTATGTATTATTGACTTGCTAGGGGTATTTTCGTAAAATTGACATGCATGCGAAAATTGGGTAACAATTAGATAAAATCTATTCACCCCCCCTCTAGCTTTATATTGATAAACACACCTCGAGTATTTGAGAACTTTCAGGACTCGCACTCACCTACACTTTATCAATCTTTAGAAATCAGGTCCTCTGGTCTGGGCAATAGTGCGGGTGAAGTGTGGTTGGGACCCGCACTCACCCGTACTTTATCTGTTTTCAGTAATCATGTCCTCTGGTCTGGGCAAGAGTGCGGGTCAAGTGTGGTTGGGACCCATACTGACCCACACTGTTGTAGCCTCTGATGCTTTTCTCCCTCTTTTTGCAACTCTTGGTCCTCTTTTCACCCGAAAGTCCCGCAATACGCTCTAATTACCCCGAAATGGGTAAATGCCTGAAAATACGAACATAGAGCCCATATGCAACGCTAAAAATGCACGAAAATGACACAAAGGTTACAGATTTGAGGGCCGAAATATACAACATATTTGCACGATCAGTGCTTCCTTCCCCTCTCTCTCTCTTTTAAATATGTTTTTCCTTCCCTCCAAACATAATTTGAACAACTTGAAGAAAACTTGAAAAGAAAATATGTGCATAATTGTTCATGATTTTTAGTTTCTTATTTTGATCATAACTCTCTCATACGAACTCGAAACGAGTGATCCAATAGCCAAAAATGTTGGTCTTGAAGAGAGATACAAACCCTAGGTATTTTCAGAGTCATTTGAGTTCGTGATTTTTCGCAGTTGGCAGATTTCAGTTCGAGACTAAAGTGTTGTATGTGAAACTTCTTCTTTTCACTTTATATTTTGATCATCTCTTTTAATCTTCTTATTTGATAGATGATATGTATTTAGAATGTTGTTAAATCATATTCTAGGGGTGTTTGATCTATAAATTGTTGAGTTTTAGCCTTGTGATCTCAATTGAACATATTTAGCTAAACTTGACTAATCTTGAAATTGACTCTAGAAATATCTTGAATGATGTATCTCTTGATAGTTTCTATGTTTAATTTTATAATCTAATAACAATGTATTTTTGTGTGAAATATTGAATACTCTTGACTTGTTCTTATTGATATACATGCATTGATTTCTAGGTACATTTGTGATTGTTTGTTGAAAGCATATCTTAGAATGTCTCTATGCATGTTCATATAGCTTGATTGATCATCTAGCTTTATTTGATTGTGATTTGCATCATTTGCATCACTTAGATCATTGCCTTGTGGAAAGGTTGATGTCTTTTGATTGAAATGTGTGAAACTTTGTCTTAAGCAAGAAGACTTGGCTAGGAAAGGATTTCGGATAGCTAAGCAAGGAGTCTTAATTAGGATCAAGAGGATCCGGATAACTAAGCGAAAGTCTTAGCTAGGATTGTGATACTCCGGATGGTTGAGCTAGGGAAGCTTGACTAGGATCTTTGGATCTAGATAGCTAATCAAGGAAATCTTCCTAGAGGCTTGAGAGCCTTAGATAGGAAGTTGTTTCCTAGAGGTGAAGGACTCACCTTGGATAGGAAGTAGGATAGTGATTCACTAGGTCTTGTGAATAGACTAGGAGTTGATTGCATTGAGTGTGTATCTCTTTTTTTTTATAGTGAATTTCTTTGCCGGTGGTTGTGGTATCAACCCGTGGATGTTTCCCTATGAGGTTTTAACACGTAAAAATCCTTGTGTCTATTTTCGCTTTACTTTTCATTATCTTCCATATCATGTATTGAATGTATCTCTTGTATATTGATTTTCACATGTATTGACTCATACTATACAATTGCTATATCATTTCAAGAGTACATTTCATTCTTGTAATCCGCATATTTTGAAGTTGGAAGAGAATTGGGCCTATACCTATTCACCCCCCTATAGGTATATAATAACTATTGCTTAAGGGAATTTCAGTTTATGAATGAATAAAATGAATGCAAATGTAAGAATGATCAAAAATCACACAAAATGCAAAACACACTGTAAGGATTCCCGTTGTTTATAATTGGCTTATTTCGTGATCAAACCATATGTGGGGATTCTTTGTAAGGGTAGTTTAGATGTTGTTGTTATTGCTTAGGCCCTTTGAAGACCTCATAATTGACAAGCACCAAAGGTAATACTCTAAGTGCTTACTTGTCTTGAAGAGATAGTTGCACACACTCACAACTCATACATATGTTTAATCTTTGTATGTTGTGTTTCTTTTTGTTGTGCATCAATGCCTATTTACATCTCTTCTTGCTTGGTATAATGATTGCATCTTGTGTTTATAACATCATAGCATTTAGGCTTTTAGGATGCATCTTAGTTTACCTTTGTTCCCCTTGCATGATTGCTTGTGGGGTTCAAAGTTGTGGGCTGTGCGCTGGTCCACCTGCGCCTGACGTCCAGCGCCGCTCACCGGTGCAAAATGCCCAGTGGCGTGCCGCTGGTCATGCGCTGGTCCACACCAGCGCAGCCCACTAGCGCAGATCATCCAGTTCTCTGTCGCCGGTCGTGCGCTGGTCTACACCAGCGCAAGGTCACCAGCGCTGATCGCCCAGTGTGGCTCCGCTGGTCTAGCGCCTGTGTGAGCACATGTCGTCCAGTGCCAATGCAAAAATGTGCGTGTGCGCTGGTCTTGCGCCTGTCGTCCAGCGCAAGGCCACCAGCGCACAGAGCAATTTTTGGTGCGTTTTTCAAAACGACCACACTTCACTTATGGCCCCTATATATATAACACTTTGACTTTAGGTCAGCCAAGAGAGTTCATATTGATATTCTATACTTAGGATATTTTTCAAGAGAAGAAAAATACACAAAGAACTCAATTTTAATCACTCAAACACTTTTTCATGATCATCAATCATCATCTAGTATCATCTTAGATCATCTAGATGTCATCTTGCATGGAATCTTCATCATACTTTGCTTGGTAAGTTTTTCACTAATATCTTACATGTTTTGTGTTTCTCTTATCTAGCAATCTCAATTAATTACTTGTTTGTTATTTTGTATGCTTTGGATACAATATTGAGATGAGTATGATGTATGTTTGAGAAGTTGTATTATGCTAGCATATTAGGTTTTGTGTTTAATATTGATTAGCTAAACTAATTGACATGTCATTTAGTTTTGATATCTAGGATTGTTCTTAATTGCATATTAATCATCTTAGATAAGCATATAGGGTTTCCCTTGCTCTATATTGCATTTTGGATATTCACATATATTCACTTAGGGTTGTATTCTCTTCATAGAGAAAGTAAGTCTTGTGTGTAGCATCCGGGATTAGGTTGCTTAGAACGCAAGCAAATTGGACTAGGTTCACTCGTACCGGGATTAGGTAGGTGTGTGATTACTTCCGGGATTAGGTTGTAATCGTTTGCACATTTAGTGGATTCGAGGTTCGAGTGTGGCTTACTTACATAGCCCGTGGTTTTTCCCGTGAGGGTTTCCACGTAAAAACCAAGTGTTGTTTTAATTTCCGCACCATATTACACTTGCTTGTTTATATTATCTTGAGGGCATTTTCGTAATTTTGACTAACACGAAAAATTGGGTAAAAAGCGTAAAATCTATTCCCCCCCCCCCCCCCCCCCTCTAGATAGCTTTATACACACCGTGCTATAATTTGTTTCAATTGGTATCAGAGCGGGTTCCTAGACATACATAGGTGATCCTTGCTCATTTTGGTGTGTTTTGCATCTTGTGTGATTTTTTGATTTATTCATACATTTTGCATTCATCTCATTTGCATTCATCCAAACACTATGAGTGGTTTCGAGATGAGCAAAGAGGGAGCGTCGAGCGTGAGGCCACCGTTGCTCACCGGCGATAATTACTCCTCATGGAAGGGGAAGATGGAAGCATACATATGCCAAATCCATGATAGGGCGTGGATGGCGGTTGAAGATGGATATGCTCCGCCTATGATGACTCCTACGGATGGAGGAGAAGAAGTTCTCAAGCCTAAGGCACAGTGGAGTCCTCAAGAATTTACTGACTCCATGTGGAACAACAAGGCTATTCATGCCATCCGATGTGCAGTGAGTGAAAATCAGTACAAACTGATTCAAATTACTAGGATTGCTAAAGAGGCATGGCACATCCTAGAAGTTGCACATGAAGGCACCGAGGTTGTCAAGGACTCAAAGCTTCAAGTCCTTCAAACTCGATTTGAGACCATTAGGATGGAAGAGCACGAGCATTTCAATGACTTCCAAGTGAAACTAATGGACATTGTGAACCAAAGTCACCAACTTGGTGATCCTTACTCGGATAGAAGAATCAAGCAAAAGATCATGCGATCACTTCCCGAGAGGTTCGAACCTAAAGTGACGGCTTTAGAAGAAAATGACACCTACAAGGAAATGAAGCCAAGTGAAGTCATTGGAAGACTTCTAGCCTATGAATCAAGAAAGGCTACCACATCACCTCCTAAGAAGAAAAAAGATATTGCCTTGAAGACATCCAAGATGGAAGAGGATGAGGATGACTCATGGCACTCATTGCCAAGGGATTCAAGAAGTTCTTGAATCTACAAAAGAGTGGTTATGGCTCAAAGGGGAATGAATTCAAGAAGAAGAAGACCACAATAAAAAATGTCAAGCCATATCAAGAGGTGTCTTCAAGACAGAAGATTCAATGCTACGAATGTGGAAGATTCAGGCATATCTCCAAGGAATGTGCTATCTTGGAAGATGAAAGAGAGGAGACCGCCACTTCAAGTGAAAGTGATGAAGAGATTGTGGCAAAATTCTTGGCATTAGGTTGCTCTCACAAGCGGGACAACAAAGTGAAAGTTGTTGAAGGAAGTTCCTCAAGCTTGAATGATTGTGAGAACAACTATTTTGCCTTTCCGATCTCCTACAATGAAGAAGAGAATGAGAGTCAAGAAGAAAGTGACTCTAATAAAGATGACTCTTCATCTAACTCCTCACATGGATATGTGAAGAAATAGGTTCTAGATGAATTGTAAGGATTCCCGTTGTTTTTAATTGGCTTATTTCGTGATCAAAACATATGTGGGGGTTCTTTGTAAGGGTAGCCTAAGTATCGGTCTTATTGTTCGATGCACTTTGAAGACCTCGTGTTGATAAGCACCGAAGGTAAATTTCTATGTGCTTACTTTTCTTTGAAGAGATTAGTTGCACACACACACTTAACATTCATTGCATATGTGTGCATTCTCTTCATTTGTCACATTTCACACTTGCACTTATTTATTATATTTTGTTGTGTGTAATTGTGTCATGTTGTTGTGTAATTCGTTTCCCGATAACTTTCGGAAACGTCCGCGCATGCACGAGAATGTGCTTGATTTAGCGCGAGGACCGCCTATGGAGAATGCCCTTGGCTTCTCCTTGGTTTTCACCTATCTAGGTGATCGGCGGTTATTATCGGCGGCCTGGCCGCCGACTGAAACCGCCGTTTCAGTCCAGATTGGTCTGAAGCATTTCTGCGGTTAAGATCGGCGGTCACGACCGCCGTTCGAAACCGCCGTTTCAAGACCTGATTGATTTATCTCTCAGTCTAATTCAGCGGTTGAAACGGCGGGCATGAAACCACCGTTCGAAACCGCCGTTCATACCTGGTTGATTTTGATCTCTCTGTTCTATTTCGGCGGTTGGGATCGGCGGTCACGAAACCGCCGAATGAACCGTCGTTTTTGCTCTGTTCTTCACGAGCTCAATTCGGCGGTCATGAACGGTGGCCTGGCCGCCGATTAAAACCGCCGATTGGCGCGTTTCTTTGAAACTTACTTAAACGACCTCACTTTGATTTGGCCCCCTATATATATGCCACTTTGACTTTAGGTCAATTAAGAGAGTTCATATTCAGAATTCATACTTAGGATATTTTTCAAAGAGAAGAAAAATTCCAAGAACTCCATTCTTGATTCTCAAACACTTTTTCATGATCATCAATCATCATCTAGCATCATCTTAGATCATCTAGATGTCATCTAGCATGGAATCTTCATCATACTTTGCTTGGTAAGCTTTTCACTAATATCTTACATGTTTTGTGTTTCTCTTATCTAGCAATCTCAATTAATTACTTGTTTGTTATTTTGTATGCTTTAGATACAATATTGAGATGAGTATGATGTATGTTTGAGATTTTATATTGTGCTTGCATATTAGGTTTTGTGCTTAATATTGATTAGCTAAACTAATTGACATGTCATTTAGTTTTGATATCTAGGATTGTTCTTAATTGCATATTAATCATCTTAGATAAGCATATAGGGTTCCCTTGCTCTATGTTGCATTTTGGATATTCACATATATTCACTTAGGGTTGTATTCTCTTCATAGAGAAAGTAAGTCTTGTGTGTAGCATCCGGGATTAGGTTGCTTAGAACGCAAGCAAATTGGACTAGGTTCACTCATACCGGGATTAGGTAGGTGTGTGATTACTTCGGGATTAGGTGCACATTTAGTGGATTCGAGGTTCGAGTGTGGCTTACTTACATAGCCCGTGGTTTTTCCCATGAGGGTTTCCACGTAAAAAACCAAGTGTTGTTTTAATTTCCGCACCATATTACACTAGCTTGTTTATATTATCTTGAGGGCATTTTCGTAATTTTGACTAACACGAAAAATTGGGTAAAAAGCGTAAAATCTATTCACCCCCCCCTCTAGATAGCTTTATACACACCATGCTATAATTTGTTTCAATTGGTATCAGAGCGGGTTCCTAGACATACATAGGTGATCCTTGCTTATTTTGGTGTGTTTTGCATTTTGTGTGATTTTTGATCATTCATACATTTGCATTCATTTCATTCATTCATAAATACTATGAGTGGAAACGGTGGAAATGGTGGTGGCCACGAAGGAGCTTCTAGCACAAGGCCTCCACTTCTTACCGGATTGAACTATTCCCAATGGAAAGGGAAGATGGAATCCTACATATGCCAAATTCATGACCGTGCATGGATGGCGGTGGAAGACGGATATGATCTCCCTATGATGACTCCCGAGGGTGGAGGACAAGATGTTTTGAAGCCTAAGGCGCAATGGAACGCGCAAGAGTTTGAGGCTTCTAAGTGGAATAGGAAGGCTATGCATGCCATTATGTGTGCTATGGATGAGAATCAGTACAAGCTTATTCAGAATACTCAGATTGCCAAAGTGGCATGGGACATCCTTCTAGTTGCACATGAGGGAACCGAGGTGGTGAAGGAGTCCAAGCTTCAAGTCCTCCAAACTCAGTTTGAGCTACTAAGGATGGGAGAGGATGAATGCTTCAATGACTTCGAAATCAAATTGATGGACATTGTAAATCAAAGCCATCAACTCGGAGACCCGTATTCGGATAGGAGAGTCAAGCAAAAAATTATGAGATCTCTCCCCGATAGGTTTGAATCCAAGGTGACGGCCATAGAAGAAAATAGTGGCTACATGGATATGAAGCCAAGTGAGGTGATTGGGCGTCTCCTTGCATATGAGTCTAGGAAGGCTCCTAGCACCACTACTCCTCCTAAGAAGTCTAAAGGAATAGCTTTGAAAGCATCTAAGGATGCAAAGGAGGCAAAGCATGAATCGGATGAAGACCTTGCCTTATTTGTGAAAAGGTTCAACAAGGTTATGAGGTTCAAGAAGAAGAAGGGATTTGGGTCAAGAGGACAAGATTTGAAGAAAAAGAGTTCCTTCAAGAAGTTTGAGCCTAGACAAGAGAGGACCGAAAGGAAAGGGGTCCGATGCTTTGAATGTGGTGGGATTGGTCACTTTGCCCCCGAATGTGCTAATCACAATGAAAAGAAGAAAAGCAAAGTGATGGCCGCCACTTGGAGTGGGAGTAGTGATGACTCCAATGATGAAGATGAGTCTTCAAGTGAAGAAGAGCTCATGGCTAACCTCCTAGCTTTTGCCTCCTCACATAAGAGCAAAAGTGGTAGTGAGAAAGAGGAAATGAGTCAAGAGGAAAATGACTCAAGTGAAGAAGAAAGTGATTCCTCGTCTAACTCCATAAGTAGTTTTGTGGAGAAAAAGGTGCTTGCTAAATGCCATGCCGAGTTTAATGATTTAGCAATCAAGAGCACAAGAAAGATCAAGATGTTGAGAGAAGAAAATCTTGAGCTTGCATCTCATAATGACCTCTTAGGTGAACAAGTTGAAAAATTCAAGAAGATAGAAGATAAGCTAAGAGAGGAGTTAGCTTTATCTAGGAGGAATGAAGAAAGTCTAAAGAGTGAGCTTGAAGAAGTTAGAAATTCTATGACTAGGATGGATTCTAGCACCAAGAAGCTTGACCATATGCTTGGTGTTGGAAAGAGTCCATGTGACAAGAGGGGTCTTGGGTATGAAGATGACAAGAAGATCTCTACCTCTAACAAGACCGTGTTTGTCAAGAGCTTGAAGAGAGAAGAAACTTCATTTGTGCAAGCTCCTAGAAAGAAATTAGAAGTAGGACAATGCTCTAATGCACAAGTGAAGATGGGGCCAAGAAGGCAACTCAAGCTCAACCCCCTAGGGTCTCTCAAGCCAACATTCCTCCTCAAATGGCTCACAAAGGAAAGAGACCTATCATGCAACCTCAAGCTAGGAAGCAACCAAGACCGGTTCAACAACGAAATAGGATTGAACCCTTTCATCCACAAAGACAAGGACAAGGTATGATTCCTTATTTCACTCCTATATGTCATTTTTGTGGATTTGATGGTCATATTAGACCACATTGCTTTCGATATATAAAAATGTGCAAAACTAGAAGCATGATAGAGAAGAAAAAGAAAAGAGCCATGATGCATGTTCCTAGGAATGATAATATTATTATGCATGATCCTAGGACATCTAGAGCCCATATACCAAAGACCACTAAGAAAGCTAAGATTGTTTCTAGGTGGATTAGAAAGAATGATATTGTTTGCCATGTTGCTCAAATAGCCTTGAAGGCAAATTCTTCTAATTTTTGGTATCTAGATAGTGGGTGCTCTAGGCACATGACGGGAAACAAGAGTTTCTTCGAGACTCTTGTTATGGAGGAAGGTGGATATGTCACTTTTGGTGATGGATCCAAAAAGAAAGTAGTAGGGAAAGGAACCATTTCCGTTCCCGGATTACCCTCCTTATCCGATGCTTTATTTGTTGATGGCTTGAAAGCCAATTTAATAAGCATTTCACATCTAAGTGATGAAGGATATTCCGTCTTGTTTTGTAAAGATGATTGCTCGATCCTAAAGCCCGATGGACAAACCTTATTGAAAGGTATGAGATCTAGCGACAATTGCTATTGTCTTGAAGCTAGAATAGTCTCAAACAATGTGTCCATGGATGAGCAAATTGAGTTGTGGCATGAAAGACTTGGCCACATGAACTTTAGGGATCTACGGACCCTTGGAAAGTTCGAGTGTGTGCGTGGCCTCCCTAAGCTTGGGAAGAAAGCCAATGGTGTTTGTGGACCTTGCCAACAAGGAAAGCAAACTAAAAGCATGCACAAAAAGGGTAAGTATCTCACCACCAAGGAGCCTCTTGAGCTTCTCCACATGGACCTCATGGGTCCCATGCAAACCGAAAGTTTGGGTGGAAAGAGATACATTTTTGTATGTGTTGATGATTTCTCTAGGTTCACATGGACATATTTTCTTAGAGAAAAATCCGAAACTTTTGATAAGTTTAAAATGCTTTGTAATAAACTACAAAATGAAATGAACTCAAATATTAAAAGCATAAAACGGATTAAAAGTGACCATGGGAGGGAATTTGAGAATGCCTCTTTTGAAAGCTTTTGTGATAGCTTAGGCATCTCCCATGAGTTTTCGGCTCCTAGGACACCTCAACAAAATGGAGTTGTTGAGAGGAAGAATAGGGTCCTCCAAGAGATGGCCCGAGTGATGTTGCTTAGCAACAATGTCCCTAGGAACCTATGGGCCGAAGCCATCAATACGGCTTGCTATATAGGAAATCGTGTGTTCCTAAGGCCCGGTTCTAGAAACACCTCCTATGAGCTATGGAAGGGTAGGAAGCCAAATGTTAGCTACTTTCACACATTTGGAAGCAAATGCTACATTTTAAATTACCGTGATCAACTTGGCAAGTTTGATGCTAAGAGTGATGAGGGTATCTTTATTGGCTACGCCTTGAATAGTAAAGCCTATAGAGTTTTCAACTTGAAGACTCGAACCGTCATGGAATCATCAAATGTGGTCATTGATGATACTAGGCTCAAGTCTAATGACCATGAGGAGGAGGATGTTCTAGAGGATGACTCTCCTTTGGAGAGGGTTGTGGTGACTCCCAATGTTGGGACATCTAATGAAGTCACACAACCCATTACTAGAGTTCCTCTCTTGGACTCTAAAGAACCCGCTCCATGGGTTAGGAAACTCCATGATAAAGAAGATATCATTGGAGAGGTAAATGAGGGTGTTAGGACTAGACGTCAACTTGCTAATCTTATTAGCTATACTTGCTACACCTCTCAAATTGAACCCAAAAAGGTTGAAGAAGCCTTACATGATGAATTTTGGGTTCTTGCCATGCAAGAAGAGCTAAACCAATTCGAAAGGAATGAGGTTTGGACTCTAGTTCCTAGGCCTAAGACCACTAATGTCATAGGCACTAAATGGATATTTAGGAACAAATCCGATGAGGATGGCAACATAGTGCGGAACAAGGCTAGACTTGTAGCACAAGGGTACTCTCAAATTGAGGGTATCGACTTTGAGGAGACATTTGCTCCCGTTGCCCGTCTAGAGTCTATTAGGCTTCTCTTGTCCATTTCTTGTGTGCACAAGTTCAAATTGCACCAAATGGATGTCAAGAGTGCCTTCCTCAATGGCTTCTTGCAAGAGGAAGTGTTTGTTGAACAACCCAAGGGGTTTGTGGATGCTCACCACCCCAACCATGTCTATCGCCTCAAGAAGGCACTATATGGGTTGAAACAAGCACCGAGGGCTTGGTATGAGCGCCTCACTCAATTTCTTGTTGACAATAACTACACAAGAGGTAGTGTTGACAAGACACTATTCATCAAGAGAGACAATGATGAGCTTTTCATAGCTCAAATATATGTCGATGACATAGTGTTTGGCTCCACCAACAACACCAAGGTCCAACAATTTGTTGATGTTATGTCTCATGAATTTGAGATGAGTCTTGTTGGTGAGCTTAATTACTTCCTAGGTTTGCAAATTAGGCAACTTGATAATGGGATCTTCATAACCCAAGCCAAATATGCCAAAAACCTTGTGAAGAAGTTTGGTCTTGAAAAAGCCAAACATTGTGACACTCCTATGAGCACCACTTTGAAGCTAAGCAAGGATGCTAGCGGTAAAAGTGTGGACCAAACCTTATATCGTGGCATGATAGGGAGCTTGCTCTATTTGACCGCAAGTAGGCCCGATATATCATTTAGTGTAGGAGTTTGTGCTAGGTACCAATCCGATCCCAAGGAGTCCCATCTCTCTTCGGTTAAGAGAGTCATTCGCTTTGTGAATGGGACTTCCAACTATGGGATTTGGTACTCATTTGACACTAATCCTAGTCTTGTAGGATATAGTGATGCGGATTGGGCAGGAAATTGTGATGATAGGAAGAGCACATCGGGCGGTTGCTTCTTTCTAGGCAACAACTTGGTGTCTTGGTTTTGCAAGAAGCAAAACTCGATTTCCTTGTCCACGGCGGAAGCCGAGTACATAGCCGCGGGGAGTGGATGCACTCAACTTATATGGATGAAGCAAATGCTAGTAGATTACGGATTCAACCAAGGTACTCTCACTCTCTTTTGTGATAACATGAGTGCCATTAATATTTCCAAGAATCCGGTGCAACATTCTAGAACTAAGCATATTGACATCCGCCATCACTTCATTAGAGAGCTTGTTGAAAATAAATGCAAAGTACTTGAACATGTAGGTACTAATGATCAACTTGCGGACCTATTTACTAAACCCTTAGATGCTACTCGATTTAAAACTCTTAGTAGATCTATTGGGGTATGTCTTGTGGAGTGATGTTCTATGATTGACCCCATATGGGGAACTCAAGCAAAGAGAGCTATTTTGCATTCTTGTATCTTGCAAAAAATTTGAAATATCTTATGCCTCTTCTTTTAATTGCTTGAGTAAGCTTGGTTGTACATATGTATATATGTTTTAAAATTCCATAAGTGTGAACCTTGCTTGTCTACAATCCATGTCATATTTATGTTCAAACATGCATTTTTGGACTAGGAGATTTACATTGGAAGTATGATTTGAATGACCTATGATTATCTCCATGACATGATGATTCTTTAATAACATGCTAATGTCAAATGAAAAAGCATGAAATTCATAAAACATGCTCACATGAAAAGCATGAATTGATGATTGCATATTCTTAAAAATGCAAAACTTGTGTGAAAACTTATGAGACTCAAAATGAATAAAGGATCTTGTATCCATTCAAAGGAATTTACATTCCAAATGTCTCTCTTTCTTTATTAGTTGAACATGGTTACTATCATACGGATAATTTTATCCGGAAAAATCAAATAGGGTGCAAAGTCGCTCATGCCATGTTTCGCTTATAAAGTTGGATATAGTTGCTCTTAAATTGAAATCAATAATCTCTATATCCTTGCTTTTCCCATGACATTGGTGAAATTGGTTTGAATTCTTATTAGAAACCTTTGTCATTTGCTTTGCCAAATACCATTGTATTTTGGACTTGAATGCTATATGTCTTGTATGCAAAGCATGTTGGATTCACACATTTTCTCAAAATAAATCTCCTTGTTTCTCTCAAATTGATTGAAGTGCATAAAGTGACTTATATGTATATGCAAATCTTGCATGCTTCTATCTCTCGTTGCTATGAGTGACCCGGTTGGGGACTACTCCTTTGCCTATATCATGACAAAAAGGGGGAGTAGGATATGGTAAGGGGAGGTGCAAAATATAGAAGCTATTGTACACTTTGGGGAGAACATACATTGAGGGGGAGTAACCCGTTGAGGGGGAGCATTGCATTTATCATACATTGCATACATTTGGTAATGTTGTGCCTAAATTCTAAAAATGCAAATGCTTGGTATTGTTCTCACATGATTAATCTCACACTTTTCTTGTATTAGAAATGTTAGAAACTCTTTTCAGGGATTGATTATTCTACAAGAGGATTGAAGACTTCAAGTTGCATTGGCTTATCTCTTTGTAATGTAGAATATCATTATAGTCCCGTAGTTTCTATTTTTTTTTGTGAGGAATCATTGTGAGTGATGGTTTTGTCACGAAATAGCCAAAGGGGGAGATTGTAAGGATTCCCGTTGTTTTTAATTGGCTTATTTCGTGATCAAAACATATGTGGGGGTTCTTTGTAAGGGTAGCCTAAGTATCGGTCTTATTGTTCGATGCCCTTTGAAGACCTCGTGTTGATAAGCACCGAAGGTAAATTTCTATGTGCTTACTTTTCTTTGAAGAGATTAGTTGCACACACACACTTAACATTCATTGCATATGTGTGCATTCTCTTCATTTGTCACATTTCACACTTGCACTTATTTATTATATTTTGTTGTGTGTAATTGTGTCATGTTGTTGTGTAATTCGTTTCCCGATAACTTTCGGAAACGTCCGCGCATGCACGAGAATGTGCTTGATTTAGCGCGAGGACCGCCTATGGAGAATGCCCTTGGCTTCTCCTTGGTTTTCACCTATCTAGGTGATCGGCGGTTATTATCGGCGGCCTGGCCGCCGACTGAAACCGCCGTTTCAGTCCAGATTGGTCTGAAGCATTTCTGCGGTTAAGATCGGCGGTCATGACCGCCGTTCGAAACCGCCGTTTCAAGACCTGATTGATTTATCTCTCAGTCTAATTCGGCGGTTGAAACGGCGGGCATGAAACCGCCGTTCGAAACCGCCGTTCATACCTGGTTGATTTTGATCTCTCTGTTCTGTTTCGGCGGTTAGGATCGGCGGTCACGAAACCGCCGAATGAACCGCCGTTTTTGCTCTGTTCTTCACGAGCTCAATTCGGCGGTCATGAACGGCGGCCTGGCCACCGATTGAAACCGTCGATTGGCGCGTTTCTTTGAAACTTACTTAAACGACCTCACTTTGATTTGGCCCCCTATATATATGCCACTTTGACTTTAGGTCAATTAAGAGAGTTCATATTCAGAATTCATACTTAGGATATTTTTCAAAGAGAAGAAAAATTTCAAGAACTCCATTCTTGATTCTCAAACACTTTTTCATGATCATCAATCATCATCTAGCATCATCTTAGATCATCTAGATGTCATCTAGCATGGAATCTTCATCATACTTTGCTTGGTAAGCTTTTCACTAATATCTTACATGTTTTGTGTTTCTCTTATCTAGCAATCTCAATTAATTACTTGTTTGTTATTTTGCATGCTTTAGATACAATATTGAGATGAGTATGATGTATGTTTGAGATTTTATATTGTGCTTGCATATTAGGTTTTGTGCTTAATATTGATTAGCTAAACTAATTGACATGTCATTTAGTTTTGATATCTAGGATTGTTCTTAATTGCATATTAATCATCTTAGATAAGCATATAGGGTTCCCTTGCTCTATGTTGCATTTTGGATATTCACATATATTCACTTAGGGTTGTATTCTCTTCATAGAGAAAGTAAGTCTTGTGTGTAGCATCCGGGATTAGGTTGCTTAGAACGCAAGCAAATTGGACTAGGTTCACTCATACCGGGATTAGGTAGGTGTGTGATTACTTCCGGGATTAGGTTGTAATCGTTTGCACATTTAGTGGATTCGAGGTTCGAGTGTGGCTTACTTACATAGCCCGTGGTTTTTCCCGTGAGGGTTTCCACGTAAAAACCAAGTGTTGTTTTAATTTCCGCACCATATTACACTTGCTTGTTTATATTATCTTGAGGGCATTTTCGTAATTTTGACTAACACGAAAAATTGGGTAAAAAGCGTAAAATCTATTCACCCCCCCTCTAGATAGCTTTATACACACCGTGCTAAAATTTGTTTCATGAATACCTCACTGAGTTTAAAAGCTTAGCAATGAAGACCAAGGAAAAGATACGAAGATTGAGAGAAGAGAATCTAGACCTTGAGGCTCATGTTGACCACTTAAGTGAACAAGTGGATAGATCCAAGAATATTGAAGATAAGCTAAGAAAGGAGTTAGACTTATCTAAGAGGAATGAAGAAGAATTAAAAAGAGAGCTTGAAGAAGCTAAAGGATCAAGGACTAGGATAGTTTCTAGCACCGAAAAACTTGACCACATGTTAAGTGTTGGAAAGAGTCCGTGTGATAAGAGAGGTCTTGGGTTTGAAGATAGTAAGGAGTCCTCCACTCCTAACAAGACCATGTTTGTCAAAAGCTTGAGCTACAAAGAAGATTCACCGGTGCAAACTCCTAGGAAGAAGATTGAGCTAGGACAATGCTCTCATAGTGCACAAGTGAAGGTAGCTCCAAGAAGACAACCTCAAGCTCAACCTACAAGAGTTCCTCATGCTAACTTCCCTCAAACTCAAATCCATCAAGGGAAGAGACCAATTATGCAAACTCAACCGTGGAAGCAACCAAGTCTTGGTCAACAACAAAGAAGGAGAAATCCTATCCAACAACCAAGAAAACCACAAAGACATAGGAAGGCTCCTATGCATGCACAAGGACATGGTACGATTCCTAACTTTGTCCCTACATGTCATTTTTGTGGTGTTGATGGTCATATTAGACCAAAGTGCTTTCATTACATTAAAATGTGTAGAGTTAAAAGCATGATTAAGAAAAAGAAAGCTAGAGCTAGAATGCATGCTCATAGGAAGGAAGAAATTCATTTACATGATCCTATGACATCTAGATCTCTAGAACAATTGACCACTAGGAAGAAAAATGTCACACCTATGTGGATAAGGAAAAATGGACCCGCTTGCTACGAGACTATCAAGTCTCAAATAGGTTCATCCAAGTCAAATGGACTTATGCCTCTTCTTTTAATTGCTTGAGTAAGCTTGGTTGCACATATGTATATATGTTTTCAATTCAATAAGTGTGAACCTTGCTTGTTTACAATCCATGTCATATTTATGTTCAAACATGCATTTTTGGACTAGGAGATGTATATAGGAAGTATGATTTGAATGACCTATGATTATCTCCATGACATGATGATTCTTTAATAACATGCTAATGTCAAATGAAAAAGCATGAAATTCATATAACATGCTCACATGAAAAGCATGAATTGATGATTGCATATTCTTAAAAATGCAAAACTTGTGTGAAAGCTTATGAGACTCAAAATGAATAAAGGATCTTGTATCCGTTCAAAGGAATTTATATTCCAAATGTCTCTCTTTCTTTATTGGTTGAACATGGCTACTATCATACGGATATTTATCCGGAAAAATCAAAAAGGGTGCAAAGTTGCTCATGCCATGTTTCGCTTATAAAGTTGGATATAGTTGCTCTTAAATTGAAATCAATAATCTCTATATCCTTGCTTTTCCCATGACATTGGTGAAATTGGTTTGAATTCTTATTAGAAACCTTTGTCATTTGCTTTGCCAAATACCATTGTATTTTGGACTTGAATGCTATATGTCTTGTATGCAAAGCATGTTGGATTCACACATTTTCTCAAAATAAATCTCCTTGTTTCTCTCAAATTAATTGAAGTGCATTAAGTGACTTATATGTATATGCAAATCTTGCATGCTTCTATCTCTCGTTGCTATGAGTGACCCGGTTGGGGACTACTCCTTTGCCTATATCATGACAAAAAGGGGGAGTAGGATATGGTAAGGGGAGGTGCAAAATATAGAAGCTATTGTGCACTTTGGGGAGAACATACATTGAGGGGGAGTAACCCGTTGAGGGAGAGCATTGCATTTATCATACATTGCATACATTTGGTAATGTTGTGCCTAAATTCTAAAAATGCAAATGCTTGGTATTGTTCTCACATGATTAATCTCACACTTTTCTTGTATTAGAAATGTTAGAAACTCTTTTCAGGGATTGATTATTCTACAAGAGGATTGAAGACTTCAAGTTGCATTCTCTTATCTCTTTGTAATGTAAAATATCATTGTAGTCCCGTAGTTTCTATTTTTTTTGTGAGGAATCAATGTGAGTGATGGTTTTGTCACGAAATAGCCAAAGGGGGAGATTGTAAGGATTCCCGTTGTTTTTAATTGGCTTATTTCGTGATCAAACCATATGTGGGGATTCTTTGTAAGGGTAGTTTAGATGTTGTTGTTATTGCTTAGGCCCTTTGAAGACCTCATAATTGACAAGCACCAAAGGTAATACTCTAAGTGCTTACTTGTCTTGAAGAGATAGTTGCACACACTCACAACTCATGCATATGTTTAATCTTTGTATGTTGTGTTTCTTTTTGTTGTGCATCAATGCCTATTTACATCTCTTCTTGCTTGGTATAATGATTGCATCTTGTGTTTATAACATCATAGCATTTAGGCTTTTAGGATGCATCTTAGTTTACCTTTGTTCCCCTTGCATGATTGCTTGTGGGGTTCAAAGTTGTGGGCTGTGCGCTGGTCCACCTGCGCCTGACGTCCAGCGCGGCTCACCGGCGCAAAATGCCCAGTGGCGTGCCGCTGGTCTTGCGCTGGTCCACACCAGCGCAGCCCACCAGCGCAGATCGTCCAGTTCTCTGTCGCCGGTCGTGCGCTGGTCTACACCAGCGCAAGGTCACCAGCGCTGATCGCCCAGTGTGGCTCCGCTGGTCTAGCGCCTGTGTGAGCACATGTCGTCCAGTGCCAATGCAAAAATGTGCGTGTGCGCTGGTCTTGCGCCTGTCGTCCAGCACAAGGCCACCAGCGCACAGAGCAATTTTTGGTGCGTTTTTCAAAACGACCACACTTCACTTATGGCCCCTATATATATAACACTTTGACTTTAGGTCAGCCAAGAGAGTTCATATTGATATTCTATACTTAGGATATTTTTCAAGAGAAGAAAAATACACAAAGAACTCAATTTTAATCACTCAAACACTTTTTCATGATCATCAATCATCATCTAGTATCATCTTAGATCATCTAGATGTCATCTTGCATGGAATCTTCATCATACTTTGCTTGGTAAGTTTTTCACTAATATCTTACATGTTTTGTGTTTCTCTTATCTAGCAATCTCAATTAATTACTTGTTTGTTATTTTGTATGCTTTGGATACAATATTGAGATGAGTATGATGTATGTTTGAGAAGTTGTATTGTGCTAGCATATTAGGTTTTGTGCTTAATATTGATTAGCTAAACTAATTGACATGTCATTTAGTTTTGATATCTAGGATTGTTCTTAATTGCATATTAATCATCTTAGATAAGCATATAGGGTTTCCCTTGCTCTATATTGCATTTTGGATATTCACATATATTCACTTAGGGTTGTATTCTCTTCATAGAGAAAGTAAGTCTTGTGTGTAGCATCCAAGATTAGGTTGCTTAGAACGCAAGCAAATTGGACTAGGTTCACTCATACCGGGATTAGGTAGATGTGTGATTACTTCCGGGATTAGGTTGTAATCGTTTGCACATTTAGTGGATTCGAGGTTCGAGTGTGGCTTACTTACATAGCCCGTGGTTTTTCCCGTGAGGGTTTCCACGTAAAAACCAAGTGTTGTTTTAATTTCCGCACCATATTACACTTGCTTGTTTATATTATCTTGAGGGCATTTTCATAATTTTGACTAATGAAAGTAATTAACTACTCGAGGTGTGTTTATCAATATAAAGCTAGAGGGGGGGTGAATAGATTTTATCTAATTATTACCCAATTTTCCAATGCAAGTCAATTTTACGAAAATACCCCTAGCAAGTCAATAATACATACAAGTGTAAAAGATGCGGAAATAATAAATGACACTTGATGTATACGTGGAAAACCCAACCACTGGGAAAAACCACGGGCTGTATAGTGCGCCACACTCGGAACTCGAAATCACTAATTGAAATGAAGTTTACAACCTATGTAGACCTCGTCTAACACTCCGGTCTGTAACCCCTCACTTCTACCCAGCGGGCCTTTATTAGCAACCCTATTCCAATTTGCTTGATCCTCGAAGTCACTACTTGTAATGATGTTTACAGCCAATCCCGGTCTGTAACCCACCACTACTACCCAGCGGGCCTGTAATAGCAACCCTAGACCAAGACTTGAATCTCTCAAAAGAGATGCACAACCCTATGTGAATATGTATGAATATTCAATTAATGCAATAAGAGCTAGGGTACTCTAAATGCTTATCTAGGATGATGATATATTCAATTTAAATCAACCCTAGATATCAATAGCTAAATGACATGTCAAATAGCATAGATAATCATAGATTATAAAAACCTAGATATCTATCAAAAACAACACTCAATCAATTCATCACAAATAATCTCTTTTCTTGTATTTAGCATATGATCTAAAACATACAAGTAATTTAAAAGAGATGGCTTGGTATTTAAAATACTACAATAAGATGAAATTAATCAAAATCTTACCAAGCAAGTTGTGATGATGCAAACCCATACATGGATGCACTCTATATAGACATAGGAGATGCAATATGAAATTTGATGCAAAAGGGGTTTGATTTGAGTGGTTAAAGTTGAGTTCTTGATTTGATTTTCTCTCAAAATCTATCTTTGAAGATTAGGGTTCTTAAGAGTCAAAGAACTGATTCAGATAATGAGAAAGTGTGATATTTATAGACATCAAGAACAGGGCAAGTGAAAAGACAATTTTGCCCCTGAAATCGCACGATCGGCGGTTTCATTCGGCGGCCAGACCGCCGACTTGAACCGCCGAATTGCTCCCGAGAAGAATAGGGGAACTTCGGCGACTTCGTTCGGCGGTTTCATAACCGCCGATCAGAACCGCCGTTTTGGACCCGAGAGGAATTTCAATCAGGTCTCATTCGGCGGTTTAGAACGGCGGCCAGGCCGCCGAACGGAACCGCCGTTTCACCAAAAATGGTGAAACCAAGGAGAAGCCAAAGGCATCTCCACCGGTGATCATCGCGCAAAACAAAGCACATCAACGTGCATGCGCAGACGTTTCCTAACAACCTTCGGGAAATGAATTACACCACACATAAAAGCTAATCATGCATGAAGTGCAAGTGTGGGTATTGAATGCATCCTAATGCCTAACATGTCATGGCATTATCATATAACAAGATGCAATCAATTCAACATGCAAGAAGAGATATTGAATAAATCAATAAAGCACAATGCACACAAAATATAAACACACCATACAAGAATAAGAGTTATGCATGTTGTGTGTGTGTGTGCAACTATAACTCTTCAAGCCAAAGTAAGCACAAGATATACCTTTGGTGCTTGTCCTCTTGAGGTCTTGGAAAGGGTCTTGATCTTCAACAAATCACCTAGACTACCCTTACAACCAAACCCCAACATGTGGTTTGACCACGAAATAAGCCAATCAATTAAAAGGGAATCCTTACAATCTCCCCCTTTGGCTATTTCGTGACAAAACCACCACTCACATTGATTCCTCACAACATAATAGAAACTACGGGTCTACTATGATTTTCTACTTTACAAAGAGATAAGATAAATAGTCTTGAAGTCTTCAATCTCAAGTAGAACAATCAATCCCTGAAAGCACAGTTTCTAAACTTTCCAATACAAGAAAAGGTGAGATGAATCAAGTGAGATAAAACAAGCATTTGCATTTAAGAATTTAAGTACAACATCATGCAATGTATGAATGTGCAAATGCTCCCCCTCAAAGGGTTACTCCCCCTCATTTAGTATTCTCCCCAACATGCACAATTGCTACTACAATTTGCAACTCCCCTTACCACAACCTACTCCCCCTTTTTGTCATGATATAGACAAAGGAGTAGTCCCCAACCGGGTTACTCAAGGCAAAGAGAGATAGTAGCATTCTAACCATTTGCATAATCAATATAAGTCACTTTATGCAATCTCAATTTATTGGAGAGAAACAAGGAGATTTATTTAAAGAAAATGTGTGAATCAAAAAATTGCTTTGCATATAAGACATGTAGCATTTAAGTCCAAAATACCATGGTATTTGGCAAAGCAAATGACAAAGGTTTTCAATATGAATTCAAACCAATTTCACCAATGTCAAGAGAGAAGCAAGGATATAGGTTTTCATTGATTTCAATTTAAGAACAACTATATCCAACTTTATAAGCCAAACATGTCATGAGCGACTTTGCACCCTATTTGATTTTTCCGGATAAGATATCCGTATGATAGTAGACATGTTCAACCAATAAAGAAAGAGAGACATTTGGATTGTAAAATCCTTGAATGGATACAAGATCCTTTTTCATTTGAGTCTCATAAGCTTTTTCACACATTTTTTGCATTTAAAAATTGCAATCATTAAAACATGCTTTTTAAGATAAACATTTAGCATGTCATTTAGCAATCATCATGTCATGGAGATCATTATAGGTCATTCAAATTTTATCCTATGTATATATCTCCTAGTCCAAAAATGCATGTTTGAACATAAATATGACATGGATTGCAATACAAGCATTGATCACACTTATTGAATAGAAAATATATATACATAGTGTAACCAAGCTAACTCAAGCAACAAAAAGAGAAGCATAAGATATTTCAAATTTTTTGCAAGTGACTAGATGCAAAATAGCTCTCTTTGCTTAAGTTCCCCATATGGGGTCAAATATCCACACCACTTCAATGAAAGGCATGTGGTCTAAAAGACTTACCAAGTCCATAGGACCTAGTTGAACCTATTTGAGACATGTTTGTCTCGTAGCAAGCGGGTTCGTCTTTTCTAATCCACTTAGGTGCCTCAATAACATACCTAGTGGTCATAGGTTCTAGAGTTCTAGATGGCAAAGGATCATGCAAATTATTTTCTTCCTTTTTAAGGACATGCATCTTAGCTCTAGCCTTTTTCTTTTCAATCATGCATATAAGATTACATATTTAAATGTAATGCAAGCAACTTGGTCTAACATGACCAACAATACCACACAAATGACAAGAGGAGATAAGGTTAGGAATTATACCATTCCCTTGAGCATGCAAAAGTGCTTTCCCTTGTCGTTGTGGTTGTCTTGGTAGTTGGATAGGATCTCTCCTCCTTTGATGATGACCAAGACAATGTTGCTTGCTCGGTTGAGCTTGCATGATTGAACACTTCCCTATTAAGATCGTAGGTTGAGGGAAGTTAGCCTTCTTGGTTGGTTAGACCAAGATTGAGGAAGGCTTGGGCTTGAAGCTCTTTGGTGATGTGAGCAACGCCCTTTCATCTTCGTCTCCTCTCTCACCTTAGAGGGACATCTCCTCATTGGAGTCATTTTCTTCTCTCTCAAATTCACTCATAGTGTTTGCGTTGAATGAATGCAAATGAGAAGAATGCAAAATGTATGAAGAAATCAAACAAACATACAAAATGCAAAAACACACCAAAATGAGCTAGGATCACCTAAGTATATCTAGGAACCCGTTCTGATACCAATTGAAAGTAATTAAATACTCGAGGTGTGTTTATCAATATAAAGCTAAAGGGGGGGGTGAATAGATTTTATCTAATTATTACCCAATTTTCCAATGCAAGTCAATTTTACGAAAATACCCCTAGCAAGTCAATAATACATACAAGTGTAAAAGATGCGGAAATAATAAATGACACTTGATGTATACGTGGAAAACCCAACCACTGGGAAAAACCACGGGCTGTATAGTGCGCCACACTCGGAACTCGAAATCACTAATTGAAATGAAGTTTACAACCTATGTAGACCTCGTCTAACACTCCGGTCTGTAACCCCTCACTTCTACCCAGCGGGCCTTTATTAGCAACCCTATTCCAATTTGCTTGATCCTCGAAGTCACTACTTGTAATGATGTTTACAGCCAATCCCGGTCTGTAACCCACCACTACTACCCAGCGGGCCTGTAATAGCAACCCTAGACCAAGACTTGAATCTCTCAAAAGAGATGCACAACCCTATGTGAATATGTATGAATATTCAATTAATGCAATAAGAGCTAGGGTACTCTAAATGCTTATCTAGGATGATGATATATTCAATTTAAATCAACCCTAGATATCAATAGCTAAATGACATGTCAAATAGCATAGATAATCATAGATTATAAAAACCTAGATATCTATCAAAAACAACACTCAATCAATTCATCACAAATAATCTCTTTTCTTGTATTTAGCATATGATCTAAAACATACAAGTAATTTAAAAGAGATGGCTTGGTATTTAAAATACTACAATAAGATGAAATTAATCAAAATCTTACCAAGCAAGTTGTGATGATGCAAACCCATACATGGATGCACTCTATATAGACATAGGAGATGCAATATGAAATTTGATGCAAAAGGGGTTTGATTTGAGTGGTTAAAGTT
Source organism: Acer yangbiense (assembly GCA_008009225.1). Taxonomy (NCBI): domain Eukaryota; kingdom Viridiplantae; phylum Streptophyta; class Magnoliopsida; order Sapindales; family Sapindaceae; genus Acer; species Acer yangbiense. The sequence goes on along the minus strand of CM017763.1, from coordinate 29,908,675 downwards.
GAGTTCTTGATTTGATTTTCTCTCAAAATCTATCTTTGAAGATTAGGGTTCTTAAGAGTCAAAGAACTGATTCAGATAATGAGAAAGTGTGATATTTATAGACATCAAGAACAGGGCAAGTGAAAAGACAATTTTGCCCCTGAAATCGCACGATCGGCGGTTTCATTCGGCGGCCAGGCCGCCGACTTGAACCGCCGAATTGCTCCCGAGAAGAACAGGGGAACTTCGGCGACTTCGTTTGGCGGTTTCATAACCGCTGATCAGAACCGCCGTTTTGGACCCGAGAGGAATTTCAATCAGGTCTCATTCGGCGGTTTAGAACGGCGGCCAGGCCGCCGAACGGAACCGCCGTTTCACCAAAAATGGTGAAACCAAGGAGAAGCCAAAGGCATCTCCACCGGCGATCATCGCGCAAAACAAAGCACATCAACGTGCACGCGCGGACGTTTCCTAACAACCTTCGGGAAACGAATTACACCACACATAAAAGCTAATCATGCATGAAGTGCAAGTGTGGGTATTGAATGCATCCTAATGCCTAACATGTCATGGCATTATCATATAACAAGAAGCAATCAATTCAACATGCAAGAAGAGATATTGAATAAATCAATAAAGCACAATGCACACAAAATATAAACACACCATACAAGAATAAGAGTTATGCATGTTGTGTGTGTGTGTGCAACTATAACTCTTCAAGCCAAAGTAAGCACAAGATATACCTTTGGTGCTTGTCCTCTTGAGGTCTTGGAAAGGGTCTTGATCTTCAACAAATCACCTAGACTACCCTTACAACCAAACCCCAACATGTGGTTTGACCACGAAATAAGCCAATCAATTAAAAGGGAATCCTTACAACTAACACGAAAAATTGGGTAAAAAGCGTAAAATCTATTCACCCCCCCTCTAGATAGCTTTATACACACCGTGCTATAATTTGTTTTACACACCAAAATGAACAACGATCACCTAAGTATATCTAGGAACCTGCTCTGATACCAATTGAAACAAATAATGCACGGTGTGTATAAAACTATATAGAGGGGGGGTGAATAGATTTTAAACGATTATTACCAATTTTCGCAATTAGTCAATATTCCGAAAATAGCCCAAACTAGTTAAAGCAATAAATCAAGTGTAAAGTGCAGAATTTAAATAACACTTGATTTTTACATGGAAACCCAAACTGGGAAAAACCACAGGCTGGTAAGTGCGCCACACTCGAACCTCGAATCCACTAATGGTAAGGTGAATACAACCTAATCCCGGTATAAGTAAACCTAGTCCAATTGCTTGTGATTTACGCAACCTAATCCCGGAAGCTACACAAGACTTACTTCTCAATGAAGAGATAAAATGGCCTATGTCAATATGTATGATATCCAATGAGCAAATAGAGCTAGGGAACCTTATATGCTTATCTAGGATGATAAAATGACAATCAATCAATCATAAATATCAAATGCTAGATGACATGGCATAAAGCATGGCTAAATATAGATTAGGCAATCCTATGTTGCTATCATAATACAACACTCAATCAATACATCACAAACAATATCTATCTTGTATCTAGAATATATTCTAAAAGCATACAAATACTTAAAGAGATGACTTGTCAAGAAAGACACTAAGATTAGATGAAATTAGTGAAAACCTTACCAAGTAAGATGTGATGTTGCAAAACCATGTATGGATATATCCTATATGGTCATAGATGATGCTTGATGAACTTTGATACACACAGGAATGACTTTGAGTGAATAAAGGTGAGTTCTTGTGAATTTTGTCTCTTGAAATATGTTCTAACAGAAAAATATGCTTTTGGAACTCTTGGGGACGACCTAAAATGAAAGTGGTGTATTTATAGGTGTCCAAACAAAACTGCATCGTTTTGGGCACTCGCGTATGACAGACTGTCGTGGTTGTCCAACCGCGGTAGTTGCACCACGGCATAGACAACAGGTCTCTGTCGCTTGCATGCTGCGGTTGTCCAACCGCGGCAGAGAGAACACATCTCTATCGCTTGCATGCCATTGTTCGCCAAGACAGCAGCATAACCACGGCAGAGAAGGGCAAGGCCTTCTCATGCAGCTTCTCACACAAGAATAATGCAATAAGTGCAAGTGTGTGAGTGAAGACAATGCATCCTAATGCTTAACATGTTATGGAATTTAACAAGCTAGATGCAATTAATTAATCATGCAAGAAGAGAGATTAATGAACATGATTGTACACATTTAAAAACACACAACATACAAGAATAAGAATTATGCATGAGTTGTGAGTGTGTGCAACTATATCACTTCAAAGCAAGTAAGCACTTAGAAATTTACCTTTGGTGCTTCTTCTCTTGAGGACTTGAAAGGGTCTTAGTTGTGCAGAACACCAACCATTAGAAGTCTAAAGCTACCCTTACATCAAACCCCAAATTGTGGTTTGTCCACGAAATAAGCCAATCAAACTTTGAGGAACTTACAATCTAGCCAAATCTGAAATAATTTACATATGCCAGTATTCCCAAGACAAATCATAAAACTGAACCCAAACTTGGGCATTAGTGGACTTCTGCAGAGAGGGATTAAAATTTGGGACCCAAGGCTGAAGTCGGAGTGTTAGGATTATGCTCGATAGCAAGAGTGTAATATGGTTTTGACAATCTTTTCATATTAATAAAGTGATTTCTAGTTTAACATATCTTATAGCATTTATAGTTTAATTATTATAATTGTCAAAAGTAAATAATCATAAGGTCAAAAGACTATGAGAAAAGAAGAATTGTTCATACACCTGGATATGTATGAGGTAGACACAATTTTTTAGTTAGTCTTGAATAATGTTCATAACTTAAAATAAAGGTTGGGCACCTTTACCTTGTTAAAGTTGTAGATTCTTTTACTAGCATTTGAGTGAGATCAAATGTGTTATGATGAGTCTAAAATCATCAAAGTGTCTTTGAGTAAAAGAATCTAATGCACTAAGTGCATTAAACAGGATCACAATGAAATACTTTACCCAGAACCGTCAGTAGATAAAAGTCTTTTTCATTATAAGGACAATCGGAGAGTCTATCTCAATCCTGAGATAAATGATGGACTTATGGTTACAAGTGTTATCATTTGAGCTATCAATGAGTACAATTATATAGCATAGTCTATCCTCTATAGTTTGGTGGTATTCATTTACCAATCGATAAAGGACTTCATTTATAGATATGGACATCGTGGCTCCATTTATTAAAATGAGAGTAGAATATCATTATACGGATGTTTTGAGGTATTGGATATTAAATCTTAACCTTAAGTTTTCGATAGTGACTATTGAAACATGGCTTTTGGACAAGTCAAAATATCCAAGTTCAAAATGTGGTCATATGAGTAAATATAGTAACTTGGAGAGCTATAGTCAGTCTATGAGCTCTTGGCGATTACTGATATTCTTCACGAGGATACACCATCTCCAATAAGATTGTCTAGGGTATGAATGAGAAACATTTACTTATTCTATCTTTATTTAAGAGTGCAATTTTAGTTCTTTAGTGGAATGAGCTAAAATTAATAGATCGGACCTAAATGAATCATTTGTTGATTGTGCTTAGGTTATGTCTATTGAAGCTTAAATTTAGATAGCCCGCCAAGATCCCCAATCCACAATCCACACGGACTTGCATGGATCACTTGATATATTCTACCGGACTGATTATATGTCCATCTAGAATTGTATTTAATATATTAAGAATGTAATTTGCACATTATTTATTTAATGGGCTGTTGAATTATATTAATATATTAATGAAATGCATGTGGGCTTGTTTCTTTTAGTAAGAATGGGTCTAGTTTACATGTGGGCTTTTTATTAAGGTCCAATGGATTTAATAAAATAGAAAAAACAATATATAGATATATTATTATATATGGCACATGGTCGGGATATATATGAATTATATATGGCACATGGCCGAGATATATATGTGAAAGTTCTCAAGGTGTGTTCTAATATTAATCTAGGGGGGGGGGGTGAATAGATTTTATCAATTATTACCAATTTTCGTGTTTAGTCAATATTACGAAAATACCCCAATCTAGTCAATACAATAGATCAAGTGTAAAGGTGAGGAAATATAAATGACACTTGATTTTTACGTGGAAACCCTCAACAGGGAAAAACCACGGGCTGGTAAGTGCACCACACTCGAACCTCGAATCCACTAATTGTGATAGTGTATACAACCTAATCCAGGTTTGACGGCCTAATCCCGGCCAATATCCCGCTACCACTACCCGCAGGCCTGTAAAAGTGGACCTAGTCCAATTTGCTCATGTGACCACCTAATCCCGGTGTCCGACTTAATCCCGGTCTATCACACAAGACTTACTTCTCCGAAGAGATCAAAACCCTATGTGAATATGCAAAGATATCCAAATATGCAAGTAATGCTAGGGAACACTAAATGCTTATCTAGGATTATATGATGTCAATAAAATCAATCCTAGATATGAAAATAGCTATATGACATGGCATACAACTTTAGCTATGTTAAGGATGACCAATCCTAAATACAATAGCTATCACAAATAACCCACAAACATTCAAAAGATTAACTAGTTGATTAAAATACAATCTATCAACCTAGTTATCAATAAATCACACAAGAATGTTTATGGCATAGCTTTTAGGCAATAATGACCTAATCAATTAAGCTATCAAAAATAATCTCAATCATATAATGAGATTAATTAGCTAGATATAAAATAGGCATGAAAACCTAGCTAACATAAATAACCCAATCAACACATAATCTCAATCATGTATGTAGAAATTAATCTAAACACATACAAGTAATAAATGAGATAAAATTGATAAGTAGAAACACTAATTATGTAAGATAAAAGTGTTCAACAAATCATACCATGTGTGTTGAAGAAGACCCATGCATTAGCACATGCTAGATGAACCTAGATGATGCCTAGATGATGATTTGTGCATGTGAGAATGGGTTTAGAGAGATAAAGATGTAATCTTTAAGCTTTTTCTCTCAAGTCTCTCTTTCTCTCTCAAGAATATGGAGCCTCTCTCTCTAGGGTTTGATTTTGTGGCTCTACCCTCAAAATGATGAGAAAGATATGTATTTATAATGCCCAAGTGAAACTATGTCGTTTTGGAAGAATGGAAAAATTATGGGCATTTTCGCGGTACTCGCGTCAGTGCAGCGGCTCACGATTCGAGCGCTTCGAAACATGACCAAACGACTTCGAAACCTTTCGTATAATATATCGTTGGAAAGGTATGGATGTCTACTTTCTTCTTGTTTTTAAATAATGACATTTTGATATCTATAGAAAAGGTTATGGTCAATTGAGTGACCAAAGGTCAGAAACGGACAACAACAGAGTTGCCCTGTTTTAGTTGTAACTTTGGAGATTTTAAAACCAATTCAAACGGTCATGAAATATTACGAATAATATACCGTTGGAAAGGTATGGGTGTCTAGTTTGTACAAAAATTTTTAAAACTCATTTTGAAGCTTTTTGTAAAAAGTTATGGTCACAAGACCATGCAAAGGTCAGTTTTGAAAACACTTAAAACATTGAAATCCAATCTTTTGAAACTAGACACCTTACTCCAATCAACAAAACCAAAACTACCACTTATCCAAGAGAAGAATGAGACCTTCTCAAGTGGTCAACCATCGCGCTAAGATATGCACACCATCGTGCAAGCGCGGACGCTTCCGATCACACAAACGGAAACAAATTACACCACACGTAAGACTAATCATGAAGTGCAAGTGTGGGAAGTGAATGCATCCTAATGCCTAAACATGTCATGGCATTTCAATGAGCAAGATGCAATCAAATAAAACATGCAAGAAGAGATGTTCAAGAACATGCATGCACACATATAAAACACACAACATACAAGAATAAGATTTATGCATGAGTTGTGTGTGTGTGCAACTAGATCTCTTCAAAGCAAGTAAGCACTAGAATTTACCTTTGGTGCTTCTTCTCTTGAGGTCTTGAGAGGGCCTTGGTTGTGTAAAACACCAACCATCAAATACCTAAACTACCCTTACAACAAGCCCCAATATGTGGTTTGTCCACGAAATAAGCCAATCAATAGATGGCAATCCTTACAATCTCCCCCTTTGGCTATTTCGTGACAAAACCACCACTCACATTAATCCTCACAATAAAATAGAAACTAAAGGGATTTTCTACATTACAAAGAGATGATTAAAAGCTATATCTTCAAGTCTTCAATCTCTTGTAGAACAATCAATCCTTCAAAAATAAAGTTTCTATACTTTCCAATACAAGTATATGTGAGATTAATCATGTGAGATAAAACAAGCATTTGCAATAAGAATTTAAGCACAACATCATGCAATGTATGTGAAGTGCAAATGCTCCCCCTCAATGGGTTACTCTCCCTCAAAGTAAAGAACTCCCCAATCATGCAAGAATGATACAATAATTTAGCAATAAACATTCTCCCCCTAACTACAGACTACTCCCCTTTTTTGTCATGAGATGGGCAAAAGAGTAGTCCCCAACCGGGTTACTTGTAGTAAAGAGAGATAGTAGCATACATGTCATTTGCATAATCATATAATGCAGTTTATGCAACTCAATTAATTGGAGAGAACAAGGAGATTTATTTTCATAAAAATGTGTGAATAAAAATGCTTTGCAAACAATACATATTGCATTTAAGTCCAAAAATCAATGGTATTTGGCAAAGCAAATGACAAAGGTTTCCTTTAAGAATTCAAACCAATTTCACCATTGTAAGGTTCCCATTTGTTGATTGGCTTATTTTGTGGACAAACCACACATTGAGGTTCTTTGTAAGGGTAGCCTAGGTATCGGGTTTATTATTCGAAGCCCTTTGAAGACCTCGTGTTGATAAGCACCAAGGTATATTTCTTTGTGCTTACTTGTCTTGAAGAGATAGTTGCACACACTCACAACTCATGCATATGTTTAATACTTGTATGTTGTGTGTCTTACTTTTGTGCATTAATGTTCATTAACATCTCTTCTTGCATGTTAGTTTGATTGCATCTTGCATATCCAATTGCATTGTCATGCTTAGACTTAGGATTGCATTTTTGTATTAGGCGCTCCCAAAAGCGCTCTACAGAAGCGCTGTACGAACAGCGCTCATTGAGCGCTGTTCAGACCTGATCGATTTAATTCGGTCGCTGTTGGGTCGCTGTACAGGTGCTATACAAAGCGCTCTACGTACAGCGCCGCTCTGTTTTCCCCTGAGAACAGAGTAGGGGCGCTGTACAAGCGATGTACAAGAGGCGCTCTACGTACAGCGCCCAAGGCAATATTGAGGCAAACTTATCAAAACGACCACACTTTGTTTTGGCCTCCTATATATATGCCTTTTTGACTTTAGGTCAATTACAAGAGTTCATATTCAGATTCCATACTTAGGAGATTTTTCAAAGAGAAGAAAAATTCCAAAGAACTCAATTTTAGTTTACTCAAACACTTTTCCATGATCATCAATCATCACTAGCATCATCCTTGATCATCTAGATGACATCTTGCATGGATTCTTCATCATACTTTGATTGGTAAGCTTTTCACTAATATCTTACATATTTTGTGTTTTTTCTTAACAAGCAATCTCAATTTATTACTTGTATGATTTTCATATATCTTTTGATACAAGATTGAGATTAGTGTGATGTATGTTTGAGAAGTTGTATTGTGATAGCTAATTAGGTTTCGTGCTTAATCTTGATCAGATAAACTATTTGATTTGACATGTCATTTAGTTTTGATATCTAGGATTGCTCTAATTGCATATTAATCATCTTAGACAAGCATATAGGGTTTCCCTTGCTCTATGTTGCATTTTGAATATTCATATATTCACTTAGGGTTGTTATTCTCTTCATAGAGAAAGTAAGTCTTGTGTGTAGCATCCGGGATTAGGTTGCTTAGATCGCAAGCAAAATTGGACTAGGTTCACTCATACCGGGATTAGGTAGGTGTGTGATTACTTCTGGGATTAGGTTGTAATCGTTTTACACATTTAGTGGATTCGAGGTTCGAGTGTGGCTTACTTACTAGCCCGTGGTTTTTCCCGTGAGGGTTTCCACGTAAAAATCAAGTCTTATTTAATTTCCGCATTTTATACTTGATTTATTGCTTTATCTATTTAGGGATAAATTCGTAATTTTGACTAACACGAAAAATTGGGTAAAAAGCTTAAAATCTATTCACCCCCCCCCCCCCCCCCCCCCCCTCTAGATAGTTTTATACACACCGTGCTATAATTTGTTTCAATTGGTATCAGAGCGGGTTCCTAGACATACTTAGGTGATCCTTGCTTTTTTGGTGTGTTTTGCATTTTGTGTGATTTTTGATCATTCATACATTTGCATTCATTTCATTCATTCATAAACACTATGAGTGGAAACGGTGGAAATGGTGGTGGCCACGAAGGTGCTTCTAGCACAAGGCCTCCACTTCTTACCGGTTTAAATTATTCCCAATGGAAAGGGAAGATGGAATCCTACATATGCCAAATTCATGACCGTGCATGGATGGCGGTGGAAGACGGATATGATCTACCCAAGATGACTCCCGGTGGTGGAGGAGAAGAAGTTTTGAAGCCTAAGGCGCAATGGAACGCACAAAAGTTTGAGGCTTCTAAGTGGAATATGAAGGCTATACATGCCATCATGTGTGCAATGGATGAGAATCAATACAAACTTATTCAGAATACTCAGATTGCAAAAGTGGCATGGGACATCCTTCAAGTTGCACATGAAGGAACCGAGGTGGTGAAGGAGTCTAAGCTTCAAGTCCTTCAAACTCAATTTGAGATACTTAGGATGGGAGAGGATGAATGCTTCAATGACTTCGAAATCAAATTGATGGACATTGTAAATCAAAGTCAACAACTCGGAGACCCGTATTCGGATAGGAGAGTCAAGCAAAAAATTATGAGATCTCTCCCTGATAGGTTTGAATCAAAGGTGACGGCCATAGAAGAAAATAGTGGCTACATGGATATGAAGCCAAGTGAGGTGATTGGACGTCTCCCTGCATATGAGTCTAGGAAGGCTCCTAGCACCACTACTCCTCCTAAAAAGTCTAAAGGAATAGCTTTGAAAACATCTAAGGATGCAAAGGAGGCAAAGCATGACTCGGATGAAGACCTTGCCTTATTCGTGAAAAGGTTTAATAAGGTTATGGGGTTCAAGAAGAAGAAGGGATTTAGGTCAAGAGGGCAAGACTTGACGAAAAAAGGTTCCTTCAAGAAGTTTGAGCCTAGACAAGAGATGACCGAAAGGAAAGGGGTCCGATGCTTTGAATGTGGTGGGATTGGTCATTTTGCCCCCGAATGTGCTAATCACAATGAAAAGAAGAAGGACAAAGTGATGGCCGCCACTTGGAGTAGGAGTAGTGATGACTCCAATGAGGAAGATGAGTCTTCAAGTGAAGAAGAGCTCATGGCTAATCTCCTAGCTTTTGCCTCCTCTCATAAGAGCAAAAGTGGTAGTGAGAAAGAGGAAATGAGTCAAGAGGAAAATGACTCAAGTGAAGTAGAAAGTGACTCCTCTTCTATTTCCATAAAGAAATTTGTGGAGCAAAAGGTGCTTGCTAAATACCATGCCGAGTTCAATGATTTAGCAATTAAAAGCACAAGAAAGATTGAGAGGTTGAGAGAAGAGAACCTTGAACTTTCGGCTCACAATGACCACTTGAGTGAACAAGTGGAAAGATTAAAGAGGAGAGAGGATAAGTTAATTGAGGAATTAGACTTATCCAAGAGAAGTGAAGAAGGCTTGAAGAGGGAACTTGTAGAAGTTAAAGGGTCCTTGGCTAGGATAGGTTCTAGCACCAAGAAGCTTGATCATTTACTTGGTGTTGGAAAGAGTCCAAGTGACAAGAGATGTCTCGGGTTTGAAGATGATATGGATACTTCCACTTCCAAGAAGACCACTTTTGTTAAGAGTTTGGGGAGTAAAGAAGCTTCATTGGTGCAAGCTCCTAAAAAGAAATTATAAGTAGGACAATGCTCAAATGCACAAGTGAAGATGGGGCCAAGAAGGCAACCTCAAGCTCAACCCCCTAGGGTCCCTCAAGCCAACATTCCTCCACAAATGGCTCACAAAGGAAAGAGACCTATCATGCAACCTCAAGCTTGGAAGCAACCTAGACCGGTTCAACAACGAAGATGGATTGAACCCACTTATCCACAAAGACATGGACAAGCTCCCATGCACAAAGACGAGGTATGATTCCTTTTTTCATCCCTATTTGTCACTTTTGTGGTTGTGATGGTCATATTAGACCAAATTGCTTTCAATATATTAAAATATGTAGAACTCGAAGCATGATAGAAAAGAGAAAGAATAGAGCCAAGATGCATGTTCCTAGGAATAACAATATTGATTTGCATGATCCTAGGAATAGTAGAGCACATGTACCAAAGACCACTAAGAAATCTAAAATTGTTGCTAAGTGGATTAGAAAGAATAAAAATGTTTGCCATGTTGCACAAATAGCCTTGAAGGCAAATTCTTCTAATTTTTGGTATTTGGATAGTGGGTGCTCTAGGCACATGACGGGAAACAAGAGTTTCTTCGAGACTCTTGTTATGGAGGAAGGTGGAAATGTCACTTTTGGTGATGGATCCAAAAGAAATGTTGTAGGGAAAGGAACCATTTCCGTTCCCGGATTACCCTCCTTATCCAATGCTTTATTTGTTGATGGCTTGAAAGCCAATTTAATAAGCATTTCACATCTTAGTGATGAAGGATATTCCGTCTTGTTTTCTAAAGATTATTGCTCTATCCTAAAACCCGATGGACAAACCTTGTTGAAGGGCATGAGATCTAGCGACAATTGTTATTGTCTTGAAGCTAGTATTGTATCTAATCATGTGTCCATGGATGAGCAAATTGAGTTGTGGCATGAAAGACTTGGCCACATGAACTTTAGGGATCTACGGACCCTTGGAAAGTTCAATTGTGTGCGTGGCCTCCCTAAGCTTGGGAAGAAAGCCAATGGTGTTTGTGGACCTTGCCAACAAGGAAAGCAAACTAAAAGCATGCACAAAAAGGGTAAGTATCTCACCACCAAGGAGCCTCTTGAGCTTCTCCACATGGACCTCATGGGTCCCATGCAAACCGAAAGTTTGGGTGGAAAGAGATACATTTTTGTTTGTGTTGATGATTTCTCTAGGTTCACATGGACATATTTTCTTAGAGAAAAATCCGAAACTTTTGATAAATTTAAAATGCTTTGTAATAAAATACAAAATGAGATGAATTCTAATATTAAAAGCATAAAACGGATTAGAAGTGACCATGGGAGGGAATTTGAGAATGTCTCATTTGAAAGCTATTGCAATAGCTTAGGCATCTCCCATGAGTTCTCGGCTCCTAGGACACCTCAACAAAATGGAGTTGTTGAGAGGAAGAATAGGGTCCTTCAAGAGATGGCCCGTGTGATGTTGCTTAGCAACAATGTCCCTAGGAACCTATGGGCTGAAGCCGTTAATACGGCTTGCTATATAGGGAATCGTGTTTTCCTAAGGCCCGGTACTTGAAATACCTCCTATGAGTTATGGAAAGGCAAGAGGCCAAATGTTAGCTACTTCCACACTTTTGGAAGCAAATGCTACATTTTGAATGACCGTGATCAACTTGGCAAATTCGATGCTAAGAGTGATGAAGGTATTTTTATTGGCTATGCCTTGAATAGTAGAGCCTATAGAGTTTTCAATTTAAAAACTCTAAGTGTTATGGAATCATCCAATGTTGTATTTGATGATACTAGGCTGAAGTCAAATGATCATGAGGAGGAGGTTATTTTTAGTGATGTTTCTCCTTTGGAGAGGGTTGTGGTGACTCCAAATGTTGGGACATCTAATGAAAATGATGAAGTCACACAACCCACTACTAAAGTCCCTCTCTTGGACTCTAATGAACCCGCTCCATGGGTTAGAAGACTCCATAACAAAGAGGATGTTATTGGAGATGTTAATGAGGGTGTTAGGACTAGACGTCAACTTGCTAATCTTATTAGCTACACATGCTACACCTCTCAAATTGAACCCAAAAAGGTTAAAGAAGCCTTAAATGATGAATTTTGGGTTCTTGCCATGCAAGAAGAGCTAAACCAATTCGAAAGGAATGAGGTTTGGACTCTAGTTCCTAGGCCTAAGACCACTAATGTCATAGGCACTAAATGGATATTTAGGAACAAATCCGATGAGGATGGCAACATAGTGCGGAACAAGGCTAGACTTGTAGCACAAGGGTACTCTCAAATTGAGGGTATCGACTTTGAGGAGACATTTGCTCCCGTTGCCCGTTTAGAGTCCATTAGGCTTCTCTTGTCCACTTCTTGTGTGCACAAGTTCAAATTGCACCAAATGGATGTCAAGAGTGCCTTCCTCAATGGCTTCTTGCAAGAGGAAGTGTTTGTTGAACAACCCAAGGGGTTTGTGGATGCACACCACCCCAACCATGTCTATTGCCTCAAGAAGGCACTATATGGGTTGAAACAAGCACCGAGGGCTTGGTATGAGCGCCTCACTCAATTTCTTGTTGACAATGATTACACAAGAGGTAGTGTTGACAAAGACCTTGTTCATCAAGAGAAACAAAGATGAGTTATTTATAGCTCAAATCTATGTTGATGACATTGTATTTGGCTCCACCAACAACACCAAGGTCCAATAATTTGTTGATGTCATGTCTCATGAATTTGAGATGAGTCTTGTTGGTGAGCTTAGTTACTTCCTAGGTTTGCAAATTAGGCAATTAGATGATGGGATTTTCATAACCCAAGCCAAATATGCCAAAAACCTAGTGAAGAAGTTTGGTTTAGAGAATGCCAAACATTGTAATACACCCATGAGTACCACTTTGAAGCTAACAAGGATGCTAGTGGTAAAAGTGTGGAACAAACGTTATATCGTGGCATTATAGGTAGCTTGCTCTATTTGACCGCAAGTAGGCCCGATATCTCCTTTAGTGTGGGTGTGTGTGCTAGGTACCAAGCGGATCCTAAAGAGTCCCATCTCTCTTCCGTAAAGAGAATCATTCGCTATGTGAATGGGACATCCAACTATGGGATTTGGTACTCTTTTGACACTAATGCTAGTCTTGTAGGCTTTAGTGATGCGGATTGGGTAGGAAATTGTGATGATAGAAAGAGCACATCGGGCGGTTGCTTCTTTCTAGGCAACAACTTGGTGTCTTGGTTTTGCAAGAAGCAAAACTCAATTTCCTTGTCCACGGCCGAGGCCGAATACATAGCCGCGGGGAGTGGATGCACACAACTCCTATGGATGAAGCAAATGCTAGTAGACTACGGATTCAACCAAGGTACTCTCACTCTCTTTTGTGATAACATGAGTGCTATTAATATTTCCAAGAATCCTGTACAACATTCTAGAACTAAGCATATTGACATCCGCCATCACTTCATTAGAGAGCTTATTGAAAATAAATGCATAGTACTTAAACATGTAGGTACTAATGATCAACTTGTGGACTTATTTACTAAACGCTTAGATGCTACTCGATTAAAAACTCTTAGTAGATCTATTGGGATATGTCTTGTGGAGTGATGTTCTATGATTGACCCCATATGGGGAACTCAAGCAAAGAGAGCTATTTTGCATCCTTGTCACTTGCAAAAAATTTGAAATAACTTATGCCTCTTCTTTTAATTGTTTGAGTAAGCTTGGTTGCACATATGTATATATGTTTTCAATTCAATAAGTGTGAACCTTGCTTGTTTACAATCCATGTCATATTTATGTTCAAACATGCATTTTTGGACTAGGAGATGTATGTAGGAAGTATGATTTGAATGACCTATGATTATCTCCATGACATAATGATTCTTAAATAACATGCTAATGTCAAATAAAAAAAAAGCATGAAATTCATATCACATGCTCACATGAAAAGCATGAATTGATGATTGCATATTCTTAAAATGCAAAACCTTGTGTGAAAGCTTATGAGACTCAAAATGAATAAAGGATCTTGTATCCGTTCAAAGGAATTTACATTCCAAATGTCACTCTTTCTTTATTAGTTGAACATGGCTACTATCATACGGATATCTTATCCGGAAAAATCAAAAAGGGTGTAAAGTTGCTCATGCCATGTTTCGCTTATAAAGTTGGATATAGTTGTTCTTAAATTGAAATCAATATATTCTATATCCTTGCTTTACTCATGACATTGGTGAAATTGGTTTGAATTCTTATTAGAAACCTTTGTCATTTGCTTTGCCAAATACCATTGTATTTTGGACTTGAATGCTACATGTCTTGTATGCAAAGCATGTTTGTTTCACACATTTTCTTTCAAATAAATCTCCTTGTTTCTCTTCAATTAATTAAGGTGCATAAAGTGACTTATATATATATGAAAATATCTTGCATGCTTCTATCTCTCGTTGCTATGAGTGACCCGGTTGGGGACTACTCCTTTGCCTATATCATGAAAAAAAGGGGGAGTAGGATATGGTAAGGGGAGTTGCAAAATAGAGGCAATTGTGCATATTGGGGAGAACATTCGTTGAGAGGGAGTAACCCGTTGAGGGGGAGCATTGCATACACATACATTTCATAATGTTGTGCCTTAAACTTTTAAAATGAAAATGCTTGTTATTGTTCTCACTTGATTAATCTCACACTTTACTTGTATTGGAAATGTTAGAAACTTATTTTCAGGGATTGGTTATTCTACAAGAGGTTGAAGACTTCAAGTTTCATTTTCTTATCTCTTTGTAATGTAGAATATCATTGTAGTCCCGTAGTTTCTATTTCTTTGTGAGAAATCAATGTGAGTGGTGGTTTTGTCACGAAATAGCCAAAGGGGGAGATTGTAAGGTTCCCATTTGTTGATTGGCTTATTTCGTGGACAAACCACACATTGGGGTTCTTTGTAAGGGTAGCCTAGGTATCGGGTTTATTGTTCGAAGCCCTTTGAAGACCTTGTGTTGATAAGTGAAACAAATAATAGCACGGTGTGTATAAAGCTATCTAGAGGGGGGGTGAATAGATTTTACGCTTTTTACCCAATTTTTCGTGTTAGTCAAAATTACGAAAATGCCCTCAAGATAATATAACCAAGCAATTGTAATATGGTGCGGAAATTAAAACAACACTTGGTTTTTACGTGGAAACCCTCACGGGAAAAACCACGGGCTATGTAAGTAAGCCACACTCGAACCTCGAATCCACTAAATGTGCAAACGATTACAACCTAATCCCGGAAGTAATCACACACCTACCTAATCCCGGTATGAGTGAACCTAGTCCAATTTGCTTGCGTTCTAAGCAACCTAATCCCGGATGCTACACACAAGACTTACTTTCTCTTTGAAGAGAATACAACCCTAAGTGAATATATGTGAATATCCAAAATGCAACATAGAGCAAGGGAAACCCTATATGCTTATCTAAGATGATTAATATGCAATTAAGTATAATCCTAGATATCAAAACTAAATGACATGTCAATTAGTTTAGCTAATCAATATTAAGCACAAAACCTAATATGCAAGCACAATATAAAATCTCAAACATACATCATACTCATCTCAATATTGTATCTAAAGCATACAAAATAACAAACAAGTAATTAATTGAGATTGCTAGATAAGAGAACACAAAACATGTAAGATATTAGTGAAAAGCTTACCAAGCAAAGTATGATGAAGATTCCATGCTAGATGACATCTAGATGATCTAAGATGATGCTAGATGATGATTGATGATCATGAAAAAGTGTTTGAGAATCAAGAATGGAGTTCTTGGAATTTTTCTTCTCTTTGAAAAATATCCTAAGTATGAATTCTGAATATGAACTCTCTTGATTGACCTAAAGTCAAAGTGGCATATATATAGGGGGCCAAATCAAAGTGTGGTCGTTTAAGTAAGTTTCAAAGAAACGCGCCAATCGGCGGTTTCAATCGGCGGCCAGGCCGCCGTTAATGACCGCCGAATAGAGCTCGTGAAGAACAGAGCATAAACGGCGGTTCATTCGGCGGTTTCGTGACCGCCGATTCCAACCGCCGAAACAGAACAGAGAGATCAAAATCAACCAGGTATGAACGGCGGTTTCGAACGGCGGTTTCATGCCCGCCGTTTCAACCGCCGAATTAGACCGAGAGATAAATCAATCAGGTCTTGAAACGGCGGTTTCGAACGGCGGTCGTGACCGCCGATCTTAACCGCAGAAAAACTTCAGACCAATCTGGACTGAAACGGCGGTTTCATTCGGCGGCCAGGCCGCCGATCATAACCGCCGATCACCTAGATAGGTGAAAACCAAGGAGAAGCCAAGGGCATTCTCCATAGGCGGTCCTCGCGCTAAACCAAGCACATTCTCGTGCATGCGCGGACGTTTCCGAAAGTTATCGGGAAACGAATTAACACAACAACAAGACACAATAACACACAACAAAATATAATAAATAAGTGCAAGTGTGAATTGTGACAAATGAAGAGAATGCACACATATGCAATGAATGTTTAGTGTGTGTGTGCTTCTAAATCTCTTCAAAGAAAGTAAGCACATAGAAATTTACCTTCGGTGCTTATCAACACGAGGTCTTCAAAGGGCTTCGAACAAGAAGACCGATACTTAGGCTACCCTTACAAAGAACCCCCACATATGGTTTGATCACGAAATAAGCCAATTAAAAACAACGGGAATCCTTACAATCTCCCCCTTTGGCTATTTCGTGACAAAACCATCACTCACAATGATTCCTCACAAAAAAAATAGAAACTACGGGACTATAATGATATTCTACATTACAAAGAGATAAGCTAATGCAACTTGAAGACTTCAATCCTCTTGTAGAATAATCAATCCCTGAAAAGAGTTTCTAACATTTCTAATACAAGAAAAGTGTGAGATTAATCATGTGAGAACAATACCAAGCATTTGCATTTTTAGAATTTAGGCACAACATTACCAAATGTATGCAATGTATGATAAATGCAATGCTCCCCCTCAACGGGTTACTCCCCCTCAATGTATGTTCTCCCCAAAGTGTACAATAGCTTCTATATTTTGCACCTCCCCTTACCATATCCTACTCCCCCTTTTTGTCATGATATAGGCAAAGGAGTAGTCCCCAACCGGGTCACTCATAGCAACGAGAGATAGAAGCATGCAAGATATGCATATACATATAAGTCACTTTATGCACTTCAATTAATTTGAGAGAAACAAGGAGATTTATTTTGAGAAAATGTGTGAATCCAACATGCTTTGCATACAAGACATATAGCATTCAAGTCCAAAATACAATGGTATTTGGCAAAGCAAATGACAAAGGTTTCTAATAAGAATTCAAACCAATTTCACCAATGTCATGGGAAAAGCAAGGATATAGAGATTATTGATTTCAATATAAGAGCAACTATATCCAACTTTATAAGCGAAACATGGCATGAGCGACTTTGCACCCTATTTGATTTTTCCGGATAAAATTATCCGTATGATAGTAACCATGTTCAACTAATAAAGAAAGAGAGACATTTGGAATGTAAATTCCTTTGAATGGATACAAGATCCTTTATTCATTTTGAGTCTCATAAGTTTTCACACAAGTTTTGCATTTTTAAGAATATGCAATCATCAATTCATGCTTTTCATGTGAGCATGTTTTATGAATTTCATGCTTTTTCATTTGTCATTAGCATGTTATTAAAGAATCATCATGTCATGGAGATAATCATAGGTCATTCAAATCATACTTCCAATGTAAATCTCCTAGTCCAAAAATGCATGTTTGAACATAAATATGACATGGATTTAGACAAGCAAGGTTCACACTTATGGAATTTTAAAACATATATACATATGTACAACCAAGCTTACTCAAGCAATATAAAAGAAGAGGCATAAGATATTTCAAATTTTTTGCAAGATACAAGAATGCAAAATAGCTCTCTTTGCTTGAGTTCCCCATATGGGGTCAATCATAGAACATCACTCCACAAGACATACCCCAATAGATCTACTAAGAGTTTTAAATCGAGTAGCATCTAAGGGTTTAGTAAATAGGTCCGCAAGTTGATCATTAGTACCTACATGTTCAAGTACTATGCATTTATTTTCAACAAGCTCTCTAATGAAGTGATGGCGGATGTCAATATGCTTAGTTCTAGAATGTTGCACCGGATTCTTGGAAATATTAATGGCACTCATGTTATCACAAAAGAGAGTGAGAGTACCTTGGTTGAATCCGTAATCCACTAGCATTTGCTTCATCCACATAAGTTGAGTGCATCCACTCCCCGCGGCTATGTACTCGGCTTCCGCCGTGGACAAGGAAATCGAGTTTTGCTTCTTGCAAAACCAAGACACCAAGTTGTTGCCTAGAAAGAAGCAACCGCCCGATGTGCTCTTCCTATCATCACAATTTCCTGCCCAATCCGCATCACTATATCCTACAAGACTAGGATTAGTGTCAAATGAGTACCAAATCCCATAGTTGGAAGTCCCATTCACAAAGCGAATGACTCTCTTAACCGAAGAGAGATGGGACTCCTTGGGATCGGATTGGTACCTAGCACAAACTCCTACACTAAAAGATATATCGGGCCTACTTGCGGTCAAATAGAGCAAGCTCCCTATCATGCCACGATATAAGGTTTGGTCCACACTTTTACCGCTAGCATCCTTGCTTAGCTTCAAAGTGGTGCTCATAGGAGTGTCACAATGTTTGGCTTTTTCAAGACCAAACTTCTTCACAAGGTTTTTGGCATATTTGGCTTGGGTTATGAAGATCCCATTATCAAGTTGCCTAATTTGCAAACCTAGGAAGTAATTAAGCTCACCAACAAGACTCATCTCAAATTCATGAGACATAACATCAACAAATTGTTGGACCTTGGTGTTGTTGGTGGAGCCAAACACTATGTCATCGACATATATTTGAGCTATGAAAAGCTCATCATTGTCTCTCTTGATGAATAGTGTCTTGTCAACACTACCTCTTGTGTAGTTATTGTCAACAAGAAATTGAGTGAGGCGCTCATACCAAGCCCTCGGTGCTTGTTTCAACCCATATAGTGCCTTCTTGAGGCGATAGACATGGTTGGGGTGGTGAGCATCCACAAACCCCTTGGGTTGTTCAACAAACACTTCCTCTTGCAAGAAGCCATTGAGGAAGGCACTCTTGACATCCATTTGGTGCAATTTGAACTTGTGCACACAAGAAATGGACAAGAGAAGCCTAATAGACTCTAGACGGGCAACGGGAGCAAATGTCTCCTCAAAGTCGATACCCTCAATTTGAGAGTACCCTTGTGCTACAAGTCTAGCCTTGTTCCGCACTATGTTGCCATCCTCATCGGATTTGTTCCTAAATATCCATTTAGTGCCTATGACATTAGTGGTCTTAGGCCTAGGAACTAGAGTCCAAACCTCATTCCTTTCGAATTGGTTTAGCTCTTCTTGCATGGCAAGAACCCAAAATTCATCATGTAAGGCTTCTTCAACCTTTTTGGGTTCAATTTGAGAGGTGTAGCAAGTATAGCTAATAAGATTAGCAAGTTGACGTCTAGTCCTAACACCCTCATTAACATCTCCAATAACATCCTCTTTGTTATGGAGTCTTCTAACCCATGGAGCGGGTTCATTAGAGTCCAAGTTAGGAACTCTAGTAATGGGTTGTGTGACTTCATTAGATGTCCCAACATTGGGAGTCACCACAACCCTCTCCAAAGGAGTGTCATCCTCTAGAACATCCTCCTCCTCCTCATGGTCATTAGACTTGAGCCTAGTATCATCAATGACCACATTTGATGATTCCATGACGGTTCGAGTCTTCAAGTTGAAAACTCTATAGGCTTTACTATTCAAGGCGTAGCCAATAAAGATACCCTCATCACTCTTAGCATCAAACTTGCCAAGTTGATCACGGTCATTTAAAATGTAGCATTTGCTTCCAAATGTGTGGAAGTAGCTAACATTTGGCTTCCTACCCTTCCATAGCTCATAGGAGGTGTTTCTAGAACCGGGCCTTAGGAACACACGATTTCCTATATAGCAAGCCGTATTGATGGCTTCGGCCCATAGGTTCCTAGGGACATTGTTGCTAAACAACATCACTCGGGCCATCTCTTGGAGGACCCTATTTTTCCTCTCAACAACTCCATTTTGTTGAGGTGTCCTAGGAGTCGAAAACTCATGGGAGATGCCTAAGCTATCACAAAAGCTTTCAAAAGAGGCATTCTCAAACTCTCTCCCATGGTCACTTCTAATCCGTTTAATGCTTCTAATGTTAGATTTCATTTCATTTTGTAATTTAGTACAAAGCATTTTAAACTTATCAAAAGTTTCGGATTTTTCTCTAAGAAAGTATGTCCATGTAAATCTAGAGAAATCATCAACACATACAAAAATGTATCTCTTTCCACCCAAACTTTCGGTTTGCATGGGACCCATGAGGTCCATGTGGAGAAGCTCAAGAGGCTCCTTGGTGGTGAGATACTTACCCTTTTTGTGCATGCTTTTAGTTTGCTTTCCTTGTTGGCAAGGTCCACAAACACCATTGGCTTTCTTCCCAAGCTTAGGGAGGCCACGCACACACTCGAACTTTCCAAGGGTCCGTAGATCCCTAAAGTTCATGTGGCCAAGTCTTTCATGCCACAACTCAATTTGCTCATCCATGGACACATTGTTTGAGACTATTCTAGCTTCAAGACAATAGCAATTGTCGCTAGATCTCATACCTTTCAATAAGGTTTGTCCATCGGGCTTTAGGATTGAGCAATCATCTTTACAAAACAAGACGGAATATCCTTCATCACTTAGATGTGAAATGCTTATTAAATTGGCTTTCAAGCCATCAACAAATAAAGCATCGGATAAGGAGGGTAATCCGGGAACGGAAATGGTTCCTTTCCCTACAACTTTCTTTTTGGATCCATCACCAAAAGTGACATATCCACCTTCCTCCATAACAAGAGTCTCGAAGAAACTCTTGTTTCCCGTCATGTGCCTAGAGCACCCACTATCTAGATACCAAAAATTAGAAGAATTTGCCTTCAAGGCTATTTGAGCAACATGGCAAACAATGTCATTCTTTCTAATCCACCTAGAAACAATCTTAGCTTTCTTAGTGGTTTTTGGTATATGGGCTCTAGATGTCCTAGGATCATGCATAATAGTATTATCATTCCTAGGAACATGCATCATGGCTCTTTTCTTTTTCTTCTCAATCATGCTTTGTTTTCTACACATTTTAATATATTGAAAGCAATTGGTCTAATATGACCATCACAACCACAAAAGTGACAAATAGGGATGAAATAAGAAATCATACCTTGCCTTTGTCTTTGTGGATGAAAGGGTTCAATCCTTCTTCGTTGTTGAACCGGTCTTGGTTGCTTCCTAGCTTGAGGTTGCATGATAGGTCTCTTTCCTTTGTGAGCCATTTGAGGAGGAATGTTGGCTTGAGAGACCCTAGGGGGTTGAGCTTGAGGTTTCCTTCTTGGACCCATCTTCACTTGTGCATTAGAGCATTGTCCTACTTCTAATTTCTTTCTAGGAGCTTGCACAAATGAAGTTTCTTCTTTCTTCAAGCTCTTGACAAACACGGTCTTGTTAGAGGTAGAGATCTTCTTGTCATCTTCATACCCAAGACCCCTCTTGTCACATGGACTCTTTCCAACACCAAGCATATGGTCAAGCTTCTTGGTGCTAGAATCCATCCTAGTCATAGAATTTCTAACTTCTTCAAGCTCACTCTTTAGACTTTCTTCATTCCTCCTAGATAAAGCTAACTCCTCTCTTAGCTTATCTTCTATCTTCTTGAATTTTTCCACTTGTTCACCTAAGTGGTCATTATGAGATGCAAGCTCAAGATTTTCTTCTCTCAACATCTTTCTTGTGCTCTTGATTGCTAAATCATTAAACTCGGCATGGCATTTAGCAAGCACCTTTTTCTCCACAAAACTACTTATGGAGTTAGATGAGGAATCACTTTCTTCTTCACTTGAGTCATTTTCCTCTTGACTCATTTCCTCTTTCTCACTACCACTTTTGCTCTTATGTGAGGAGGCAAAAGCTAGGAGGTTAGCCATGAGCTCTTCTTCACTTGAAGACTCATCTTCCTCATTGAAGTCATCACTACTCCCACTCCAAGTGGCGGCCATCACTTTGCTCTTCTTCTTATCATTGTGATTAGCACATTCGGGGGCAAAGTGACCAATCCCACCACATTCAAAGCATCGGACCCCTTTCCTTTCGGTCCTCTCTTGTCTAGGCTCAAACTTCTTGAAGGAACTCTTTTTCTTCAAATCTTGTCCTCTTGACCCAAATCCCTTCTTCTTCTTGAACCCCATAACCTTGTTGAACCTTTTCACAAATAAGGCAAGGTCTTCATCCGATTCATGCTTTGCCTCCTTTGCATCCTTAGATGCTTTCAAAGCTATTCCTTTAGACTTCTTAGGAGGAGGAGTAGTGGTGCTAGGAGCCTTCCTAGACTCATATGCAAGGAGACGCCCAATCACCTCACTTGGCTTCATATCCATGTAGCCACTATTTTCTTCTATAGCCGTCACCTTGGATTCAAACCTATCGGGGAGAGATCTCATAATTTTTTGCTTGACTCTCCTATCCGAATACGGGTCTCCGAGTTGATGGCTTTGATTTACAATATCCATCAATTTGATTTCGAAGTCATTGAAGCATTCATCCTCTCCCATCCTAAGTAGCTCAAACTGAGTTTGGAGGACTTGAAGCTTGGACTCCTTCACCACCTCGGTTCCCTCATGTGCAACTAGAAGGATGTCCCATGCCACTTTGGCAATCTGAGTATTCTGAATAAGCTTGTACTGATTCTCATCCATAGCACACATAATGGCATGCATAGCCTTCCTATTCCACTTAGAAGCCTCAAACTCTTGCGCGTTCCATTGCGCCTTAGGCTTCAAAACATCTTGTCCTCCACCATCGGGAGTCATCATAGGGAGATCATATCCGTCTTCCACCGCCATCCATGCACGGTCATGAATTTGGCATATGTAGGATTCCATCTTCCCTTTCCATTGGGAATAGTTCAATCCGGTAAGAAGTGGAGGCCTTGTGCTAGAAGCTCCTTCGTGGCCACCACCATTTCCACCGTTTCCACTCATAGTGTTTATGAATGAATGAAATGAATGCAAATGTATGAATGATCAAAAATCACACAAAATGCAAAACACACCAAAATAAGCAAGGATCACCTATGTATGTCTAGGAACCCGCTCTGATACCAATTGAAACAAATAATAGCACGGTGTGTATAAAGCTATCTAGAGGGGGGGTGAATAGATTTTACGCTTTTACCCAATTTTTCGTGTTAGTCAAAATTACGAAAATGCCCTCAAGATAATATAACCAAGCAATTGTAATATGGTGCGGAAATTAAAACAACACTTGGTTTTTACGTGGAAACCCTCACGGGAAAAACCACGGGCTATGTAAGTAAGCCACACTCGAACCTCGAATCCACTAAATGTGCAAACGATTACAACCTAATCCCGGAAGTAATCACACACCTACCTAATCCCGGTATGAGTGAACCTAGTCCAATTTGCTTGCGTTCTAAGCAACCTAATCCCGGATGCTACACACAAGACTTACTTTCTCTTTGAAGAGAATACAACCCTAAGTGAATATATGTGAATATCCAAAATGCAACATAGAGCAAGGGAAACCCTATATGCTTATCTAAGATGATTAATATGCAATTAAGTATAATCCTAGATATCAAAACTAAATGACATGTCAATTAGTTTAGCTAATCAATATTAAGCACAAAACCTAATATGCAAGCACAATATAAAATCTCAAACATACATCATACTCATCTCAATATTGTATCTAAAGCATACAAAATAACAAACAAGTAATTTATTGAGATTGCTAGATAAGAGAAACACAAAACATGTAAGATATTAGTGAAAAGCTTACCAAGCAAAGTATGATGAAGATTCCATGCTAGATGACATCTAGATGATCTAAGATGATGCTAGATGATGATTGATGATCATGAAAAAGTGTTTGAGAATCAAGAATGGAGTTCTTGGAATTTTTCTTCTCTTTGAAAAATATCCTAAGTATGAATTCTGAATATGAACTCTCTTGATTGACCTAAAGTCAAAGTGGCATATATATAGGGGGCCAAATCAAAGTGTGGTCGTTTAAGTAAGTTTCAAAGAAACGCGCCAATCGGCGGTTTCAATCGGCGGCCAGGCCGCCGTTAATGACCGCCGAATAGAGCTCGTGAAGAACAGAGCATAAACGGCGGTTCATTCGGCGGTTTCGTGACCGCCGATTACAACCGCCGAAACAGAACAGAGAGAGCAAAATCAACCAGGTATGAACGGCGGTTTCGAACGGCGGTTTCATGCCCGCCGTTTCAACCGCCGAATTAGACCGAGAGATAAATCAATCAGGTCTTGAAACGGCGGTTTCGAACGGCGGTCGTGACCGCCGATCTTAACCGCAGAAAAACTTCAGACCAATCTGGACTGAAACGGCGGTTTCATTCGGCGGCCAGGCCGCCGATCATAACCGCCGATCACCTAGATAGGTGAAAACCAAGGAGAAGCCAAGGGCATTCTCCATAGGCGGTCCTCGCGCTAAACCAAGCACATTCTCGTGCATGCGCGGACGTTTCCGAAAGTTATCGGGAAACGAATTAACACAACAACAAGACACAATAACACACAACAAAATATAATAAATAAGTGCAAGTGTGAATTGTGACAAATGAAGAGAATGCACACATATGCAATGAATGTTTAGTGTGTGTGTGCTTCTAAATCTCTTCAAAGAAAGGTAAGCACATAGAAATTTACCTTCGGTGCTTATCAACACGAGGTCTTCAAAAAGGGTTTCGAACAACAAGACCGATACTTAGGCTACCCTTACAAAGAACCCCCACATATGGTTTGATCACGAAATAAGCCAATTAAAAACAACGGGAATCCTTACAATAAGCACCGAAGGTATATTTCTTTGTGCTTACTTGTCTTGAAGAGATAGTTGCACACACTCACAACTCATGCATATGTTTAATACTTGTATGTTGTGTGTCTTACTTTTGTGCATTAATGTTCATTAACATCTCTTCTTGCATGTTAATTTGATTGCATCTTGCATATCCAATTGCATTTGTCATGCTTAGACTTAGGATTACATTTTTGCATTGGGCGCTCCCAAAAGCGCTCTACAGAAGCGCTGTACGAACAGCGCTGTACAAACAGCGCCCATTGAGCGCTGTTCAGACCTGATCGATTTAATTCGGTCGCTGTTGAGTCGCTGTACAAGCGCTGTACAAAGCGCTATACGTACAGCGCCGCTCTGTTTTCCCGTGAGAACAGAGTAGGGGCGCTGTACAAGCGCTGTACAAGAGGCGCTCTACGTACAGCGCCCAAGGCAATATTGAGGCAAACTTATCAAAACGACCACACTTTGTTTTGGCCTCCTATATATATGCCTATTTGAATTTAGGTCAATTACAAGAGTTCATATTCAAATTCCATACTTAGGAGATTTTTCAAAGAGAAGAAAAATTCCAAGGAACTCAATTTTAGTTTACTCAAACACTTTTCAATGATCATCAATCATCATCTAGCATCATCCTTGATCATCTAGATGACATCTTGCATGGATTCTTCATCATACTTTGATTGGTAAGCTTTTCACTAATATCTTACATATTTTGTATTTTTTCTTAACAAGCAATCTCAATTTATTACTTGTATAATTTTCATATATCTTTTGATACAAGATTGAGATTAGTGTGATGTATGTTTGAGAAGTTGTATTGTGATAGCTAATTAGGTTTTGTGCTTAATCTTGATTAGCTAAACTATTTGATTTGACATGTCATTTAGTTTTGATATCTAGGATTGCTCTAATTGCATATTAATCATCTTAGATAAGCATATAGGGTTTCCCTTGCTCTATGTTGCATTTTGAATATTCATATATTCACTTAGGGTTGCTATTCTCTTCATAGAGAAAGTAAGTCTTGTGTGTAGCATCCGGGATTAGGTTGCTTAGATCGCAAGCAAAATTGGACTAGGTTCACTCATACCGGGATTAGGTAGGTGTGTGATTACTTTCAGGATTAGGTTGTAATCGTTTTACACATTTAGTGGATTCGAGGTTCGAGTGTGGCTTACTTACTAGCCCGTGGTTTTTCCCGTGAGGGTTTCCACGTAAAAATCAAGTCTTATTTAATTTCCGCATTTTATACTTGATTTATTGCTTTATCTATTTAGGGATAAATTCGTAATTTTGACTAACACAAAAAATTGGGTAAAAAGCTTAAAATCTATTCACACCCCCCCTCTAGATAGTTTTATATACACCGTGCTATAATTTGTTTCAACCATTTGTCACGAATAAAAGCAAGGATATAGATTATTCAAAGAATTCAATTTAATGAGCAACTATATCCAACCTTACAAGCAAAACATGGCATAAGTGACTTTTTGCACCCTATTCGATTTTTCCGGGTAAGATACCCGTATGATAGTAGCCATGTTCCACAAGTAAGGAAAGAGAGACATTTTGATTTTCATTTGAGTCTCATTTGCTTTTCACACATTATTTTTGCATTTAAGAAAATGCAATCAACAAATCATGCTTTTCATTTTTAGCATGTCATTTGAAATCATGCTTTTCACATTTTAAGCATGTCATATAAAATCATGCTTTTCTCATTTTAAGCATGTCATTTAACAATCATCATGTCATGGAGATCATTTTAGGTCATTTAAAGAGTACTTCCTATGAATATCTTCTAGTCCAAAAATGCATGTTTGAACATAAATATGACATGGATTGCAATACAAGCATTGGTTCACACTTATTGAAGTAAAAACATGTAAGCACATGTGCAACCAAGCTACTCAAGCAATTAATAAAGAAGCATAAGATATATCAAAAATTTTGCATGCAACAAGTATGCAAATGCTCTCTTTGCTTGAGTTCCCCATATGAGGTCAAAATTCATACCGCTTCAATGAAGGGCATGAGGTCCTAAAGACCTACTAAGTCCATTGGACCTAGTTTAACCTATTGGAGACTTGTTAGTCTCGTAGCAAGCGGGTTCATCACTTCTAATCCACATAGATGTCTCAATTACATTTCTAGTGGTCATAGGTTCTAGAGTTATAGATGTCAAAGGATCATGCATCTTAGCTCTAGCCTTTTTCTTTTCAATCATGCATTAAAATCTAAATATTTTAATGTAATGCAAGCAACTTGGTCTAACATGACCATCAATACCACACAAATGACAAGAAGAGATAAGGTTAGGAATTATACCATTCCCTTGAGCATGCAAAGGTGCTTTCCCTTGTCATTGTGGTTGTCTTGGTAGTTGGATAGGATCTCTCCTCCTTTGTTGATGACCAAGACAATGTTGCTTGCTCGGTTGAGCTTGCATGATTGTGTTAGGATTATGCTCAATAGCAAGAGTGTAATGTTGTAATTAACAATCTTTTTCATATTAATAAAGTGATTTCTGGTTTAACAAATCTTATAGCATTTATAGTTTAATATTATAATTGTCAAAGTAAATAATCATAAGGTCTAAAGACTATGAGAAAAGAAGAATTGTTCGTACATCTGGATATGTATGAGGTAGACACAATTCTTTAGTTAGTCTTGAATAATGTTCACAACTTAAGTTAAAGGTTGGGCACCTTTATCTTGTTAAAGTTGTAGAATTCTTTTGCTAGCATTTGAGTGGGATCAAATGAGATATGATGAGTCTAAAATCATCGGAGTGTCTTCGAGTAAAAGAATCTAGTGCACTTGGTGCATTGAACTGGATCACAATGAAAAGCTTTATCTAGAACCGTCAATAGATAATAGTCTTTTCATTATCAGGACAATCGGAGAGTCTATCTTAATCCTGAGATAAATGATGGACTTATGGTTGCAAGTGATATCATTTGAGTTATCAATGAGTACGATTATATAGCATAGTCTATCCTCGATAGTTTGGTGATATTCATTTGTTAATCGATAGAGGACTTCATTTATAGATATGGACATCGTGGCTCCATTTATTAAATAAGAGTATAATATCATCATATGGATGTTTTGAGATAATTGGATATTAAATCTCAATGTTGAGTTTTCGATAGTGACTATTCAAAATATGGCTTCTGGACAAGTCAAAATATCCAAGTTCAAAACGTGGTTATATGAGTAAATATGGTAACTTGGAGAGTTATAGGCGGTCTATGAACTCTTGGCGATTACTGATATTAATCACGAGGATACACTATCTCCAACATGATTGTCTAGGGTAAGAATGAGGAACATCTTCTTATTCTATCTTTATTTAAGAGTTCAATTTTAGCTCTTTAGTGGAATGAGTTAAAATTAATGGATCGGACCTAAGTAAATCATTTGTTGATTGTGATTAGGTTATGTCTATTGAATCTTAAATTTAGATAGCCCGCCAAGATCCCCAATCCACACGGACTTGCATGGATCACTTGATATATTCTACCGGACCAATTTATGGGTCCATCTAGAATTGCATTTAATATATTAAGAATATAATTTGCACATTATTTGTTTAATGGGCTGATCAATTATATTAATATATTAATGAAAGACATGTGGGCTTGTTTCTTTTAGCAAGAATGGGTCTGGTTCACATGTGGGCTTTTTATTTAAAGTCCAATGGATAAAATAAAATAAGGAAATAATATTTGGCCCATTTATTGTAAGTGGGGCGGCAAGGCTATATACATAGTCAAAAATATTATTTTATTTTATTGTTTGATTAAATGAGAATTAATTAATTATTTAATTAAGAAACAAAATCTTTTTCTGATTACGAAATATGTTTCCTAGAGTTATACTATATGTATACTAAAAGTAAAAGACTTGTTTGGTAAGAAAATAAATAATTAAGTTTATTTATTTAATCAAATAAGAAGTCTTTTTATTAAGTCAATAAAAGAATAAAATACTTATGAGTTAAATAAGGGTTAGGATTCTAAAGTTGATTGAAATTAGGGCAAGGCACAAATCCTTTTTTGTAGAGGATTTTCGGCCAACCCTAATTGTATTACAAGTAGGATTCGGCCAACCCTAAAGGAAGAGGAGAAGAAATTTCGGCCACCCTATATAATACATGCTATAGAATTCGGCCACCCCTCTGGTTTACTAAAACAATTTTCTTCTTCTTCTCAACTCATATAAAAGTGTTTGATTATTCTACCAAGACAAAAAAGTGAGAAGAGATTATTCTTTTGATGGTACACTAATTGCTTGTTCATCAATAAGCTTGTGTGTGCAACATCGAATTAGGTTCACGCGAGTTTCGATCATTAGATTGAGAACTCAAAAGTGACCGGAATAATCTTTGTAGTCTTTTGGTTGTTTTGTGACTAACAAAAAGAAAAAGAAAGTTTGTTTATCTATTCTCAGGTACGCAATTCAAAGAAAAGGGAGACCACACTCCTAGGTGATTCACGTTCGTGCTAGGATTGAAGATCTTGCGGATTACCATCGACGTAAGTCAATCGGATCACGCGACAAAAGGTATTCTACTTTTTGTTACTTTATATGTATGTTTAATTAATTTAAAGGGTTAAGGTTCATCAAAGGAAAAATTTTAAAACATACTAAATCTATTTTTAGTCTCGCTTCCGCTGCGTGTACTACGATTTTTCCCTACAATTGGTATCAGAGCCTAGGTTGAACCCTTTTAATTAATTAACGTATATATACGTGAATCAATTTCTTTTTATTGTGATTATGCATGTTTAGAAAGAGATGGCATTCTAGGTATTCTCATATATAATTACATGTTGAATGTATGGATTTATATATGTTGTTATAAAGTGAATTGTTGTTGCTCGATTTTGGTCCTAGAATTTCAATGTATTTTTGTTTTGGAATTGTAACAAGAAGGGTGGTCTATCATCGCTATAATTCCTTCTTGGTAGTTGCTATTTTTTTATTTTAGTGTATTAATATTATGTGCAGTTTTTTTTTTATTGTATTAAATTTAGGTGCAGTTTTTTATTGTAAAAAAAACTGCAGTGATTAAGAAAAAAAAAAAACTGCAGTATTATATTAGTTTATATACTGCTGTAATGTATTCGGGTATTGAAGATTCGAAGACATGAAGAAAAGGAAGCAACCGGAACCAAGAACGAGCACCGTGCGCACCCTAGGAGTGGATTGGGCTGTGCATGGCAAGCCCAAATCATGGTGGGCTGCGCACAGCAGCCCTATATACTCTCATGGGCTGCGCATGGCAGCCCCTTTGTGGGGTTGTGGGGTGTGCACGCCTATGGGGGGCAGCCGAGGGATGAGCATATGGTTGATGGCCACTTGAAGATCTTGTATTCCTAAGCAATTGTAATTTACTTGCTTTTCTAGGATGGACCAAAATTGTTGCTATTTATTTTTTGCATAAATATTACAATATTTGTTATTGTATGATAACGTGACATATAGAATAGGAGTGCTACTCATATATCTCTTTTGGTATGAACATGCATTGAATGATTTAGGTATCTAAATTGGCATCTAGATAACTTGGTAAATCATTCTATGGGATTTAATCACACGCCTTAAATAATTGAGTGGGAGAAGGTGTTTTGTAACACCTATGGCCTCCAAGGTTGGTTGAACTTTATTATTTATTGGTAATCCCCCCAAGGGGCATCCATGAATGGAATTTAGCAAAATACTTCCTTACGAGGATAAACTAGACAATGGACTCAAATGAGATCTAATCCCCAAGGAGGGATTTTCGTGAGAGAAAATTGAGGGTCGATATCTTGGTAACACACTCAATGTAATTTTATTGATATCCTCCCAAGAGTTCTTGTCAGTAAAATTGCAAGGCTAAAATTGAAAACGCTGGTTGTTATGTTAACAATTAGGTGGGACCTAGTCTAACTAGTAAATGGTGCGAACTCCCAAAGGAGGCGTAACATTTATGGGTGTTAGATCACCGTTGAATTTTTATGATTGAGTTATTTATTTAATTCAAGATAAATATTTAAAAGTGCTTTATCATGATTATTTACTCATATAATTTTTGTTTTATTCAGAAATTATGACCCCATCACTTATGAACATCCTGAAAGATAACACTTTAACTGGAGATAATTATGTCACATGTAAAAGGAAAATTGGGTTGTTGCTGCAAAGTGAAAAACATAAGTTTGTTCTAACTACTCCTAAACCACCTGCTCCTAATAATGAATCTAGCATAATGCAAAGAGATGAGTATGAGCAGTGGAAGACTTCAGATGATATGGCCAAATGTTACATTATGGCTACTATTTCCGACGTGTTGCAACAGCAGCATGAAGGAATGGAGTCTGCTGCTGATATAATGATGTCTCTAGAGGAGATGTTTGCTATGAAGTCTAGGACAACTAAGAGAGAGGCAGTGACTGCTTTTATGAATCTTAGGATGAAACCTGGACAGGCTGTGAAGGATCACATGATGAAAGTTATAGCACATCTCAACATTGCTGAACTGCATGGCGCTGAGATAGATGGTGAGACAAAAATTGATATGGTTGTCAATTCATTGTCAGATTCCTTTGATCAGTTCAAATTGGACTACACTTTGAACAAAAAGGAATACACCTTACAAGGCCTGATGCAAGATGTTCAAAGTGATGAAAAGATCCTTGTGAAAAGCAAAGGTCAAGAGATTCATATGGTTGGTAAAGTTGCTACTGTTAAGACCCGTCAGAAGGTCAAGAAATAACAGAAGAAAAAGCAACTTGGGCCTACCAAGAAGGAGACCAAGAAAGTAACCAAGATCAAAGGGAAATGCTTCCTTTGTGGTGAAAAGGGACATTGGAAAAGAAATTGCCCAAAGTCCCAGAATAAGAAGGAAGAAGGTAATGTTAATTATCTTGAAACATGTTTTCTGGCAGATTCTACTGATTCTTGGATCATAGACTCTGGAGCCACTAATCATGTTTGTTATTCCTTGCAGGGGTTCCAAGAAAGGAGAAGGCTGAGTAAGAATGAAATCAATTTGCGCTTGGGCAACGGAACGTTAGTGTCTGCAAGTGCAGTGGGAGATATTAGAGTTTATTTGGATTCTAAAAGGCATTTAGATTTGATAGACGTTTATTATGTACCTCAATTCAAGAGGAATTTAATTTCAGTTTCTTGTTTAAATAAATTTGGATATTCGGTTACTTTTAATAAAGTTTTTATTATTAGTAAGAATGACAAAATTATTTGCCAAGGTACATTGGAAAATGGTCTATACTTCTTGCATAGAAATATCTCTCATTCGTTAGACACAGAATTAACGGAACCTGATCATAAAAGAGTAAAATTATCAATAGATGAAACCTACCTATGGCATTTACGCCTAGGTCATATTAACCTTAATAGGATTAAAAGATTGGTATGTGACGGACCTTTAAGTGACTTAAAGGTTGATGATCTACCAACTTGTGAATCTTGTTTGGAAGGTAAAATGACCAAAAGGTCGTTCTTGGCCAAAGGCGCAAGAGCCACTGAATGTTTAGGATTGATACACATTGATGTATGTGGACCTATGAGCATTCAAGCTAGAGGTGGATATGAGTACTTCATCACCTTCACGGATGATTACTCGAGATTTGGCTATGTGTATCTCATGCGACATAAGTTGGATGCTTTTGACATGTTCAAAGCATTCAAAGCTGAAGTAGAAAATCAGCTTGAGAAACACATAAAAATCTTGATATCTGATCGTGGTGGAGAATATCTATCTGGTGAGTTTCAGCAATATCTTATTGATAATGGGATAGTTTCTCAGTTTTTGCACCAGGAACACCTCAACAGAATGGGGTGGCAGAAAGGAGAAATAGAACTCTTTTGGATATGGTTAGGTCTATGTTGAGTTATTCAACACTTCCTATTTCTTTTTGGGATATGCTTTACAAACTGCTATATACATTCTAAACGATGTACCATCTAAGTCAGTTCCTCAACACCGCATGAGTTGTGGACTGGGCGCAAGCCTAGTTTACAACACTTAAGGATATTTGGTTGTCCTGCGCATGTGTTAAAAGGAAAGACAGAAAAGATGGAGTCCCGTTCAGAAACATGTATATTTGTAGGGTATCCAAAAGAAACTAAAGGATATTATTTCTATAGTCCTTCAGATCTTAAAGTATTTGTTTCGACAAATGCTAAATTTCTGGAAAAGGACTATATGAATGATTTTGTACCTAGAAGTAGAATTGTCCTGAATGAGATGTCAGAAGATACAATTCCACGAGAGGTTACACGACCTAACCCAATTGTAAGTTCCGATCCAATACAAGATCAACAACCTACCATTCCTCGTCGTAGTGGGAGGGTTAGAACACAACCTGAAAGATACATCGGTCTGGGAGAATCAGTGGAGAATCTCCCGGACGACGATGATCCCTACACGTATAAGGAAGCAATGGAGGATGTTTATTGTCGCCATTGGCAAAAGGCAATGCAATCTGAGATTGAATCTATGTTCGATAACAAAGTCTGGTCCCTTGTAGACTTGCCTAAAGGGATAAAACCCATTGGGTGCAAGTGGGTATACAAGAGGAAAAGAGGTATGGATGGAAAGGTGGAAACCTTTAAAGCTAGATTGGTAGCTAAAGGGTATACACAGAAAGAAGGTATCGATTACGAGGAAACCTTCTCTCCTGTGGCCATGCTTAAATCCATTAGGATACTCTTGTCCATTGCAGCATCTTTAGATCTATAGATTTGGCAAATGGACGTCAAGACAGCTTTCCTTAAAGGAAGTCTTGACGAAAGCATCTACATGATGCAACCAGAAGGATTCATTGAAAAGGGCCAAATGGAAAAGGTATGCAAGTTGCAGAAACCCATATATGGATTAAAGCAAGTATCCAGATCCTGGAACATAAGGTTCGATCAAGCTGTCAAAAGTTTTGGATTTATTCAGAATCCCGACGAACCTTGTGTATACAAAAGGATTAAGGGCGACAAGTTGGTTTTCCTGATTCTTTATGTTGATGATATACTACTCATTGGAAACGATGTAGGTGTATTGACATCAGTAAAAGAATGGTTAGCAAAACAATTTGATATGAAGGACTTAGGAGAAGCAAGTTTTATTCTAGGTATCCAAGTAATAAGGGATAGAAAGAATAAAACGATTGCATTATCCCAAGCTTCATACATAGACAAGATCTTGTCTAGGTTTTCCATGCAGGATTCCAAGAAAGGTATGTTACCTTTCAGACAAGGAATCAAGCTTTCTAAGGAACAAGTTCCTAAGAATGAGCATGAAGAGCAATTCATGAGTAGAGTTCCATATGCCTCGGCAGTTGGAAGTCTCATGTATGCAATGCTCTGCACTAGACCAGATATTTGTTTTGTTGTTGGCATAGTTAGCAGGTTTCATTCAAAAACTGGTCCTGATCACTGGACGGCAGTCAAGCATATTTTCAAGTATCTTAAGAGAACGAGAGATAATATGCTTGTATACTCTGGAGGGGATTTAATTCCCGTTGGGTATACAGATTCTGATTTCCAATCAGATTCTGACTCCAGAAAATCCACATCGGGGGCTGTGTTTACAATTGGAGGAGGGGCAGTCATATTGAGGAGTATCAAGCAATCTTGTATTGCTGATTCTACCATGGAAGCTGAGTATGTTGCTGCATGCAAGGCTGCCAAAGAGGTTGTTTGGCTCCGCCAATTCTTGATAGACTTGGAAGTGGTTCCTAGTGCGAATAAGCAGATCACTATTTACTGTGACAACAGTGGAGTAGTGGCTAATTCGAAAGAACCAAGAAGTCACAAGAGAGGAAAACACATTGAAAGAAAGTATCATCTTTTAAGGGAGATTGTTCAAAGGGATGACGTGACGATTACCAAAATCGCATCAGCAGAAAATCTAGCAGATCCCTTCACAAAGGCTCTACCTCAGAAGAGTTTCGATGGGCATGAGAGATATTACACATTTGCTATAGCGCAAGTGGGAGATTGTTAGGATTATGCTCAATAGCAAGAGTGTAATGTTGTAATTAACAATCTTTTTCATATTAATAAAGTGATTTCTGGTTTAACAAATCTTATAGCATTTATAGTTTAATATTATAATTGTCAAAGTAAATAATCATAAGGTCTAAAGACTATGAGAAAAGAAGAATTGTTTGTACATCTGGATATGTATGAGGTAGACACAATTCTTTAGTTAGTCTTGAATAATGTTCATAACTTAAGTTAAAGGTTGGGCACCTTTATCTTGTTGAAATTGTAGAATTCTTTTGCTAGCATTTGAGTGGGATCAAATGAGATATGATGAGTCTAAAATCATCAGAGTGTCTTCGAGTAAAAGAATCTAGTGCACTTGGTGCATTGAACTGGATCACAATGAAAAGCTTTATCTAGAACCGTCAATAGATAATAGTCTTTTCATTATCAGGACAATCGGAGAGTATATCTTAATCCTAAGATAAATGATGGACTTATGGTTGCAAGTGATATCATTTGAGTTATCAATGAGTACGATTATATAGCATAGTCTATCATCGATAGTTTGGTGATATTCATTTGTTAATCGATAGAGGACTTCATTTATAGATATGGACATCGTGGCTCCATCTATTAAATAAGAGTATAATATCATCATATGGATGTTTTGAGGTAATTGGATATTAAATCTCAACGTTGAGTTTTCGATAGTGAATATTCAAAATATGGCTTCTGGACAAGTCAAAATATCCAAGTTCAAAACGTGGTCATATGAGTAAATATGGTAACTTGGAGAGTTATAGGCGGTCTATGAACTCTTGGCGATTACTGATATTAATCACGAGGATACACTATCTCCAACATGATTGTCCAGGGTAAGAATGAGGAACATCTTCTTATTCTATCTTTATTTAAAAGTTCAATTTTAGCTCTTTAGTGGAATGAGTTAAAATTAATGGATCGGACCTAAGTAAATCATTTGTTGATTGTGATTAGGTTATGTCTATTGAAGCTTAAATTTAGATAGCCCGCCAAGATCCCCAATCCACACGGAGTTGCATGGATCACTTGATATATTCTACCGGACCAATTTATGGGTCCATCTAGAATTGCATTTAATATATTAAGAATATAATTTGCACATTATTTGTTTAATGGGCTGATCAATTATATTAATATATTAATGAAAGACATGTGGGCTTGTTTCTTTTAGTAAGAATGAGTCTGGTTCACATGTGGGCTTTTTATTTAAAGTCCAATGGATTAAATAAAATAAGGAAATAATATTTGGCCCATTTATTGTAAGTGGGGCGGCAAGGCTATATGCATAGTCAAAAATATTATTTTATTTTATTGTTTGATTAAATGAGAATTAATTAATTATTTAATTAAGAAACAAAATCTTTTTCTGATTAGGAAATATGTTTCCTAGAGTTATACTATATGTATACTAAAAGTAAAAGACTTGTTTGGTAAGAAAATAAATAATTAAGTTTATTTATTTAATCAAATAAGAAGTCTTTTTATTAAATCAATAAAAGAATAAAATACTTACGAGTTAAATAAGGGTTAGGATTCTAAAGTTGATTGAAATTAGGGCAAGGCACAAATCCTTTTTTGTAGAGGATTTTCGGCCAACCCTAATTGTATTACAAGTAGGATTCGGCCAACCCTAAAGGAAGAGGAGAAGAAATTTCGGCCACCCTATATAATACATGCTATAGAATTCGGCCACGCCTCTGGTTTACTAAAACAATTTTCTTCTTCTTCTCAACTCATAGAAAAGTGTTTGATTATTCTACCAAGACAAAAAAGTGAGAAGAGATTATTCTTTTGATGGTACACTAATTGCTTGTTCATCAATAAGCTTGTGTGTGCAACATCGAATTAGGTTCACGCGAGTTTCGATCATTAGATTGAGAACTCAAAAGTGACCGGAATAATCTTTGTAGTCTTTTGGTTGTTTTGTGACTAACAAAAAGAAAAAGAAAGTTTGTTTATCCATTCTCAGGTACGCAATTCAAAGAAAAGGGAGACCACGCTCCTAGGTGATTCACGTTCGTGCTAGGATTGAAGATTTTGCGGATTACCATCGACGTAAGTCAATCGGATCACGCGACAAAAGGTATTCTACTTTTTGTTACTTTATATGTATGTTTAATTAATTTAAAGGGTTAAGGTTCATCAAAGGAAAAATTTTAAAACATACTAAATCTATTTTTAGTCTCGCTTCCGCTGCGTGTACTACGATTTTTCCCTACAGATTGAGCACTTCCCTTTTAGGATCGTAGGTTGAGGGAAGTTAGCCTTCTTGGTTGGTTAGACCAAGATTGAGGAAGGCTTGGGCTCGAAGCTCTTTGGTGATATGAGTAACGCCCTTTCATCTTCGTCTCCTCTCTCACCTTAGAGGGACATGTCCTCATCGGAGTTATTTTCTTCTCTCTCAAATTCACTCATAGTGTTTGAGTCAAATGAATGCATATGAGAAGAATGCAAGATGTATGTCAAAAACAACAATCATACAAAATGCACAACACACCAAAAATGAGCTTGGATCACCTAAGTATATCTAGGAACCCGCTCTGATATCAATTGAAAGTTCTCAAGGTGTGTTCTAATATTAATCTAGAGGGGGGGTGAATAGATTTTATCAATTATTACCAATTTTCGCGTTTAGTCAATATTACGAAAATACTCCAATCTAGTCAATACAATAAATCAAGTGTAAAGGTGCGAAAATATAAATGACACTTGATTTTTACGTGGAAACCCTCAACAGGGAAAAACCACGGGCTGGTAAGTGTGCCACACTCGAACCTCGAATCCACTAATTGTGATAGTGTATACAACCTAATCTAGGTTTGACGGCCTAATCCCGGCCAATATCCCGCTACCACTACCCGCAGGCCTGTAAAAGTGGACCTAGTCCAATTTGCTCATGTGACCACCTAATCCCGGTGTCCGACCTAATCCCGGTCTATCACACAAGACTTACTTCTCCGAAGAGATCAAAACCCTATGTGAATATGCAAAGATATCCAAATATGCAAATAATGCTAGGGAACACTAAATGCTTATCTAGGATTATATGATGTCAATAAAATCAATCCTAGATATGAAAATAGCTACATGACATGGCATACAACTTTAGCTATGTTAAGGATGACCAATCCAAAATACAATAGCTATCACAAATAACCCACAAACATTCAAAAGATTAACTAGTTGATTAAAATACAATCTATCAACCAAGTTATCAATAAATTACACAAGAATGTTTATGGCATAGCTTTTAGGCAATAATGACCTAATCAATTAAGCTATCAAAAATAATCTCAATCATATAATGAGATTAATTAGCTAGATATAAAATAGGCATGAAAATCTAGCTAACATAAATAACCCAATCAACACATAATCTCAATCATGTATGTAGAAATTAATCTAAACACATACAAGTAATAAATTAGATAAAATTGATAAGTAGAAACACTAATTACGTAAGATAAAAGTGTTCAACAAATCATACCATGTGTGTTGAAGAAGACCCATGCATTAGCACATGCTAGATGAACCTAGATGATGCCTAGATGATGATTTGTGCATGTGGGAATGGGTTTAGAGAGATAAAGATGTAATCTTTAAGCTTTTTCTCTCAAGTCTCTCTTTCTCTCTCAAGAATATGGAGCCTCTCTCTCTAGTGTTTGATTTTTTGGCTCTACCCTCAAAATGATGAGAAAGATATGTATTTATAATGCCCAAGTGAAACTATGTCATTTTGGAAGAATGGAAAAATTGTGGGCATTTTCGAGGTACTCGCGTCAGTGCAGCGGCTCAAGATTCAAATGCTTCGAAATATGATCCAACGACTTCGAAACCTTTCGTATAATATATCGTTGGAAAGGTATGGATGTCTACTTTCTACTTGTGTTTACAGAATGACATTTTGATATCTATAAAAAATGTTATGGTCAATTAAGTGACCAAAGGTCAGAAATGGACAACAACAGAGTTGCCCTGTTTTGGTTGTTACTTTGGAGATTTTAAAACTAATCCAAACGGTCATGAAATATTACGAATAATATACCGTTGGAAAGGTATGGGTGTCTAGTTTGTACAGAAATTTTCAAAACTCATTTTGAAGCTTTGTGTAAAACGTTATGGTCACAAGACCATGCAAAGGTCAGTTTTGAAAACACTTAAAACATTGAAATCCAATCTTTTGAAACTAGACACCTTACTCCAATCAACCAAACCAAAACTACCACTTATCCAAGAGAAGAATGAGACCTTCTCAAGTGGTCAACCATCGCGCTAAGATATGCACACCATCGTGCAAGCGCGGATGCTTCCGATCACACAAACGGAAACAAATTACACCACACTTAAGACTAATCATGAAGTGCAAGTGTGGGAAGTGAATGCATCCTAATGCCTAAACATGTCATGGCATTTCAATGAACAAGATGCAATCAAATAAAACATGCAAGAAGAGATGTTCAAGAACATGCATGCACACATATAAAACACACAACATACAAGAATAAGATTTATGCATGAGTTGTGTGTGTGTGCAACTAGATCTCTTCAAAGCAAGTAAGCACTAGAATTTACCTTTGGTGCTTCTTCTCTTGAGGTCTTGAGAGGGCCTTGGATGTGTAAAACACCAACCATCAAATACCTAAGCTACCCTTACAACAAGCCCCAATATGTGGTTTGTCCACGAAATAAGCCAATCAATAGATGGGAATCCTTACAATATGAAATATATATGGCACTTGGCCGAGATATATATATGATATTATATTGTTTTATTTTTATTATACTACTACAAAAAATGCAAAAGAAATCGGTTTTTTTATATGGAAGAAATCGGTTTTTGAAATTTTTAAAACCGATCTCTTTTTGAGTGATTTAGAAAAAAAAGCGCAAAAGACATCGGTTTTTAACCGATGTAAAACAAGAGAAAAGAAATCGGTTTTACTTAAAACCGATTTAAAAACCTAGTAGAAAAGAAATCGGTTTAACTTAAAACCGATTTAAAAACCTAGGAGAAAAGACATCGGTTTTAGTTAAAACCGATTTAAAAAACCTGATGTAAAATTGATGAATTACAAAAAAAAATCCCACCGTCGCCGGCCAGCCTCACCTATGATAATAATGACAATTAATTGTCATTATGAGGAATCGAACTCGCAACCTCAAAGTCAAAGTGGTAAGCCTTTACCGCCTGACTACAAGATTGAATGTGTTAACAATTGCACAATATATATATATATATATAACCTATATGAATTGTTAGAAAAAAAAAAAAAAAAAACTTGTTTGATAAATTTAAATTTACTCAACTAATCAAAATTCTAATTTCTACTACAAACATACATATATTAAATAAATTTTATTGGTGGGTTTATTTTTCATTTCATTTTTTATTGTGTGGTTTTGTGTTCTACTAGAGATATTTTTATGCAAACTGTTTCCCTAAAACTGTATCTTTTGGCAACGAAATAATTTTTTTCATCCATGCTAGATTTTTTGATTTTTCGATACGAATCCAACGGTATAAAGAACGTAAAATTATGGGCGGTATTTTGAAAGTTATGATCAATTATTCAGTCAAAGGTCAGAAGCAATTGAAGATATTTTTGTGCAAACTTTTTTCTTAAAACTGTATCTTTTGGCAACAAAATAATTTTTTTTGTCCATGGTAGATTCTTTGATTTTTTGATACGAATCCAACGGTATAAAGAACGTAAAATTCCAGGTGGTATTTTGAAAGTTATGATCAATTATTCATGAGTACTCAAAGGTCGATCGATTGGAGATATTTTTGTGTAAAATTTTTCCTTAAGAAATAATTTTTTTTTTCCATGATGGATTCTTTGATTTTTCGATACGAATCCAACAGTATAAAAAACGTAAAATTCTGGGTGGTATTTTGAAAGTTATGATCAATTTTTCAGTCAAAGGTCAGAATTGGAGATATTTTTGTGCAAACTCTTTCCTTAAAACTGTATCTTTTGGCAAGAAAATAAATTTTTTTGTCCATGTTGGATTCTTCAATTTTTTGATACGAATCCAATGGTTTAAAGAACGTTAAATTCCGGACGGTATTTTGAAAGTTATGATCAATTATTCATGAGTACTCAAAGGTCAAGCGATTGGAGATACTTTTGTGTAAACCCTTTCCTTAAAAATGTATCTTTTGGCAAGGAAATAAATTTTTTTTTCCATGGTAGATTCTTCAATTTTTCGATACGAATCCAACGGTATAAAGAACGTAAAATTCCGGTTGGTATTTTGAAAGTTATGATCAATTTTTCAGTCAAAGGTCAGAATTGAAGCGATTGGAGATATTTTTGTGTAAACTCTTTCCTTAAAACTGTATCTTTTGGCAAGGAAATAAAATTTTTTGTCCATTTTCAGTTCTTCAACTTTTCGATACGAATCCAACGGTATAAAGAACGTAAAATTCCGGGCGGTATTTTGAAAGTTATGATTAATTATTCATGAGTTCTCAAAGGTCAAGCGATTGGAGATATTTTTGTGTAAACCTTTTCCTTAAAACTGTATCTTTTGGCAAGAAAATAAAAAAAAATTTCCATGTTAGATTCTTCAATTTTTTGATACGAATCCAACGGTATAAAGAATGTAAAATTCCGGTTGGTATTTTGAAAGTTATGATCAATGTTTCAGTCAAAGGTCAGAATTGAAGCGATTGGAGATATTTTTGTAAAAATTCTTTCCTTAAAACTGTATCTTTTGGCAAGGAAATAAATTTTTTTGTCTATGTTGGGTTCTTCAACTTTTCGATATGAATCCAACGGTATAAAGAACGTAAAATTCCGGTTTGTATTTTGAAAGTTATGATCAATTTTTCAGTCAAAGGTCAGAATTGAAGCGATTGGAGATATTTTTGTGAAAACTCTTTCCTTAAAACTGTATCTTTTGGCAAGGAAATAAATTTTTTTGTCCATGTTGGGTTCTTCAATTTTTCGATACGAATCCAACGGTATAAAGAACGTAAAATTCCGGGTGGTATTTTGAAAGTTATGATCAATTATTCAGTCAAAGGTCAGAAGCGATTCGTGAATCCGCGAGTGAGCTGTTTTCATCGCTCATTTTCTCACTTTTCCAAATCGATTTTTGAATATTTTCTGATTTAAAAGTGTTTGTTTGCATGTCTACTTTCTTGTGTCAAAAGTTGAGCAAATAACGTGAATGTGGACATAGGTCAGATTTGCATTGCAGAATTTTGCTTTTGA
This sequence comes from Acer yangbiense, assembly GCA_008009225.1. NCBI lineage: Eukaryota > Viridiplantae > Streptophyta > Magnoliopsida > Sapindales > Sapindaceae > Acer > Acer yangbiense. Next base: position 29,866,378 of record CM017763.1, on the reverse strand, counting down.
ATCTACATCGGTTTTTATAAAAACCGATGTCTAAACACTTGCTTTTAATATCGGTTTTTATAAAAACCATTGTCTTTTCAACGCAAAATTTAAGACATCGGTTTTTATAAAAACCGATGTCTAAACGTTTTTTTTTTAATATCGGTTTTCTTAAAAACCGATGTCTTTTGAAATTGTAATTTTTAAGACATCGGTTTTTATAAAAACTGATTTCTAAAAGCTTTTTTAAAATCGGTTACCAAAAACCGATTTCTTTTAGTGATTTCTAGTGATGTCTTTAAGCATTTTTGTAGTAGAATTTAATTAAATGGGAATTAATTAATTGATTGATTAATTATTTAATTAAATATCAAAATCTTTTTCTGACTAAGAAATATGTTTCCTAGTATTATACTATTGTTGGTAGTATAATAAATATTAAAGACTATATTTGGTGAGTAGATAAATAAAAGGAATTTATTTATCTAGTCAAATTAAGAAGTCTTTGATATAGTCACAATTGAATAAAACACTAAAGAGTTGGATTAGGGTTTGGATTCTAAAGATTGATATAAGTATGGGTGAAACACAAATCCTCTTATAGTGAGGATTTCGGCCACCTTCTAGACTTCCTATCATAGGATTCGGCCAACCCTAATTAAAAGCAAGAGAGAATTTGGCTTATAAATAATATATATGCAAGTTGAATTCACGTGCAAGATATATATAGCAATATATGCAAGTAAAAAGTTGTGCAGCAATATATGTTATATAATTAAAAAGTTGAGTTCGGTGCGATAATATATATTATATTGGGCAAGTGGATTATGCGACCTATATATATATATTTTTTGTGCAAAGAGAATTCGGTAACCCTAAGGCTTGCTAGAGATTTATTTTTCTGTTGCTTGAAAAATAAAAGCTATCTCATAGACTAGTATGATTTCGGCCAAGAGAGAAAAGTAGGAAGAATTGTTTTTATTTCGATAGTGCACTAGTAGCTTATACATCAATAGGCTTTGTGCACAATTTCGAATAAGGTTCACGCAAGTTTCGATCATTAGATTGAGAATTCAAAAGTGACCGGAACATTCTTCGTTGTCTCTTGAAAGTTTTTGTGACTAACAAAAAAGAAAAGATTTTGTTATTCATCCTCAAGTACACAATTCAAAGAGAAGGAGACCACGCTCCTAGGTGATTCACGTTCGTGATTGGATTAGAAGATCTTGCGGATTACCATCGACGCAACGTCAATCGGATCACGCGACAAAGGTACGATACTTTTATTATATGTTAATTAATTAAAGGGTTAAGGTTCATCTTAAGGAAAAATTTTAAAACATACTAAAACCAATTTTAGTCTCGCTTCCGCTGCAAGCACGTGTTTTTCCCTACAGAACCCATGGCTTCAGATTAACAGAGCCCAAACCCCAAACCTGGTTCTTGTCCTCAAAAGACTTCAAAATAATCTGGAAATAGCCTCTCCCTAAAGATATACGTCTCCAATCAACTGAAAATCATCCAAAGCTTACCAAGCTTAGCCTTAAGGTCAGCAAGCTTCCAAGGACGCTCACCACTAGAAAGAACCATGCGCCCAATGAAAGCATTCTTGCATAAATAAAGTCTAGACTGATAAGCCACCGGATCAACCTGAAAAGGCACATAACCTCCTTTTTTTAGAGGTGCAGCAGTCATAGGGAAGGGCTGAATAAAATCTTTAAGAGAATTCAAAAGATCCGCATAAGACTTGCTGCCCATAGATACAGGAATAGAATTCAAAATAGGACCCTGAATTAAGCCTCCAACACTAACTAGAATATCACACAAAGCAGGAGTTGAAGGCAACACATTACCCAACCTAAGCCCCTACTACTAGAAACCGACCCCTTACCACAAACAGGAACAAAAGTAGGCGATGAGGAACACCAAGTAGCTTCCAAAACCATGGGAGGCTCAACGAGACCAAGCATGGAAGGAGAAACCATTATCCGAAACACGAGTGAAGCAACTGAAAGAATAGAATAAGAGAATAAAGATAAAAAATAAAATAAACAAGCACTAGAAAAAGTACTAACCAAAAGAGAGCAGCCATCAACAGTAGAAATGAGCACACAAACCATGAACGTTAAGAGAACAGCGGCGAAGGCAGCGGATCAGCTACGCAGAATCAACACGCAGCATGCAGAATTGCAGAACTCCAAGTTGCAAGAAGAAGCAGCGCATAGCAGCAACCGGGAATTGGGTGAAATCATTGGTGCGGCAGCGGAATTCGGTTAAATCAAAAACAATATATTTCTCATGTCATATTCCCAAGAGAAGGGTGCGTGGTCGGAATTGAGTGAAATCCTACACCAATAGTGAGATTGGTGTGCGGCGACGGCAATTGTAAAAGATTTGCATCAGTTCCATGCTTTGAATTAAATTTAAATCGACGATTACGATCATTAAATAGTAAAATGTTTTAATAAGTTTCAAGTTTGATATTTATCATAATTACATTACATGGAGTCATGCTTATACGCGACTTTAATTATGGCATATTAGCATTGTTAAGTAGTGATTTTTATCTTTAATTGTTTTTATTTAACATAAATAAAGTTCATTTGATTTGTTTAGGTGTTGTTTAGTTGCTTTGAAAATATAGGTAAAAAAAATGAAATCTCTCGTTCTTAATTGCATAGCTGATGGAGAGTTTTTTATATTATTTTTTAGTTAATTGTTTTTGTTATAGATCGTTAATATTTGAATGTTTTTTTTTTTTTTGATAATGTTTATTCAGTTTAAAAGTTATTCGTTTTATTTTATTTATGAAATTTGTTAAGAATGAGTATGCTTTTATTTGAAAATAGAACATATGTTCGGTGGTTGATGTTTTTCAAAGAGTTTTATGTTTTTCTTCGAAAGTGAAATTCTTTCTATTTAAAAAAAAAAAAAAAAGTCATTCAAAGTCTTTGGTAGGAATGGAAGACAAATTGTGAGATTTGTTATAACTAAAAGTCATTAAAAGTCATTGAGATTTTGAATACCTCCTAACTTTCATAGATTGTTAAAAAATCTTGATTGAATACCACATGAATTTTAAGGACATTTTTAAATTCTATAAAAGTCAGTATTGAATACCTCATAACTTTTATAAAGTCGTTAAAAGTCTACATTGAATACACCTAAACTTTTTAATTCCACAAAAGTCATTAAAAGTCTTTTAAAATTCTAATTGAATACACCTTCCTTAATATAACAAGAAGTTATTTCCATGCCCACTATGACTTAGTGCTTGTTTGGTTGGGCTTTCTACTGCCTCAAAAACTCTACAAAGCTATATTTGAGTTTCTTAGAGTTGTTTGGTTAGACTTTTGAGATTGTCTATTTTTAATTCAGTAGAAACTAGTAGAGTTTAAACCTCTAGGCAAAAGCTTATTGGGTGGGGGGTGGGGTGAGCTTCTCCAAATAAACATTTTTTAATAGAAGAGTCTACCAACCAAACAGCTATAATTTTTTTTTTTCGTTTTTCAAAAACTCTATTTCTAATAGATCTACAAGTATAACTTTTACAAATAGAAGATTTTCAAAAGCCGAGCTAAACAAGCTTAGATTCCGTTTGTTATTGCTTTTGAGAAGTTAAATTTGATTATTTAATAATTTTGACATAAAAAATATGTTTGGTAAAATTTTCAAAAGTGATTATTTGATAATCTGGGTTGATTTGGTAGCAATTTTAAAAAGTAAGTGGGGGTTACTTTTGCAAAGTGATTATAAAATAATCATATATCAGATTTAATGAATCTTTTTAAAGACTAAATTATCTCTATTGATTTTACATTCTCATGTTTAATTTCATATAACTCAATTTTATTAGTTCATCATTGATTAAATATAAGATTAATTAAAATATTTTAAGAAACAATTTGTTAATTTACCCATAAAAAAATAAAATAAAAAATTTGTTCATCTTCTCAACCGAATTCCGAAACAAACACCCAAACTTAGAACTTAGAACAAACCCATAAAACTCATCTTTTTCGCCATCTACTTCTTCTTGTCTACCCATCTTCTTCTTTACCATCACAAACTCACCCAAAAATACTATCAATAATTATATAAAGAAAAGTGATAAAGATTGAAGTGTTGTAGGTAGCTATGTCAAGCAAAAGAAATCAAAGAATATTGTAATGAAAATAAATGAGTAAAGGAAGAAGCACCCAATTTTTTATTTTTTATTTTTTTAGACTTGGTGCTGTCAAACCCTAGATTTTTTGGTTGTCATGGGAGCTTGAGATTGAGAGGTGTGAAAAGAAAATTTTTTCTTCACTAGAGAATTCAATTTTATGTATGTTTTAGGCATTATGTAAAATCACAACAATTAAAGGTAAAGTTTACCAAACACATGAATACTGCTTTTCAATCCACACCAATTTCAATAGCAGCATTAACTAAACAGTTGTCTAATTAACTTCACATCATATTATTTCTTCAGCACAACTAAGGTCCCATTTGATTTTTTGTCTTAAGACTGAACAGTGCTAAATGTTACTGAAGACTAAATAGTGACTGAAAACTGAAAACTAAAAAGCATGTTTGATTTTTTTCACTGAAACTAAATATAAGTGATAAGTTGTTTGTTTTTTTAAGTTATAAATACCTAAAAATAAATATGTTTACATCTATGCCCTTCTAACTATTATTTGATATATATATTTACATTATAATATATTAAGGACAACTATAACAAGTAATTTAATAATTCTAAAACAAAATTATTTAATTATTAACAATATTTCAAATATATACATATAATTTAACAAAACTTTTTGTTTAGCCATATTACAAAAGGAATCTTAGTTTTTTAAGAAACGTATGAGATGAGGTACGTTGATCTTATTGAACAATATATTATTTTCCCTTTAAACAATACATAATTTTATCGTATTGATGGCATGATGTGCTTAGATGAAAATAAAGTTATTATCAAACATTGAAATTGACTGACTATAAACACGATTGAATTGCATTCAATGTTATGAAGTTGTAATAATCCTACTATGATGTAACTTTGTACAGACTTCACTTACGTAATATTTTTTACTTTTTTTTTTTTTCCTATTTTGTTGAAGTAATATTAATTTTATTGGTGGGGAACTGGGGACTCAATAGAATTACCTTGCGTAAGTATGAAATCACTCAAAAACTGTATTCCAATGGAGTTGTTTATATAAATAATTTTAAAAAAATCAAAACTATATTCCAATGGAATTGTTTGAGTTTTGAAGCAACTATGTTTTGTAATGCTAAAGTTTTTTACGGTGATAAGAAAAAATATATATATATTAATACTATTGGGTTTTAGACGGATGATAAAATTGGAAACAAGTTAGATTATTGAGGATATTTTAGAAGTAAAAAATTGTTTTAAAATCCACTAGTTTTTTTGTTAAGTGAAAAGTGAAAAAAATTCACTTTTATAAACAAATGATTTTAGAAGTACTTTAAGTGATTTTACCACTTAATAAATCAAACAAAACGACTGAATAGGGAACATTAAGTGTCATTAAGTCTTAAGTGGAAAAATCAAACAGGGCCTAACCATGATTATTTTAAAAGCTATGGCAATACCAAACTTGACTCACAGTGTATGCACTTGTCAAAACTTCTCCATAATATCAGGACGAAGAATGTAGATCATTAGATTTATATACTTTAACTCACAGTGTATGCATTTATCAAAACTTCTTCATAATCTATGGTCCACATTTTTCGTCTTAATATATTTTATACCAGAACGAACTGACAGTAGAGCGACTGTATATATATATATATATATATATATATATATATACGATCCCGTTCTGGTCAGTGGGCACTAATATAACTTACATCAGTGCATTGCATGTGGACCACTGATTATGGAGAAGCTTTGATAAGTGCATATACTTTGAGTCAAAATATGCAAATCCAATGGTTCACATCCAACACACTGATGAAGTTATATCAATGCAGTGACTTGAACATTTATATATAGTCCTATTCTAGTTAGTGCGCGCTAAATTGAAAATTTATATATATTAGTCCCGTTTTGGTCGGTGCGTGCTGATATAACTTCATTGGTGCGTTGCATGTGGGCCACTAATTATAGAGAAGCACTGACAAGTGTATACATACTTGAGTAAAAGCATGTAAATCTAGTAGTCCACATACAATGCACTGATATAAGTTATATCGGTGTGTACAAACTTGAAAATTTATATATATATATATATATAAGGTTGGAAGGACGGAAGTTATTACTAATGAGCGCAATGACTTGAAAATTTGGATATATATATATATATATATTTATAGTTTTTCTACTCTCAGTTCGTCTTGTTATATTTTATATCATGATGAACTAACAATAAAAATATATATATTCTATTGTCATTTCGAATTGATATAAAATATATCAGTTCCTTGTATATGGGTCATTGGATTTAAATACTTTGACTTGGCTGTATACACTTATCAAAGACTTAAAGTATCTTTTAAATCCAATGACTTACATACAAGGAACCGAGATATTTGTTCGAACCGACAAAAAAGGACGGAAGTTATTACTAATGTTTGAGGCCGATATCTTAGCATAGAACATGGGCTGAAGCTGAACCCATGAGAACATAAACAGTGGAGTGTGGCTCATAATAATATCTTCAAAGTATCTCTCTCTCTCTCCTGTAAATCCTAATCTTGTCAGCCATGGCAGTGTCCCTAACTTTATCCGTCGCCGGAACGTGGTCTTCCACTGAGATCCAGCAACTGGGTCCGAAACTCTCTCACAAACCCAGAAAGCATTTTGGGTGGATTTGCATTAATGATCACCGGTTGGTAAATTGCAAGTGTTTGTGGGACATACCCAGAAGCACAAAATTGAAGAATTTCAACACAAGGGACTTTCCCTTGCATTTTGCGTATGGTAAAGATGCTGAAGATAGATCTCTCTCGGTATGCTAAGAAACATTATTATCTCTGTTCTGTTTCAATTAGCTTTGATATTTCTGTGTTTATTATTGTTTTGGCTTCTTTAAATACAACTGAGTAAACTAATGAGTTCATTCTTTGGTCTGTAGATACAGAATAGGATCATAGAATGGGAATTCTGTCATAGAATTAGCAAATTTTAAGATTATTCTTCAGAAATTCAAAACAACAGAATCAGTTTCATTCTTCTGTAAACTTACCTCATTTTGTAATATGTGTCAAGAGGAGTAGGGCAATTAATCATGTTATGACACTACTTAGAGCTAGTAATTGATAAATAAATGTAATGATCACAATGGCATTAATAGTGTGGAACTATGCATTTTGATGATATTTTCTATTTTGCATACTTTAATTTATGCCTTAAATATTGCATCATGACATGGGTGATATATATTGCAGAATATAAGTGAAGATACCGATGAAATGTTTGACGACTTGTTTAAAAAATACGGAAAAGTGGTATTCAAGAGAAATGACCAAAAGGCTCCAAGTGCTGAGATTGATGACGATGCTGAAAGCTTATCATGTATGGTTATCTCACAATTTACTTCATATGCTTTTCTTACTATACATTTTTACTGGTATCTAACATCCTTTTACTTTACACAATGACCTGTGCTTTATTATGTGATTCCATCTATGGATTTGATTTTACTTAATACTATTCACTTATTCTTGTTATTATTACTTTAATGTTGTAGCATAACTTTAAAAAAGGAACAATTTATAACTTATGAACATTTTATGTGTATGGGTTTGGCTTTTCTCACAACTGGCCCCATGACCTTATTGAGTTACAACTCAGGTGTGAACTGGGCCAAGCTTAGATGGTGATGAGTCACTGATAACACGACCTAACCTGAACCGGCACATATCTTGCAATGTTGGCCTATGACCTGACAAGGATTTTGTTAAGTCATGATCTAACTCGTCTTGTGGATCTTGCTGGATAAGCATGATTGGGCCCAACATAGCATGATATAACTTGAAACCCCCAACTGTGTGTTAACAAAACAAGAATCAAATGGTTTTGCTTATGCAATGTGATAACTTTTGTTTCCTCTTAGCACAAGGCCTGGCACGAGCATATAGGAAATAGGTTTCCCTTCTTACACCTCTAGGTCATGTTAATTTGTCAGCATACTGGGTTGTGCAGTGATGCTTGGTAATTTGACACCTTGAAAAATAATTAGATTGCTGTTTCAGAGTTGATGCAGTACCCTTTACCTGTCTCGGAGGTTTTCTGATATTTTCTTCTAAACCCTGCAGGTTCACTTTTGTGCTTTTGTTCACGTATATAGTGCCTGTAAATACCCCTCCAACTCAGGGTTTTCACCTATGATGTAGTTATTGGCCCCACTTAGTTATCATTGTTATATCTTTAAGTTCGAAAGTAACAGCTACCTAAATTTCTCTAATATCATTCATAAATTTCTTCTATCTGTGGAGTTATCTTCACAAAAGTCAAAAAAAAAAAAAAAAAAAAAAAAACACTTTTATGGCTATATAATTAATCATCACTACTTTATCCTAAAGTTACACCAGTTTTATCATCATAAACCTTGTGCTGAAACTACAATCACATACTTTCAAGTTGTTGAGTACACTCCATGGCACAAACATTGGTGGGTATAGAAATTATCTTGAATAATTGCCCTTATTCTCCTTTCTCTTTATAAGGGACAATTGGAGAAAAAGAAGGGATTTTATAATTACTTTTCTTCTCACCCTTCTTTTTTCCGAAAAAAAAAAAGAAACATAAGAACCAAGAAACCCTTCAAATCCTCATACTGCTTCTCAGTTTTTAGGCATTGACATGGTTTCTGTTGCATTCTGCTGAGTTTGGTTGGCATTATTATATACCCTTGTCATGTTATATTTTTATTTCATGTTTTTAAAGTTTGGTTAGCATTATTTCCTTCTTTTACACTTCATGTACTTCAAGTTTTAATGCATTTTTCGTAGTTACGATGAAAATGAGAATCACACACACACACACACACTGCATATGAACTTAGTTACTTAGCTATTACTATTTAAAAAAATAATAAATTTGTCAAGTATTGTTTAAATATACAGCAAATGATAGTTGTGTTCTCCATCTGCAGTTGCTGTGACGATGGCCAAGGTTGCAAGTGATGTTAAGGCTTCAGATATAAAGGTTCTCTTTGTGAAGCCTCTTGTATATTGGACTCGGTTTTTTATCATTGCAACAGCATTTTCTCGTCCTCAGATTGATGCTATCGGGTGTGTATATAAACTTAGTTGGAATTATTTTATTTGTTGGTCTAGATTAGAAGTATTGACTGAACTGATTTGCAATTTGCAATGTAGGTCCAGAATAAGAGATCTAGCTGAGGAAAAGTATGGAAGGGTTCCATCTGGGGACTCAAAACCAAACTCTTGGACCCTTTTGGATTTTGGTGAGTCCCAAGAACTTACCGTATGTTTCTCAAGACCCTTAAGAGGACCCTGATAGTTTAACTGTTTTCAATTGGAATCCTAGGTGAGACATCTTATTCCAGTATGTTTTGTCTTAAACTTCAGGTGATGTTGTTATCCACATATTTCTTCCAGAACAAAGAGCCTTTTACAACTTGGAAGAGTTTTATGGGAATGCAACGCCCATTGATCTGCCTTCTGAAAACCAACCCCCATTTCGCAGTTGAAGCTTGTGCTGTTGGGGAGCTTACAAGGAAGGAAGATTTCACCTCTTCCAGTTATTGTTTTTAAGACCTAAACCTGCAGAGAAGCTGCCATATAGTTGCTTCAGATGATCATTCATCAACTGGGAAAGGGCCCGTGTCAGCTTCGTGTAATGTATTGTTTGATTATGTTCTTGTAGGGAGCTGTAAATTCTAATAGCACTATGTGTTCCTCACCTCTAAACGTGAGATCTGACAGAATTTATAGAATGCGAGAGAATTTCACCTGTAGGTATAAAACAGAAACCTAATGAAGACCTCAATATATACACTTTTCAAATTGTTGGTTATATCTAAACACTAATAGCAAACGAGGGTCTTTCTGAAATTCAAATCAGAAATTGTTGATTTCTTAAAATAATAAAACAAGTTAAGGAAAAATAAAAAATAGTTGTACTGGTCAGCCGGCTCAATATACATAAATCATAAAATGTTTGCAGTGTAAACTAAAACAAGTCGAAACGATTTCACTTTCGAATACAAGTTTTTGTACAACTAGTTTTCATTTCAGCGAATAACGGTGCCAAGTTCAATTTGTAACTTAACCCTGACCATCGGATCCACAGGATTCCTATTATTACTTGATTTCTTCTCTGATCAAAAGAGACCAGATAGAAAATAAAGCAAATTTACCGCAAAACCTACCTATTTACAAATTACAATCTATCACTGCACTGCTTTACAGACAACATGTCGTGTGAATATCCAGGAGAGGAGACTGGGGATCCCACATACGTACGCGAAACGGCCATCCAAACATTGACAAAATTCATCCATATGTCAGAAAATAAGGAGATCCATTCCTGCAGACACAAGAATTAACATAAATCAGTAAATAACAACTAAAAGCAATTAAGAAAAAGAATGTTAAACATTTTTGAAAAGCCAAAAGGAGAAGACATAAGGCACAATGACATTATACCACAAAAGTGTAATACAGTGTCGGTGTATACCATCCACACAGGAGATATACATGACACTAATAACCCCACATATGCACCTACATCAACTGCTAAATCAATAAATGAATATTTTCAGGAGCAAATTTATGACATTTAGAGGTATCAAACACCCAAAAGTGTAAGGTTAGTGATGCCTAACATAAATTGGAGAAGGGGAAAAATATGCATCATAAGATTCAAAGATCTTTAAGGCACCAATCTAAGTACAAACTTTTACCAACTAGTTCACCAAAGTTAGGCAAGCATATGCACATTCATGTCACACATTATAAACACGACTTGAATTACTTTGCTAACAGAACTATTATATCGAGCCAACCATAATTTTTAAACGCGCACATCCTATTGAAGCGCAGCACACCTTTTTTATAACGGTGCCTAATATCTTTTTATGAATATCCCAACCAATGGGAATAATTCATAAAAATTATATTAACCTAATTTATCCTATAAATTCTAAGTAACTTAGCAAAATGTAAGATTTAGAACTTTAGAAACTATCAATAACATGTCATAATTGATAAAGCAATTAACATGCAATCATCATATTAACAACAACTCAAAGTTGCAAACACATTAAAAATGAAATTAAAAAAAAAAAAACCCAAAGATGTTCAAATTAGTTTCTAGGCTCTAGGCTCTAGTTATCTCCCAACTCAAACAAAACCAACTTCATAACATCATCATGCATCTTCATGTTGCGCTACGCTGACGGTTGAGCTACTGTTTTCTTGCTTATTTTTTTTCTTGCTTTCACGTGTTTTAATTATTGCTTTGGAGACTGCAGATTTTCTAATGTAAAACTTTAGTGTTTATTTAACCTTTTTTCTAAACCAGCAAAAGAGTGAGCATTTCCATTTCTATAGAATGAATCTTAACGCCTTTGGCCGAGTATAAAGCATATGAATGACAACAGAGATTCACAATATTCAGATAGCCAATAAGTAGATCATGTGATTACTGTGCAATAAGTAACACAAAAAATAACAAATATCTAGTGTACAAGATACATGGTCATGTAGATTAAGCTTGAGCAAGAGAATTACAATTACAGTTGGTTGAGTGTTGACCAGCCTGCCCAGGTTCAGTTGGACTCAAATCCATGTCATGAGTGGCAGTCCAACCAGGTTCATAAGCTTCAAGAAAACTAATCTTCGCCTTATTTGGCAAATCATGAGGATGAACAAATGGTACCCCAGCTGGCCACTTGATCTCCATTCTTATGTTAGCACATGGGCTATCAAGTGCATGAACATGATTCTCACATTCCTTCAGGCTACAGAATCTGAGCTTGATGCCCTTCTTATCTGCAATGTCCTGAACCCTCTCCTTCAGAACTCTCTGGGCCTCAAGTCGTAACCTCTTGGAAGGTGGCAGAGGTTTGCATCTTGAATTATTCTTCCTCCTCCTTAACAATGGCTTCATAGATCCTGTACCAGCATTTCATCGATCCAAGGACCTGCTGTTAAAAGCTTCTCACTAAGAACTATTCCCAACAACAAGGAAACAATGATAATTCTAACATTCCCCAAAATATATTATTAAGACTAAAATTCAAAAAACCTTCCTTTTGACAGCAAAATAGGACATAGATATATTGCAAAAAAAAAAAAAAAAAAAAAAAAAAAAATCAGGACATAGATACTAAACTATACCTCTTTTAAAACCAAAACAAAACCAAGTGAGATGATGCCTAAAAGGATAGCTGAGGTAATTTTTTCAGAGGGGGTGTGCAGTAATTTAGTCAAACTTCATAATGGTGCAGTATAATTTATGCTTATTCCTTTCCTTCTATAAGTGAGATTAAACTTTACACCAGCATACACATTAGAGCAACAAATGTCTAAGAACTTATTTCTTGTCAACTATTTTTATCATTAAATATAGTCATGAGCTACTTTTCTATAAAAGAAGGCAACTCTAAGCTCTCCTGCTACAGGCTACACAACCAAACATTCAACAAGAACATTGCTTGAAACATCTTTGATGCAGAACCATCCTCCTGGAAGCAAGCCTCAAGTTGACAATTTGTGAAGAAATCAAAGGGCTTGGAGCCAAACACATCTGCTACTACCCTAATATTCAATAGGGATAATTGCACCAACTTTCCCCGAGTATAGGCCTAATTTTAGGCAGAGTGATCGTTTACCTAAAATAACACAAACCTGCTGTATAGGACTTCGCATTGACTGGTGAAGTAAAAATAGCCCCTAAGTGAGTTGCTTTACCCATTATTATATTACAGTAATTAGCATAGGATCACAAAGGAATCTTTAATACAAGTTGTATAAGTTTGTGATTTCATTGTGCAATGTGTACCTTAATGTTGAATTCTTCTCTTTTTTTTTTCAAATATTTTTCTCTGTTCCTTATTTTAATGCATCAAAAACATATTAAACCAGAATTACCTTCTACATATTTGTCCTTCATATAACCACAATGGTTAAGTTAGTGCTTATGGTGGTATATTATATATTCTACAGACATGGACATAACTGGATGGGGCATAGTGAATCAATGTATTTGTCATTTACATTGCTACTGTCTTTTGCACCATTGGATAGCTGTGCTAGCTGAATAGTGTTAATAATTTTGAAAGTTTCAGAAGATACACATCTATTTAATTGACTGTCAGCTGCCCTTTATCATTGATAAAATACTTTTATATTCTAACTAGGAAATGTTATAAGCTCCATGAGAAGAGTTCTGCCATTAATGTTATGTTAGCAATCATAATCATATCTTAATTTAGAACTTGCTAATGTACCAAGGACACCACCACCCTTTCTTTCCTTGCCATCACTATTTTTGAACTCAGCACATTACCTAGCTGCTTGCTTATCATGTTAGATGATCTTTTACTTGTGATGAGAAGTAGTTTAATGGTTTGTGGTTTTCAGTTTCCAGCTGTATATAAATAAATGATCTTGTCTGGGTGCACTCCAAATAGGCAAGTCAGAGCAATGTTAAGATCTGCTCTGAGATACATGAAGCAGACACTAAAATCACAGTTGACAAACACGAATCATCCAGCCAAAAAAACCTATGGGATCAAAACAACCATGTTAGCACCAGTTATCAATTCATGGTTAGTGGCCCTAGTCCTGGTATACAAATATAAAGCCAGTTCACGGCTAAAAGATTCCACCTTCAGTTTTGACATATAACTGTCTCAATTTCAAAGGAGTCAAGACTTGTTAGTTTTTAAAGGTTGAATTTCGGTCATTTAGAGGTTGCCATATATTAGTTATAGTAAAGTTGTCCATAAAATATTTGTTACTAGCCATTAAAGACTCCTTTCTTGTCATGTTGTAATCATTGCAATATAATTTATATTACACAATGATTTATATTAAATAATGGATAAAATTAAAACAACTCAATTGGAGGCAATTTTGACTTTTTGAAGTTCATAGCCAGTCAACGTTAAGTCCAGCAGTGGAGGTTTGTGTTATTTGGACAAAAGTTCACTCTGCCTGCAGTTAGTCCTAAACAAGGCAGAGTTTAGTGCATTGATCCCTTGTGACGGCCTTGTCCTATATTATTGCTAACTACCAGCTTTAACCAACAGTCCACTCATAAGATAGAATTACCTACGCAATTCTCAATTATCTAAGGATTAAGGAATTATCTAAGAAAAAATACAGCTAACAAAGTAGCCTTCAGAGGAAGTTAACGTGCTCAGTCTAATTCAATCATGAAATTGATATTTAAGAAACATGAATAGTAAAACAGCAACAGCTACCAGCATACACTTTTTTTCTTCCAAAAAAAAAAGAAACTTGGCCACAGGATAAATTTGCAAAATGACTTAAAAACAATAGGCATAACATCTAAACCTAGGGAATAGGGGAATGATCAAGGACAATCAAATCTGAAATCCAAGATCACCATGTGTTTCTATTTCCCAGAGCTTTTTATTTTTCCTTGTCTGTAAAATGAGTCATACACATAAGTCTAATATATTGATCTACAATGTGACATGAAGAAAATATTCAGATTCAGGAAGTCAATTAATGAAGGCAATTTCCTTTTCGTTTCCTATCAAAATGATAATACTGAAAGCAGTAGTTCATCAACAAGTTATGGGGTTACAGAAAATTTATGACAATATAACATATCTAGTCAAGAAAACAAAAAAGGGTTATTATAAGAATTCTGCTTACCATCTTGGGCAGTAGGAAAACTGAAACTCAGGAAACTTTGCCGGTTAAAGAGCTGATCTGTTGGGTGCGATCGCTGCATGAAGTCATCCACTGGTATGGGAAGCTGGAACTGAGCTTCAACTCCATGACCAGCAGCCCTCATCTCAGAACAACTGAGACTGCTCATGGATTTAGGCATGAGTTTGAATGCCAAAGAAAATCGTCCATACATGTTACCTGGCATATCATTGATCTCTGTTCTGTGTAGTGCAGGGTTTACATAACCTGCAGTTGCCTGATATAGTGCAAGTCCAGGGAAAACAACAGCTTCTTGAGGACCAAGATCCCCATCCACAAGGACCCACCGACCGTGAAAGTCTCTTACATGTAAACCTGCCTTATCTGACTTAACAATGGAGACAAGGCTTTTATCTACATGATGGTCATGATCAGGATAGATAACCAACTGGCCATCCTCTTGGGTTGTTAAATTATGGTGTTGTGCTCCTTGAAATGATGGCCTTGCATGACAACAAACAGACAATACAGAAGATGATACCTCACGATTTCTCAAAGGAACGTTATCAAGTACTTCAGTGAATGGAGAGCTGCGCAAGTTCAAATAGAAGCTGATAGCATCCAGTATATCCCGGGATGCCTTGCCCAAAAGAGCAAATACATCTATCAAACCAGCTGGAGGGAATTCCAATGAGTTACCAGGTTCCGAAGGAGTCAGGCCAGGTCTGTAATCATAAGTTTCCTGCCACAGTTGAGGATCTGCATAGTAACCAGATGTCTTACACCACTCACGCGAATCATTTGTATGGATCATATCTGCAGCTGGGTATGATGGCCTTTGATGGAAATAGAGTCGAGCTGAATCTAAACAAGATCTCAAGAGCGGCCCATCACTAGCTGGAAATTGAATGATGGCAGCAGAATACTGAGCAAAGGACTGCGATAAAGTCGATACTGATAGCTTGTAGGAATCAGAAGGAAGGCCTTCAGAGGGTATTAGATCTGTGAGCTTCACACGACCCAGAGATGGCAGGCCATTGCCCGCCATGAAATTATTTCACTACGCCAGCCAGCTGAATTCAAAGAGATAGTAAGCACCCTGTTGACTGCACATATAAAAAGTGGTAACAGTCAAGGCCAAAAATTCAAGAAACACCAATCATGCAACATAACATAAATTCAGTCATCCTTACCTATATCAATTGATTGGCATGAACAACTTTGTACATTGTCATTCAGCTAAAAATATGGCATCAGAGATACCATAAATTACCAAACACCAAGATAATTTTTTTACCCAATTCCCTATTCATGGCATCATAAATATCCAACAAAATGATATTATTAGTTATCTAGATAATACTTTTTGCTTATGATGATTTGCTTGTGTTTTGAGGGAAAATTATCGAATTCAAATGGAATTAATTACTTTTATCAGTTTAAGGTTTTTTTTTTTTTTTTTTGTTGACTAAGTTTATGGTTTCTTTCCTCAGAAAATAGAAGGACAAAACTAAATGAATGCTTCGCAAGGTCTCTTCCTGCATTTGCTTATGGCTTTTTTTGTTTTTATTCTTTCAAGAAAAATTATGCTTTTTTTGTACTTCTACTTGTAGAGAAAAGAAACCTTAAAAGTGACAAAAACTGATAAAAACAACTAATTCAATACTGAAATCATTCATTTTCTCTTAAAACACAATAAAAAAAAATTCATCATTTACTCGTTTCCTTTCTACTTTCAAAAAAAAAAAAAAAAAAACCTTTTTGACTATCAAAACCAAAATGTTGCAGAATTTAACAATTCAACACCTCCAAAGAAAAAAAAAATGCAACCTTTAATCACTATCATCATCATATATCACTTAAAAGCTAAATAAAATAAAATAAAAAGAGAAGAAGAATGTTATATAAATTGAGATGAAGGAGAGAGAGAGATAGTTAGAGCTGACCTTTAGCAATGAAAAAATTCGGATTCGAAGATAAAATCTGAAAAATAGGGTTTAGTGTAGAAATAGCGATGGAGTTGTTTGCAGAGAAACCGGTTGCGAGGTAAGAGCAGAGGATTATCTCCGGTGTTTTTCTCTACAGTACTGTCCTCTTTCCACTCGGGGGTTTGAATTGGTTCAAGAGCATCTCCCACCCATCCTCTAAAATTATGTCTCTAAGAAATTTTAAAGGATGGGTTGCACGCTCTAAAATGTTGTCTCCATGAAAAGAAATTTTTTAGAGTCTCTAAATTTGATTCTCTAAATTCGAAAAACCATACCTCATCCTCTAAATTCATTTTTTAATATTTTTTTATTCAATTTATATCATTTTACCTTTTTTATTAAATTCAATTAATATATAATAAATTTTAATTTATACATTTTATTAACATAAAAATTATACTATTAGAAATGTCTCATCTAAATCTTTAAAATGAGTTTAATATTGAATATTAATTAATAATTTTTTATTTACTATACTTTATTATTTGTTCTTCATTTTATTATTTTGTTACAATTTTCTCTAAAAAAAATATATTTTATGTTATTAAAAAAATCTCTTATTACATATATATATATATATATATATATATATATATATATTTTGACACTATCAGTTAAGCAACCTCTTATTACATACTGATAATTATAAGTTAGTAATAAAATAAAAACTGAAACATAGTATTAAAATAATAAATATTAATATTAAAAATTACAATAACATAAAAATAGAAAAATAAGGATAAAAAAAATAAAAAATAAAAAATAAAAATAAAACATATATAATAACAACATAACATATGATAATGTCGAGATACATTAATATTTTGGAAAGCCATCCAAATGACTTTCATATCTATCCGAAAATGATCCACCTTGTATTTGGGAACTATGAGTGTTTTTTTCTAAAATTTCCATCTTTTTTCTTAAAAAAAATTCACGTTCGTTGGGATTTTTAATGGAATCTAAATCTAACATTATAATTTTATTCTCTTCACGTTAATGTCGAATTGCTTCACGTTGACATATGCATTTATATGTATTTATATAGCAACAAAGTTTGATACAGCAATATGTAGGTTGGATTAAAAAATTAGATTAAAAAAATTAGAAAAGAAATAAGTAGGTTGGGAAAATTAGTTGATAAATGTTAGAAAAGAAATAAGTAGGTTGAGAAAATTAGTTGAAAAATGTTTTAGAACCTAAAAATTAGTTATTATAAAATTATGTTTTATTTTAAAAAAAAAAAGTAAAAAAAAATACAAATGTTATTATAAATAATATTTGTTAAAATTTAGTTGAACAATAATTTATTAAAGAAACTAAAAAATAATAATGAAAATATAAGTTATTTGAAGATATAAATAGAAATAGGGATAGGGATAGAGAATGTGGTGGGAGTGGAAATTTTTTAGAGATGGAATCCGGGAGGAATCTTCCCTTTTGGAACTCTATTTTAGAGATAGAGATAGAGGTAGAGGATGGGTGGAAGATGCTCTAGGGATTAGGCCTACTGTCACAAGTTTGATTTCCCCTGGTGTCAAATTCTTGGGATCCCGTAGAGCATTAATTCAGTTGGTAAAAGGACGAGCTTAGGGTTTGGATGACACTTAAGTTAGCGGTTCGAATCCTACCCAGGCGAGGGTGAGTTCTGATTTACCTGCTTGCATCCTTGTGGGGCCAGGGGTGTGGGCCGAGGTTTCTTATATGTCCTACTCCACAAAAACAGACCACTGCGAGTCACACAATTGGGTGAGGATAGGCAAATAAGTGCATGGACAAAGTTCGGGATTCTTGATATCAAGAAAAAAAAAACACTTTTTTAAGTGGATGACTTTTGTAGATTTATTTAATAGACTTTTATAGACTTTAAAGAATTATGATAAACTTTCATGTTAAAAACTTTCATAGACTTTCATAGACATTTATAGATTTTCATTGACTTTTAAATATATTATATATTTTGTTTTAGAAAAATTATATATATTTCTTATATCTAGGGGTGGGCATGGATCAGTTCGGTTCGGTTTTGGCCAAAATCGTATTGAACCGACATATATTCGGTTTTTGAAAATGTGAATCGATTTGAACCGTTTTGAACCTAAAAACCAAATTGAACTGAACACCTTTATCTCGGTTCAGTTTGATTCGGTTCAATTCGGTTTTGGGCCTATTGGGCTGTGAAGGTTTTTTATATGTTCTTAAATTTTTTGGGCCTTTAAGTTTCTTTTTTGGCACTTAGGCTTAATCTTTTTTAAGAAAACATAATTTATAAAAAATAATCTAAACAAAATACAACTCAATTGTTAGTCCAAATCTAAAATTTCAATCATATTCAGTCTACAAACTCAATCAAAATATAAAATCTTCATAACTTCTATTAAATAGAAGTCAAAAAATTTAGTACATAATGTAGTCCAAAATAAAACATCATCAACAAACAGTCCATAATAAAATTAAACCTTACAAAATAATTCATTGAGACAATTCGGTTTATTTGGTTCGGTTCGATTTTATATGTTCAAAACCGAAATCGAAATCGAAACCGAATTCAATTTGATTTTCAAATTTCAAATCAGTTTGAACCGAATAGAAGCTATGAACCGAACCGAACACCCTTTTTTGGTTCGGTTCGGTTCGATTCGATTTCGGTTCAACTGAGTTATATCCATAAAATATTTTGTTCAAAAGAATAAAGAACAAAAATCATCGTTAATTAAACTTGATGAAAGCATTCATGCCTACAAACGTGATTTTAAAATTTTTATTTGTTTTTTTTATTATTGTTAATCGCCAAAAATGGCAGGGGCCAAAAAAGAATTTTCCATCAATATTGGAGGGTAAATCGAGATAGAAAGACATCGTAGAAACGCATCCTAATACCGTGTTAGGATTATGCTCAATAGCAAGAGTGTAATATTGTAATTAACAATATTTTTCATATTAATAAAGTGATTTCTGGTTTAACAAATCTTATAGCATTTATAGTTTAATATTATAATTGTCAAAGTAAATAATCATAAGGTCTAAAGACTATGAGAAAAGAAGAATTGTTCGTACATCTGGATATGTATGTGGTAGACACAATTCTTTAGTTAGTCTTGAATATTGTTCACAACTTAAGTTAAAGGTTAGGCACCTTTATTTTGTTAAAGTTGTAGAATTCTTTTGCTAGCATTTGAGTGGGATTAAATGAGATATGATGAGTCTAAAATCATCGGAGTGTCTTCAAGCAAAAGAATCTAGTGCACTGGGTGCATTGAACTGGATCACAATGAAAAGCTTTATCTAGAACCGTCAATAGATAATAGTCTTTTCATTATCAGGACAATCGGAGAGTCTATCTTAATCCTGAGATAAATGATGGACTTATGGTTGCAAGTGATATCATTTGAGTTATCAATGAGTACGATTATATAGCATAGTCTATCCTCGATAGTTTGGTGATATTCATTTGTTAATCGATAGAGGACTTCATTTATAGATATGGACATCGTGGCTCCATTTATTAAATGAGAGTATAATATCATCATATGGATGTTTTTAGGTAATTGGATATTAAATCTCAACGTTGAGTTTTCGATAGTGACTATTGAAAACATGGCTTCTGGACAAGTTAAAATATCCAAGTTCAAAACGTGGTCATATGAGTAAATATGGTAACTTGGAGAGTTATAGGCGGTCTATGAACTCTTGGCGATTACTGATATTAATCACGAGGATACACTATCTCCAATATGATTGTCTAGGGTTATGAAAGAGGAACATCTTCCTTTTCTATCTTTATTTAAGAGTTCAATTTTAGCTCTTTAGTGGAATGAGTTAAAATTAATGGATCGGACCTAAGTAAATCATTTGTTGATTGTGATTAGGTTGTGTCTATTGAAGCTTAAATTTAGATAGCCCACCAAAATCCTCAATCCACACGGACTTGCATGGATCACTTGATATATTCTACCGGACCAATTTAAGGGTCCATCTAGAATTGCATTTAATATATTAAGAATATAATTTGCACATTAATTATTTAATGGGCTGCTCAATTATATTTATATATTAATGAATGACATGTGGGCTTGTTTCTTTTAGTAAGAATGGGTCTGGTTCACATGTGAGCTTTTTATTTAAAGTCCAATGGATTAAATGAAATAAAAAAATAATATACGGCCCATTTTATACATGTGGGGCGGCAAGGTTAAAATATTAACCTAACATATTATTTTGTTTCATTGTTTAATTAAATAAGAATTAATTAATTTATTAATTAATTGTTTAATTAAGAAACAAATCTTTTTCTGTTCAGGAAATATATTTCCTAGAGTTATACTAAAAGTAAAAGACTTGTTTGATAAGAAAATAAATAATTAAATTTATTTATTTAATCAAATAAGAAGTCTTTTTATTTAGTCAGTAAAAGAATAAAAATACTTATGAGTTGAATTATGGTTAGGAGTCTAATTAACATGTGAATTAGGGTACAACACAAATCCTTTTTTGTAGAGGAAATTTGGCAACCCTAATTGGACCACATGTAGATTTTGGCCAACCCTAAAAGGAAGAGGAGAAAAATTTCGGCCACCCTATATAACACTTGTTATAGAATTCGGCCACCCGACTTGTTGATTGATTCAATTTTCTTCTTCTTCTTCTAAACTCATAGAAAAGTATTAGATTTTATTCTATTAAAACATAAAAGAAAGGAAAAAGATTATTCTTTTGATGGTACACTAATTGCTTGCTCATCAATAAGCTTATGTGTACAACATCGAATTAGGTTCACGCGAGTTTCGATCATTAGATTGAGAACTCAAAAGTGACCGGAATAATCTTTGTATTCTTTTGATTGTTTTGTGACTAACAAAAGAAAAAGAAAAGTTTGTTTGTCCATTCTCAGGTTTACAATTTAAAGAAAAAGGGAGACCACGCTCCTAGGTGATTCACATTCATGCTAGGATTGAAGATCTTGCGGATTACCATCGACGTAAGTCAATCGGATCACGCGACAAAAGGTATTCAACTTTTGTTACTTTATATATGGTTAATTAATTAAAGGGGTTAAGGTTCATAAAAAGGAAAAATTTTAAAACATACTAAATCTATTTTTAGTCTCGCTTCCGCTGCGTGTACTACTGTATTTTTCCCTACAATTGGTATCAGAGCCTGGTTGTACCCTTTTAATTAATTAACGTATATATACGTGAATCGATTTCTTTTTATTGTGATTATGCATGTTTAGAAAGAGATGTCACTCTAGGTATTCGCATATATAATTACATGTGAATGTATGGATTTATATATGTTATTATTATATTATGTGGATTGTTATTATTATATTATGTGGATTGTTATTGCTCGAATTTGGTCCTAGATTTTCAATGTAATTTTTGTTGTGGAATTGTAACAAGAAGGGTGGTCTATCATCGCCATAATTCCTTCTTGGTAGTTGCTAGGTTTTCTTTTAATTTTATTTTTTTTGGTGCAGTATTTTACTGCAGTTTTTTATTTAATTTTATGTGCAGTGTTTTTTTTGTAAAAGTACTGCAGTGAATAAAAAAAAAAAATACTGCAGTATTTTATTAGTTTAAATACTGCTGTAGTATGTTCGAGTAATGAAGATTCGAAGACTTGAAGAAAAAGGAAGCAACCGGAACCAAGAACGAGCACCGTGCGCACCCTAGGAGTGGATTGGGCTGCGCATGGCAAGCCCAAAACTTGGTGGGCTGCGCACGGCAGCCCTAGGTGGCCTCATGGGCTGCGCACAGCAGCCCCTTTGTGGGGTTGTGGGGTGTGTTCGCCCATGGGAGGAGGCCGAAGGATGAGCGTATGGTTGATGGGTCACTTGAAGATCTTGTATTCCTAAACAATTGTAATTTACTTGCTTTTCTAGGATGGACCAAAATTGTTGGTATTTATTTTTTGCTTAAATATTACAATATTTGTTATTGTATGATAACATGACATATAGAATAAGAGTGCCACTCATATATCTCTTTTGGTATGAACATGCATTGAATGATTTAGGTATCTAAATTGGCATCTAGATAATTTGGTAAATCATTCTATGGGATTTAATCACACGCCTTAAATAATTGAGTGGGAGAAGGTGTTTTTGTAACACCTATGGCCTCCAAGGTTAGTTGAGCTTAATTATTTATTGGTAATCCCCCCAAGGGGCGTCCATGAATGGAATTTGGCAACATACTTCCTTACAAGGATAGACTAGACAATGGACTCAAACGAGATCTACTCCCCAAGGAGGGATTTTCGTGAGAGAAAATTGAGGGTCGATATCTTGGTAACACACTCAATGTAATTTTATTGATATCCTCCCAAGAGTTCTTGTCAGTAAAATTGCAAGGCTAAAAAATTGAAAACGCCGGTTGTTATGTTAACAATTAGGTGGGACCTAGTCTAACTAGTAAATGGTGCGAACTCCTAAAGGAGGCGTAACATTTATGGGTGTTGGATCACCGTTGAATTTTTATGATTGAGTTATTTATTTAATTCAAGATAAATATTTAAAAGTGCTTTATCATGATTATTTACTTATATATGTTTTGTTTTATACAGAAATCATGACCCCATCACTTATGAACATCCTGAAAGATAACACTTTAACTGGAGATAATTATGTCACATGGAAAAGGAAAATTGGGTTGTTGCTGCAAAGTGAAAAACATAAGTTTGTTCTAACTACTCCTAAACCACATGCTCCTAATAATGAATCTAGCATAATGCAAAGAGATGAGTATGAGCAGTGGAAGACTTCAGATGATATGGCCAAATGTTATATTATGGCTACTATCTCCGACATGTTGCAACAGCAGCATGAAGGAATGGAGTCTGCTGCTGATATAATAATGTCTCTAGAGGAGATGTTTGCTATGAAGTCCAGGACGACTAAGAGAGAGGCAGTGACTGCTTTTATGAATCTCATGATGAAACCTGGATAGGCTGTGAAGGATCACATGTTGAAAGTCATAGCACATCTCAACATTGCTGAACTGCATGGCGCTGAGATAGATGGTGAGACAAAAATTGATATGGTTGTCAATTCATTGTCAGATTCCTTTGATCAGTTCAAATTGGACTACACTTTGAACAAAAAGGAATACACCTTACAAGGCCTGATGCAAGATGTTCAAAGTGCTGAAAAGATCCTTGTGAAAAGCAAAGGTCAAGAGATTCATATTGTTGGTAAAGTTGCTACTGTTAAGACCCGTCAGAAGGTCAAGAAACAATAGAAGAAAAAGCAACTTGGGCCTACCAAGAAAGAGACCAAGAAAGTAACCAAGATCAAAGGGAAATGCTTCCTTTGTGGTGAAAAGGGACATTGGAAAAGAAATTGCCCAAAGTCCCAGAATAAGAAGGAAGAAGGTAATGTTAATTATCTTGAAACATGTTTTCTGGCAGATTCTACTGATTCTTGGATCATAGACTTTGGAGCCACTAATCATGTTTGTTATTCCTTGCAGGGGTTCCAAGAAAGGAGAAGGCTGAGTAAGAATGAAATCAATTTGCGCTTGGGCAACGGAACGTTAGTGTCTGCAAGTGCTGTGGGAGATATTAGAGTTTATTTGGATTCTAGAAGGCATTTAGATTTAATAGACGTTTATTATGTACCTCAATTCAAGAGGAATTTAATTTCAGTTTCTTGTTTGAATAAATTTAGATATTCAGTTACTTTTAATAAAGTTTTTATTATTAGTAAGAATGACAAAATTATTTGCCAAGGTACATTGGAAAACGGTCTATACTTTTTGCATAGAAATATCTCTCACTCGTTAGACACAGAATTAACGGAACCTAATCATAAAAGAGTAAAATTATCAATAGATGAAACCTACCTATGGCATTTACGCCTAGGTCATATTAACCTTAATAGGATTAAAAGATTGGTCTGTGACGGACCTTTAAGTGACTTCAAGGTTGATGATCTACCAACTTGTGAATCTTGTTTGGAAGGTAAAATGACTAAAAGGTCATTCTCGGCCAAAGGTACAAGAGCCACTGAATGTTTAGGATCGATACACACTGATGTATGTGGACCTATGAGCATTCAAGCTAGAGGTGGATATGAGTACTTCATCACCTTCACAGATGATTACTCGAGATTTGGCCATGTGTATCTCATGCGACATAAGTCAGATGCTTTTGACATGTTCAAAGCATTCAAAGCTGAAGTAGAAAATCAGCTTGAGAAACACATAAAAATCTTGAGATCTGATTGTGGTGGAGAATATCTATCTGGTGAGTTTCAGCAATATCTTATTGATAATGGGATAGTTTCTCAGTTTTCTGCACCAAGAACACCTCAACAAAATGGGGTGGCAGAAAGGAGAAATAGAACTCTTTTGGATATAGTTAGGTCTATGTTGAGTTATTCAATACTTCCTATTTCTTTTTGGGGATATGCTTTACAAACTGCTTAGACTCTCCGATTGTCCTAATAATGAAAAGACTATTATCTATTGACGGTTCTAGATAAAGCTTTTCATTGTGATCCAGTTCAATGCACCCAGTGTACTAGATTCTTTTACTCGAAGACCCTCCGATGATTTTAGACTCATCATATCTCATTTGATCCCACTCAAATGCTAGCAAAAGAATTCTACAACTTTAACAAGGTAAAGGTGCCTAACCTTCAACTTAAGTTGTGAACATTATTCAAGACTAACTAAAGAATTGTGTCTTCCTCATACATATCCAGATGTACGAACAATTCTTCTTTTCTCATAGTCTTTAATCCTTATGATTATTTACTTTTGACAATAATAATATTAAACTATAAATGCTATAAGATTTGTTAAACCAGAAATCACTTTATTAATATGAAAAAGATTGTCAATTACAATATTACACTCTTGCTATTGAGCATAATCCTAACAGAATATGCAATTAGAACAATCCTAGATATTAAAACTAAATGACATGTCAAATAGTTTATCTAATCAAGATTTAAGCACAAAACCTAATTAGCTATCACAATACAACTTCTCAAACATACAACACACTAATCTCAATCTTGTATCAAAAGATATATGAAAATCATACAAGTACAAAGTTTGTTTGCCAAAAAGAACGCCAGAAAGCCAAAATGAAAGTTTGCTTGCAAAAAAGAACGCTCGAAAGCCAAAAAGAAAGTTTGCTTGCCAAAAAGAACAGCCCGAAAGCCAAAAAGAAAGTTTGTTTGTAAAAAAGAACGCCCAAAAGCCAAAAACAAAGTTCGCATGACAAAAGGAACGCCCGAAAGCCAAAAAGAAAGTTTGCTTGCCAAAAAAAACGCCCGAAAGCGAAAAAGAAAGTTTGCTTGAAAAACTGAATGCCCGAAAGACAAAAAAAAAGAAGTTTGCATGACAAAAAGAATGCCTGAAAGCCAAAAAGAAAGTTTGCATGCCAAAAAGAATGCTGGAAAGCCAAAAAGAGAGTTTGCTTACAAAAAAGAATGCCTGAAAGCCAAAACGAAAGTTTGCTTGCCAAAAAGAACGCCCGAAAGCCAAAAAGATAGTTTGCTTGCAAAAAAGAAGGCTCGAAAGCCAAAAAGAAAGTTTTCTTGCCAAAATGAACTCCCAAAAACCAAAAATAAAGTTTGCTTGCAAAAAAGAAAGCCCGAAAGCTAAAAAGAAAGTTTGCTTGCAAAAAAAAACGACTGAAAGCCAAAAAGAAAGTTTGCATACCAAAAAGAACGCCGAAAAGGCAGAAAGAAAGTTTGCTTGCAAAAAAGAACGCCCGAAAGCCAAAAAGAAAGTTTGCTTGCAAAAAAGAATGTTCGAAAGCCAAAAAGAAAGTTTGCTTGCCAAAAAGAACGCCCGAAAGCCAAATAGAAAGTTTGCTTGAAAAAAGAATGGCTGAAAGCCAAAAAGAAAGTGTGCATGCCAAAACGAACGCTGCAAAGCCAGAAAGAAAGTTTGCTTGCAAAAAAGAATGCTCGAAAGCCGAAAAGAAAGTTTGCTTGCAAAAGAGAACGCACGAAAGCCAAAAAGAAAGTTTACTTGGAAAAAAGAACGCCCGAAATCCAAAAACAAAGTTCGCATGACAAAAAAAATGCCCGAAAGCCAAAAAGAAAGTTTGCTTGCCAAAAAGAACGCCCGAAAGCAAAAAAGAAAGTTTGCATGACAAACTGAACGTCCGAAAGACAAAAAACAAAAGTTTGCATGACAAAAAGAACGACTAAAAGACAAAAAGAAAGTTTGCATGCCAAAACGAACGCCGGAAAGCCAAAAAGCAAGTTTGCTTACAAAACAGAACATTTGAAAGCCAAAAAAAAAGTTTCCATGCCAAAAATAACGCCCGAAAGCCAAAAGGAAAGTTTGCTTGCAAAAAAGAACGTCCGAAAGCCAAAAAGAAAGTTTGCTTGCAAAAAAGAACACCCGAAAGCCAAAAAGAAAGTTCGCTTGCAAAAACGAATGCCCGAAAGCTAAAAAGAAAGTTTGCATGACAAAAAGAACGTCCGAAAGCAAAAAAGAAAATTTGCATGCCAAAAAGAACGCCTGAAAGCCAAATAAAAAGTTAGATTGCAAAAAAGAACGGCTGAAAGCCAAAAAGAAAGTTTGCATGCCAAAAAGAACACCAGAAAGTCAGAAAGAAAGTTTGCTTGCAAAAAAGAAGGCCGAAAAGCCAAAAAGAAAGTTTGCTTGCAAAAAAGAATGCCCGAAAGCAAAACAAAGTTTGCTTGCCAAAAAGAACGCCAGAAAGCCAGAAAGAAAGTTTACTTGCAAAATAGAACGCCCGAAAGCCAAAAAGAAAGTTTGCTTGCCAAAAAGAAAGTTTGTTTGCAAAAAAGAACGCCCAAAAGTCAAAAACAAAGTTCGCATGACAAAAGGAACGCCCGAAAGCGAAAAAGAAAGTTTGTTTGACAAACTGAACACCCGAAAGACAAAAAAAAAGTTTGCATGACAAAAAGAATGCCTGAAAGCCAAAAAGAAAGTTTGCATGCCAAAAAGAACGCCTGAAAGCCAAAAAGAGAGTTTGCTTACAAAAAAGAACGCCTGAAAGCCAAAACGAAAGTTTGCTTGCCAAAAAGAACGCCCGAAAGCAAAAAAGATAGTTTGCTTGCAAAAAAGAAGGCTCGAAAGCCAAAAAGAAAGTTTTCTTGCCAAAATGAACTCCCAAAAGCCAAAAAGAAAGTTTGCTTGCAAAAAAGAAAGCCCGAAAGCCAAAAAGAAAGTTTGCTTGCAAAAAAGAACGGCTGAAAGCCAAAAAGAAAGTTTGCATACCAAAAAGAACGCCGGAAAGGCAGAAAGAAAGTTTGCTTGCAAAAAAGAACTCCCGAAAGCCAAAAGAAAGTTTGCTTGGAAAAAAGAACGTTTGACGGCCAAAAAGAAAGTTTGCTTGCCAAAAAGAACGCACCAAAGCCAAATAGAAAGTTTGCTTGCAAAAAAGAACGGCTGAAAGCCAAAGAGAAAATGTGCATGCCAAAACGAACACTGCAAAGCCAGAAAGAAAGTTTGCTTGCAAAAAAGAACACTTGAAAGCCAAAAAGAAAGTTTGCTTAGAAAAAAGAACGCTTGAAATCCAAAAACAAAGTTCGCATGACAAAAAAAATGCCCAAAATCCAAAAAGAAAGTTTGCTTGCCAAAAAGAACGCCCGAAAGCAAAAAAGAAAGTTTGCATGACAAACTGAACGCCCGAAAGACAAAAAAAATAGTTTGCATGACAAAAAGAACGCCTGAAAGCCAAAATGAAAGTTTGCAAGCCAAAAAGAATGCCGGAAAGCCAAAAAGAAAGTTTTCTTATAAAAAATAACGCTTGAAAGCCAAAAAGAAAGTTTGTGAAAATATATATAAACGTGTCCTAAAGCAATCTAGAGGGGGAGTGAATAGATTATATTTAATTATTTTATCCAATTTTCGTTATTGGTCAATTTTTACGAAAATTCCCCAAGCAAGATACAAAGCGGAAAATAAAGGACACACAATATTTACGTGGAAACCCACACGGGGAAAAACCACGGGTTGTTAAGTGCGCCACACCCGAACCTCAATCCACTAATTGTAAAGGCAATTACAACCTAGGTTGACCACGTCAAACCTCACACGGTTACTAATCTACCACTACTACCCGCAAGCCTTCAAGAGTGAATCTAGTTCATGCTTGCAAAACTATCACAATAGCAACTACAAGACTTGACTCTCAAAGAAGAGATAAAACAACCTAATGTGAATATATGAAATACTCAATATGCTAAAAATGCAAGGTTAGACATTTAAGCTTATCTAGGCATGGATGAACATGTTAGACATTCCTAGATATCATTTTGCTAGATGACATGCATATACTATAATTAAATAAGCAACCAAAATCCTATATGCACTATCTATCACAATACAACTCACAAATCACAAGAGAAACAATCTTGAAACTAAGTCAAGTCATAAAGAAGCAATCTTGAATCAATTCAAGTGATAAAAAAGCTATCTTGTAAAACAAGAACATATAGATATGAGAATGACGTTCTAGATACAAGTCATATGAGCAATACTAAAAACCCTAAATGAAATCAACCTAGAATCATGCTAGATGATGTATGAAAGATGCAAGATGAAGGGTGTTTGTGTTTTGGAAGATAAAAGATGAAGCTTTGATACCTTGGCTTTGAAGATGCTCAAAAATACTCTCAAAGGTGTAATTTTTGCTCTAGAAAACGAGCCAAGACTATCAACTTATATATATAAGAGATCCAAAAGAAATGACGTCGTTTTGAAGAAAAACGTTTCAGATTTCGTCATTTGCGCTGATGTAGTGCTGGACGACCAGCGCACGCCCTTAAATTTACAAAGGCGCTGGACGAGCGGCGCCACTGAGGGGTGCAAGATCAGTGGCAACATTCTGGAGAAGTTGTGCTGGTGTGCTTGCGCTGGTCACAACCAGCACACGACCAGCGGCACTCCACTAGAGGAGATGCAGGAGTGCCGCTGGTGGCATGCGCTGGTGGCTTGTGCTGGTGCTGACCAGCGCACGACCAGCGCACACCCACTCCCTTAAGCACACATACACACGTGCAAGGGTCAAAACAAAAAGGAATGCAACCTAAGGCTAACAAGATGCCATTATAATCACAAGATGCAATCAATGAACATATGCAAGTGATGTGAGTGTATGTAACTATATCTCTTCAAATTAGAGTTAAGTCAAGCGAATTACCATACTTGAAGCACTTGAAGTCCATAATAAGGTTCTTTGAACTTTGATGAGGATTTCTTCACTTCTAAACTACCCTTACAAAATGAACCCCATTGTGGTTTTGTCAACGAAATGAGGCAATAAAAAATGAGGCATTTACAATCTCCCCTTTTGGCTATTTCGTGACAAAACCAACACTCACATAGCATCATCACAAAACAAAAAAAATGGTCAACAAAAATTTTCTACATTACAATAAAGCTCCTAGTCGAAGTCTTGAACATCTTCAAGTTAATTCCAAGCTTTGTAGAAAATTCCACCCTACACACGATCAATAAGAAATATACCTTCCAAGAACAAATGTGAGATGTGCTAGTGACAAGATTAGTTGCAATTGCCAAAGAGAATCAATACAATCAATAGAAAATGTAATCATGCAATGCAATGCAACTCCCTCTAAATGCAATCATCTCCCAACATGGGTTACTCACTCTCAACTCCACCTAAATGCAATGCCAATAGCACAAATTTACCCCCAAACCTTACTCCCCCTTTTTGTCATGAGATAGGCAAAGGGAGTCTCCCCTAAAGGTAAGCATTAGCAAGGAGAGCTTGTAGCACGAGTACATATGCATAATCATATAAGCGATTTTATGCACCTCAATCAAGTAAGAGAGATTCAAGGAGTTTTATTATAAGAAAATGTGTAACAAGGATGCTTTGCATGCAAGACATGTTGCATTCAAGTTCAAAAGCAATGGTATTTGGCAAAGCAAATAACAACGGTTTCCTAAAGGAATTCAAACCAATTTCACCCTTGTCATGGAAAAAACAAGGATATATAATTTTAGCATTTAAAAAAAAAACACCTATATCCAACTTTATAAGCAAAACAAGACATGAGCGACTTTGCACCCTATTTGATTTTTCCGGGTAAGATACCCGTATGATAGTAGCCTTGTTCTACAAATAAAGAAAGAGAGACTTTGGATATTAAGATCCTTATTGATTTGAGTCTCAATAGTGTTTTTGCACACATATTTGCATTCAACATTTGCAATCAAACATTTCACTTTTTCATCTCATACTTTTTAACTAAGCATGTCATTAAAAAGAATCATCATGTCATAGAGATCAATTAAAGGTCATTCAAAAAGTACTTCCAAGTACATCTCCTATTCCAAAAATGCATGTTTGAGCATAAATATGACATGGATTGCAAGCAAGGCAATGTAGCACACTTATTAAGAAAATACATATAAGTATGTACAACCAATCATCTCAAGCAATTAACTAAGAGGCATAAAATATTTTAATGTAACACAATGCATGATCATGCAACTTTGCTCTCTATGCTTGAGCTCCCCATATGGGGTCAAGACATGCCATTTCAATCCAAGTGACCAATCCCAATAGACTTGCTAAGGTTCCCAAACCTAATGGTGTCTAAGGGCTTTGTAAACAAATCCGCTAGTTGGTCATTTGTTCCCACATGTTCCAATGCAATGGTTTTGCTCTCAACTAGCTCTCTTATGAAATGGTGTCTAATGTCAATGTGCTTTGTCCTAGAATGTTGGACGGGATTTTTAGAAATGTTAATGGCACTCATGTTATCACAAAATAAAGTAAGAGTACCTTGCTCCAAGCCATAGTCGGCTAGCATTTGTTTCATCCACATCAATTGAGTGCAAGCACTACCGACGGTAATATATTCCGCCTCGGCCGGGATAGGGAAATTGAGTTTTGCTTCTTGCAAAACCAAGAAACCAAATTGTTCCCAAGGAAGAAGCAACCGCCCGATGTACTCTTCCTATCATCACAATTTTCCGCCCAATCGGCATCACTAAATCCAACAAGACTTGGATTAGTGTCAAAGGAGTACCATATCCCATGATTTGAGGTACCATTCACAAACCGAATGATCCTCTTCACCGCAACAAGGTGAGATTCTTTGGGATTAGCTTACCTAGCATAAACACCTACACTAAAACAAATATCGGGCCTACTTACGGTCAAGTAAAGTAAGCTACCTATCATGCCACGATATAGACTTTGTTCCACATCCTTTCCATTAGCATCTTTGCTAAGTTTCAAGGTGGTGCTCATGGGTGTGTCACAATGTTTGGCATTCTCAAGGCCAAACTTCTTCACTAGGCTTTTAGCATACTTAGCTTGGGATATGAAGATCCCATCATGCATTTGCTTGATTTGCAAGCCTAGGAAATAATTTAGTTCACCAACCATGCTCATTTCAAACTCATGAGACATGACATCAACAAATTGTCTAACTTTGGATTGGTTGGTGGAACCAAATACAATGTCATCAACATAAATTTTAGCTATGAATAGCTCATCTTTAGTGCACTTGATGAACAAAGTCTTGTCAACACTACCTCTTGAGTAGCCATTGTCAACAAGATAAAGAGTGAGGCGCTCATACCAAGCCCTCGGTGCTTGTTTCAACCCATATAGAGCCTTCTTGAGGCGATAGACATGAGAGGGGTGGTGAGGATCCACAAACCCTTTGGGTTGCTCAACAAACACTTCCTCATGCAATAAGCCATTGAGGAAGGCACTCTTGACATCCATTTGGTGGAACTTGAACTTGTACACAAAAGAAATGGATAAGAGAAGCCTTATGGACTCAAGACGGGGAACGGGAGCAAAAGTCTCCTCAAAGTCAATACCCTCAATTTGAGAGTATCCTTGTGCAACAAGCCTTGCCTTGTTTCGCACAATGTTGCCATCCTCATCGGATTTGTTCCTAAACACCCATTTAGTGCCTATGACATTGGTGTTTCTAGGTCTAGGAACAAGAGTCCAAACCTCATTTCTCTCAAATTGGTTTAGCTCTTCTTGCATGGCAAGAACCCAAAACTCATCTTCCAAGGCTTCATCAACCTTTTTGGGTTCTATTTGAGAGGTGTAACAAGTGTAGCTAATTTGATTAGCTATTTGACGCATAGTCCTAACACCCTCTCTAACCTCTCCAATGATATCATCATTATCATGAAGCTTTCTAACCCAAGGAGCGGGTTCATTAAAGTCCAAAGGAGGAACTCTATTAAGAGGCAAATCATCCTCTTCATCTTGGTTTGACTTCACACCACTTGAAGTCTCATCACTTTCCTTCAAAGGAAGGTCATCCACCTCACAAACATCCTCCTCATAGTCATCATGTTTAGCCCTACAATCATCAAAGACAACATTTGATGATTCCATAACACTTTGAGTCTTTAGATTAAAAACTCTATAGGCCTTGCTATTAAGTGCATACCCAATGAAAATACCTTCATCACTCTTGGCATCAAACTTGCCAAGTTGATCCCAGTCATTTAGTATATAGCACTTGCTCCCAAAAATGTGGAAGTAGCTCACATTGGGTTTTCTACTCTTCCATAACTCATAGGATGTTTGTTTAGTCCCGGGCCTAAGGAAGACTTTATTCCCTATGTAGCAAGCCGTATTGATGGCTTCGGCCCAAATATTTCTAGGGACTTTGTTGCTAAGCAACATCACACGGGCCATCTCTTGGAGGACTCTATTCTTCCTCTTAACAACACCATTTTGTTGAGGAGTCCTAGGGGCCGAAAATTCATGGGAAATGCCTAAGCTATTGCAAAAATTTTCAAACTTAGCATTTTCAAATTCTTTCCCATGATCACTTCTAATTTTCTTAATGCTTTTAATGTGAGAAGTTTTCTCATTTTGAATTTTAACACAAAGCATTTTGAATTTTTCAAAGGCTTCTGACTTTTCTCTAAGGAAGTAAGTCCATGTAAACCTAGAGAAGTCATCAACAACAACAAGAATGTACCTTCTACCACCTAAACTTTTGGTTTGAATGGGACCCATAAGGTCCATATGGATGAGCTCCAATGGCTCTTTGGTGGAGAGGTATTTGCCTTTCTTGTGCACACTTTTAGTTTGCTTTCCTTATTGACAAGGTCCACAAACTCCCTCAACCTTTTTCCCAAACTTGGGGAGGCCCCTAACAACATTCAACCTATCAAGGACTTTCAAGTCCCTATAGTTCATATGGCCAAGTCTTTGGTGCCACACCTCAATTTGCTCACTAGTAGACAAGTTACAAGAGATGAGATTAGACTCAAGACAATAGCAATTGTCACTTGATCTCTTGCCTCCAATGCTAGAGGCACCCTCACCTCCAATTCCATTTCCACTCATTGTGTTTGGGTTTGAATGAAATGAATGCACAAAAACAAGCTAAGCACACACAACAATGCAAACAAATGCAAACAAATGCAAGAGACTCTAACAAGAGCAAGGGATCTCCTAATTATGTTAAGGAACCCGCTCCGATACCAATTGAAAATATATATAAATGTGTCCTAAAGCAATCTAGAGGGGGGGTGGTGAATAGATTATATTTAATTCTTTTATCCAATTTTCGTTATTGGTCAATTTTTACGAAAATTCCGCAAGCAAGATACAAAGCGGAAAATAAAGGACACACAATATTTACGTGGAAACCCACACGGGGAAAAACCATGGGCTGTTAAGTGCGCCACACCTGAACCTCAATTCACTAATTGTAATGGCAATTACAACCTAGGTTGACCACGTCAAACCTCACACGGTTACTAATCTACCACTACTACCCGCAGGCCTTCAAGAGTGAATCTAGTTCATGCTTGTAAAACTATCACAATAGCAACTACAAGACTTGACTCTCAAAGAAGAGATAAAACAACCTAATATGAATATATGAAATACTCAAGATGCTAAAAATGCAAGGTTAGATGCATTATCCATCACAATACAACTCACAAATCACAAGAGAAACAATCTTGAAACTAAGTCAAGTTATAAAGAAGCAATCTTGAATCAATTCAAGTGATAAAAAAGCTATCTTGTAAAACAAGAACATATAGATATGAGAATGATGTTCTAGATACAAGTCATGTGAGCAATACTAAAAATCCTAAATGAAATCAACCTAGAATCATGCTAGATGATGTATGAAAGATGCAAGATGAAGGGTGTTTGTGTTTTGGAAGATAAAAGATGAAGCTTTGATACCTTGGCTTTGAAGATGCTCAAAAATACTCTCAAAGGTGTAATTTTTGCTCTAGAAGATGAGCCAAGACTATCAACTTATATACATAAGAGATCCAAAAGAAATGACGTTGTTTTGAAGAAAAACATTTCAGATTCCGTCATTTGCGCTGGTGTAGCGCTGGACGACCAGCGCACCTCACCAGCGCACGCTCTTAAATTTGCAAGGGCGCTGGACGAGCGGCGCCACTGAGGGGCGCAAGATCAGCGGCAACATTTTGGAGAAGTTGCGCTGGTGTGCTTGCGCTGGTCACGACCAGTACACGACTAGCGGCACTCCACTAGAGGAGATGCGCTGGTGGCATGTGCTGGTGGCTTGTGCTGGTGCTGACCAGCGCACGACCAGCGCACACCCACTCCCTTAAGCACACATACACACGTGCAAGGGTCAAAACAAAAAGGAATGCAACCTAAGGCTAACAAGAAGCCATTATAATCACAAGATGCAATCAATGAACATATGCAAGTGATGTGAGTGTGTGCAACTATATCTCTTCAAATTAGAGTTAAGTCAAGCGAATTACCATATTTGAAGCACTTGAAGCCCACAATGAGGTTCTTTGAACTTTGACGAGGATTTCTTCACTCCTAAACTACCCTTACAAAATGAACCCCATTGTGGTTTTGTCAACGAAATGAGCCAATAAAAAATGAGGCATTTACAGTTTGCAAGCCAAAAAGAACGCCCGAAAGGCAAAAAGAAAGTTTGCATGCCAAAAAGAACGCCCGAAAGCCAAAAGGAAAGTTTGCTTGCAAAAAAGAACGCACGAAAGCCAAAAAGAAAGTTTGCTTGCAAAAAAGAACGCCTGAAAGCCAAAAAAAAGTTTGCATGACAAAAAGAACGTCTGAAAGCCAAAAAGAAAGTTTGCCTGCCAAAAAGATCGCCTGAATGCCTAATAGAAAGTTTGCTTGCAAAAAAGAACGGCTGAAAGCCAAAAAGAAAGTTTGCTTGCAAAAAAGAACGCCTGAAAAAAAATAAAAAAAGTTTGCTTGCAAAAAAGAACGCACGAAAGCAAAAAAGAAAGTTTGCTTGCAAAAAAGAAAGTTTGCTTGCAAAAAAAAAAGCTCAAAAGCCAAAAATAAAGCTTGCTTGCAAAATGAACGCCCGAAAGCCAAAAAGAAAATTTGCTTGCAAAAAAAACTCCCAAAAGCCAAAAAGAAAGTTTGCATGACAGAAGGAACGCCCGAAAGCCAAAAAGAAAGTTTGCTTGCCAAAAAGAAAGCCCGAAAGGTAAAAAGAAAGTTTGCTTGCCAAAAAAATGTCCGAAAACCAAAAAGAAAGTTTGCCTGACAAAAAGAACGCCTGAAAGCCAAAAACAAAGTTTGCTTGCAAAAAAGAACGCCCGAAAGCCAAAAAAAAATGTTTGCTTACAAAAAAGAACACCCGAAAGCCAAAAAGAAAGTTTGCTTGCAAAAAAAAACATCCAAAAGTCAAAAGGAAAGTTTGCATGACAAAAAGAACGACTGATAGTCAAAAAAGTAAGTTTGCTTGCAAAAAAGAACGCCCAAAAGCCAAAAAAATTATTTGCTTGCAAAAAAGAACGCCCGTAAGCCAAAAAGAAAGTTTGCTTGCAAAAAAGAACGCTCGAAAGCCAAAAACAAAGTTTGCTTGCAAAAAAGAACGGTCAAAAGCCAAAAACAAAGTTTGCTTGCCAAAAAGAACGCCCGAAAGCCAAAAAGAAAATTTGCTTGCAAAAAAGAACCCTCGAAAGCAAAACAAAGTTTGCTTGCTAAAAAAATGCCAGAAAGCCAGAAAGAAAGTTTTCTTGCAAAATAGAAAGCCCGAAAGCCAAAAAGAAAGTTTGCTTGTAAAAAAGAACGCTCGAAAGCCAAAAAGAAAGTTTACTTTCTTGCAAAATAGAAAGCCCGAAAGCCAAAAAGAAAGTTTGCTTGTCAAAAAGAACGCTCGAAAGCCAAAAAGAAAGTTTACTTGCCAAAAAGAACGCCGGAAAGCCAAAAAGAAAATTTGCTTGCAAAAAAGAACGCCCGTAAGGAAACCAAAGTTTGCTTGCCAAAGAGAACGCCAAAAAGCCAGAAAGAAAGTTTTCTTGTAAAATAGAACGCCCGAAAGCCGAAAAGAAAGTTTGCTTGCCAAAAAGAACGCCCGAAAGCCAAAAAGAAAGTTTGCTTGCAAAAAAGAACGCCAAAAAGCCAAAAACAAAGTTCACATGACAAAAGGAACGCCCGAAAGCCAAAAAGAAAGTTTTCTTGCCTAAAAGAACGCCCGAAAGAGAAAAGAAAGTTTGCATGACAAACTGAACGCCCGAAAGACAAAAAAAAGTTTGCATGACAAAAAGAACGCCTGAAAGCCAAAAAGAAAGTTCGCATGCCAAAAAGAACGCCGAAAAGCCAAAAAGAGAGTTTCCTTACAAAAAAGAACGCCTGAAAGCCAAAAAGAAAGTTTGCTTGCCAAAAAGAAGGTTCGAAAGGCAAAAAGAAAGTTTTCTTGCCAAAAAGAACTCCTAAAAGCCAAAAAGAAAGTTTGCTTGCAAAAAAGAACGCCCGAAAACCAAAAAGAAAGTTTGCTTGCAAAAAAAAATGGCTGAAAGCCAAAAAAAAAGTTTGCATGCCAAAAAGAACGCTGGAAAGCCAAAAAGAAAGTTTGTTTGCCAAAAAGAACGCTGGAAAACCAAAAATAAAGTTTGCTTGCCAAAAAGAATGCCCGAAAGCCAAATAGAAAGTTTGCTCGCAAAAAAGAATGGCTGAAAGCCAAAAACAAAGTGTGCATGCCAAAACGAACGCCGCAAAGCTAGAAAGAAAGTTTGATTGCAAAAAAAAAACGCCTGAAAAATAAAAAGAAAGTTTGCTTGCAAAAAAGAACGCACGAAAGCAAAAAAGAAAGTTTGCCTGCATAAAAGAACACTCAAAAGACAAAAAGAAAGTTTGCTTGCCAAAAAGAACGCCCGAAAGCCAAAAAGAAAATTTGCTTGCAAAAAAGAACTCCTAAAAGCCAAAAAGAAAGTTCGCATGACAAAAGGAACGCCCGAAAGCCAAAAAGAAAGTTTGCTTGCCAAAAAGAAAGCCCGAAAGGCAAAAAGAAATTTTGCTTGCAAAAAGGAATGCCCGAAAACCAAAAAGAAAGTTTGCATGACAAAAAGAAAGTTTGCTAGCAAAAAAGAACGCCTGAAAGCCAAAAAAAATGTTTGCTTGCAAAAAAGAACGCCCAAAAGCCAAAAAGAAAG
The DNA here is from genome assembly GCA_008009225.1 of Acer yangbiense. Lineage (NCBI taxonomy): Eukaryota > Viridiplantae > Streptophyta > Magnoliopsida > Sapindales > Sapindaceae > Acer > Acer yangbiense. Next base: position 29,828,190 of record CM017763.1, on the reverse strand, counting down.
TTTGCTTGCAAAAAAAAACACCCGAAAGCCAAAAGGAAAGTTTGCATGACAAAAAGAACGTCTGAAAGCCAAAAAGAAAGTTTGCTTGTAAAAAAGAACGCCCAAAAGCCAAAAAAAATGTTTGCTTACAAAAAAGAACGCCCATAAGCCAAAAAGAAACTTTGCTTGCAAAAAAGAACGCTTGAAAGCCAAAAAGAAAGTTTGCTTGCAAAAAAGAACGGCTGAAAGCCAAAAAGAAAGTTTACATGCCAAAAAGAACGCTGAAAAGGCAGAAAGAAAGTTTGCTTGCAAAAAAGAACGCCCAAAAGCCAAAAAGAAAGTTTGCTTGCAAAAAAGAACGCTTGAAAGCCAAAAAGAAAGTTTGCTTGCCAAAAAGAACGCTCGAAAGCCAAATAGAAAGTTTGCTTGCAAAAAAGAACGGCTGAAAGCGAAAAAGAAAGTGTGCATGCCAAAACGAACGCCGTAAAGCCAAAAAGAAAGTTTGCTAGCAAAAAAGAACGCACGAAAGCAAAAAAGAAAGTTTCCTTACAAAAAAGAATGCTCAAAAGCCAAAAAGAAAGTTTGCTTGCCAAGAAGAAATCCCGAAAGCCAAAAAGAAAATTTGCTTGCAAAAAAGAACTCCCAAAAGCCAAAAAGAAAGTTCGCATGACAAAAGGAACGCCCGAACGCCAAAAAAAAAGTTTGCTTGCCAAAAAGAACTCCCAAAAGCCAAAAAGAAAGTTTGCTTGCCAAAAAAAATGCCTGAAAACCAAAAAAAAAGTTTGCATGACAAAAAGAATGGCTGAAAGCCAAAAAAAAATGTTTTCTTGCAAAAAAGAACACCCGAAAGCCAAAAAGAAAGTTTGCTTGCAAAAAAAAACCCAAAAGCCAAAAGGAAAGTTTGCATGACAAAAAGAACGCCTGATAGTCAAAAAATTTAGTTTGCTTGCAAAAAAGAACGCCCAAAAGCCAAAAAAATTGTTTGCTTGCAAAAAAGAACGCCCGTAAGCCAAAAAGAAAGTTTGCTTGCAAAAAAGAACGCTCGAAAGCCAAAAAGAAAGTTTGCTTGCAAAAAAGAACGGCTGAAAGCCAAAAAGAAAGTTTGCATGCCAAAAAGAACGTCGGAAAGCCAGAAACAAAGTTTGGTTGCAAAAATGAACGCCCGAAAGCGAAAAAGAAAATTTGCTTGCAAAAAGAACGCACAAAAGCGAAAAAGAAAGTTTGTTTGCAAAAAAAAACGCTCGAAAGCCAAAAAGAATGTTTGCTTGCCAAAAAGAACGCCCAAAAGCCAAAAAGAAAGTTTGCTTGTAAAAAAGAACACCTGAAAGCCAAAAAAACGTTTGCATGCCAAAATGAACTCCTGAAAGCCAAATAGAAAGTTTGCATGACAAAAAAAATGCCTGAAAGCCAAAAAGAAAGTTTGCTTGCAAAAAAGAATGCCTGAAAGTCAAAAAGAAAGTTCGCATGACAAAAAGAACGCCTGAAAGGCAAATAGAAAGTTTGCTTTCAAAAAAGAACGCCCAAAAACCAAAAAGAAAGTTTGCATGACAAAAAGAACGCCCGAAAGCCAAAAATAAAGTTTAAATGCTAAAAAGAACACCCGGAAGCGGAAAAGAAAGTTTGTATGACAAAAAGAATGCCAGATAGCCAATAAGAAAGTTTGCTTGCAAAAAAGAACACCCGAAAGCCAAAAAGAAAGTTTGCATGCCAAAAAGAACGCTGGAAAGTCAGAAACAAAGTTTGCTTGCAAAAAAGATCGCCCAAAAGCGAAAAAGAAAATTTGCTTGCAAAAACGAATGCACAAAAGCGAAAAAGAAAGTTTGTTTGCAAAAAAAAATACTCGAAAGCCAAAAAGAACGCCCGAAAGCCAAAAAGAAAGTTTGCTTGCAAAAAAGAACGCCCGAAAGCCAAAAAGAAAGTTTGCATGCCAAAACGAACTCCTGAAAGCCAAAAAGAAAGTTTGCATGACAAAAAGAATGCCTGAAAGCCAAAAAGAAAGTTTGCTTGCAAAAAAGAATGCCTGAAAGCCAAAAAGAAAGTTTGCATGACAAAAAGAACGCCTGAAAGGCAAATAGAAAGTTTGCTTTCCAAAAAGAACACCCGGAAACCAAAAAGAAAATTTGCATGACAAAAAGAACGCCCGAAAGCTAAAGAGAAAGTTTAAATGCCAAAAAGAACACCCGAAAGCGGAAAAGAAAGTTTGTATGACAAAAAGAAAGCCAGATAGCAAAAAAGAAAGTTTGCATGCAAAAAAGAACGCCCGAAAGCTAAAAAGAAAGTTTGCATGCCAAAAAGAACGCCTGAAAGCCAAAAAGAAAGTTTGCCTACCAAAAAGAACACACAAAAGCTAAAAAGAAAGTTTGCATGAATAAAAGAACGCCTAAAAGCCAAAAAGAAAGTTTGCTTGTAAAAAAGAACGCCCGAAAGCCAAAAAGAAAGTTTCCTTCCAAAAAAGAACGCGCGAAAGCCAAAAAGAAAGTTTGCATACCAAAAACAACGCCTGAAAGCCAAAAAGAAAGTATGCATGCCAAAAAGAACGCCGGAAAGCCAGAAACAAAGTTTGCTTGCAAAAAAGAACGCCCGAAAGTGAAAAAGAAAATTTGCTTGCAAAAACGAACGCACAAAAGCGAAAAAGAAAGTTTGTTTGCAAAAAAAAACGCTCGGAAGCCAAAATGAAATTTTGCTTGCCAAAAAGAACGCCCGAAAGCCAAAAAGAAAGTTAACTTGCAAAAAAAAACACCCGAAAGCCAAAAAGAAAGTTTGCATGACAAAAAGAATGCCTGAAAGCCAAAAAGAAAGTTTGCTTGCAAAAAAGAATGCATGAAAGCCAAAAAGAAAGTTTGCATGACAAAAAGAACGCCTGAAAGGCAAATAGAAAGTTTGCTTTCCAAAAAGAACGCCCGAAAACCGAAAAGAAAGTTTGCATGACAAAAAGAACACCCGAAAGCCAAAAAGAAAGTTTAAATGCCAAAAAGAACACCCGAAAGTGGAAAAGAAAGTTTGTATGACAAAAAGAAAGCCAGATAGCCAAAAAGAAAGTTTGCATGAAAAAAAGAACGCCCGAAAGCTAAAAAGAAAGTTTGCATAAAAAAAGAACGCCTGAAAGCCAAAAAGATAGTTTGCATACCAAAAAGAACGCCCAAAAGCTAAAAAGAAAGTTTGCATGAATAAAAGAACGCCTGAAAGCCAAAAAGAAAGTTTGCTTGTAAAAAAGAACGCCCGAAAGCCAAAAAGAAAGTTTGCTTGCAAAAAAGAACGCCCGAAAGCCAAAAAAAAAGTTTGCATGACAAAAAGAATGCCTGGAAGCCAAAAAGAAAGTTTGCATACCAAAAAGAACGCCTGAAAGCAAAAAAGAAAGTTTGCTAGCAAAAACGAACGCCCGAAAGCCAAAAAGAAAGTTTGCATTACAAAAAGAACGCCCGAAACCCAAAAATGAAGTTTGCATGCCAAAAAGAACGCCTGAAAGCCAAAAAGAAAGTTTGCATGAATAAAAGAACGCCTGAAAGCAAAAAAAAGAGTCTGCTTGTAAAAAAGAACGCCCGAAAGCCAAAACGAAAGTTTGCTTGCAAAAAAGAACCCCCGAAAGCCAAAAAGAAAGTTTGCTTGCAAAAAAGAACACCCGAAAGCCAAAAAGAAAGTTTGCTTGTAAAAAAGAACACCCGAAAGCCAAAAAGAAAGTTTGCATGAATAAAAGAACGCCTGAAAGCCAAAAAGAAAGTTTGCTTGTAAAAAAAAATGCCTGAAAGCAAAAAAGAAAGTTTGCATGCCAAAAAGAACGCCCGAAAGCAAAAAAGAAAGTTTGCTTGCAAAAACGAACGCCCGAAAGCCAAAAAGAGAGTTTGCATAACAAAAAGAACGCTCGAAACCCAAAAAGGAAGTTTGCATGCCAAAAAGAACGCCTGAAAGCCAAAAAGAAAGTTTGCATGCCCAAAAGAACGCCTGAAAGTCAAAAACAAAGTTTGCATGATTAAAAGAACGCCTGAAAGCCAAAAAGAAAGTTTGCATGATAAAATGAACGGCCGAAAGCCAATAAGAAAGTTTGCATGACAAAAAGAACGCCTGAAAGCCAAAATGAAAGTTTGCTTGCAAAAAAGAACGCCTGAAAGTCAAAAAAAAAGTTTGCTTGCAAAAAAGAACGGCCGAAAGCCAAAAAGTAAGTTTGCTAGCAAAAAAGAACGCATGAAAGCCAAAAAGAAAGTTTGCTTGCAAAAACGAATGCTCGAAAGCCAAAAAAAAAGTTTGCTTACCAAAAAGAACGCCCAAAAGCCAAAAAGAAAGTTTACTTGCAAAAAAGAATGCTTGAAAGCCAAAAAGAAAGTTTGCTTGCAAAAAAGAACGTAAGAAAGCCAAAAAGAAAGTTTGCTTGCAAAAACGAACGCCCGAAGGCCAAAAAGAAAGTTTGCATGACAAAAAGAATGCCTGAAAGCTAAAAAGAAAGTTTGCTTGCAAAAAAAAAGGCCCAAAAGCCACAAAGAAAGTTTGCTTGCTTGTAAAAAATAACGCCCGAAAGCGAAAAAGAAAGTTTGCTTGCAAAAAAGAATGCCCGAAAGCCAAAAAGAAAGTTTGCATTACAAAAAGAATGCCTGAAACCCAAAAAGAAAGTTTGCATGCCAAAAAGAACGCCTGAAAGCCAAAAAGAAAGTTTACATGACAAAAAGAACGCCTGAAAGCCAAAAAGAAAGTTTGAATGCCAAAAAGAACGCCGGAAAGCCAAAAAGAGAGTTTCCTTACAAAAAAGAACGCCTGAAAGCCAAAAAGAAAGTTTGCTTGCCAAAAAGAACGCCCGAAAGCCAAAAAGAAAGTTTGCTTGCAAAATAGAAGGTTCGAAAGCCAAAAAGAAAGTTTTCTTGCCAAAAAGAACTCCCAAAAGCCAAAAAGAAAGTTTGCTTGCAAAAAAGAACGCCCGAAAGCCAAAAAGAAAGTTTGCTTGCAAAAAAAAATGGCTGAAAGCCAAAAAGAAAGTTTGCATGCCAAAAAGAACGCTGGAAAGCCAAAAATAAAGTTTGCTTGCCAAAAAGAATGCTCGAAAGCCAAATAGAAAGTTTGCTTGCAAAAAAGAACGGCTGAAAGCCAAAAAGAAAGTGTGCATGCCAAAACGAACGCTGCAAAACCAGAAAGAAAGTTTGATTGCAAAAAGGAACGCCCGAAAAACAAAAAGAAAGTTTGCTAGCAAAAAAGAACGCACGAAAGCAAAAAAGAAAGTTTGCCTTCATAAAAGAACGCTCAAAAGCCAAAAAGAAAGTTTGCTTCCCAAAAAGAACGCCCGTAAGCCAAAAAGAAAATTTACTTGTAAAAAAGAACTCCCAAAAGCCAAAAAGAAAGTTCGCATGACAAAAGGAACGCCCGAAAGCCAAAAAGAAAGTTTGCTTGCAAAAAAGAAAGCCCGAAAGGCAAAAAGAAATTTTGCTTGCAAAAAGGAATGCCCGAAAACCAAAAAGAAAGTTTGCATGACAAAAAGAAAGTTTGCTAGCAAAAAAGAACGCCCGAAAGCCAAAAAAAATGTTTGCTTGCAAAAAAGAACGTCCAAAAGCCAAAAAGAAAGTTTGCTTGCAAACAAAAACACCCGAAAGCCAAAAGGAAAGTTTGCATGACAAAAAGAACACCTGAAAGCCAAAAAGAAAGTTTGCTTGCAAAAAAGAACGTCCAAAAGCCAAAAAAAATGTTTGCTTACAAAAAAGAACGCCCATAAGCCAAAAAGAAAGTTTGCTTGCAAAAAAGAACGGCTGAAAGCCAAAAAGAAAGTTTACATGCCAAAAAGAACGCCGGAAAGGCAGAAAGAAAGTTTGCTTGCAAAAAAGAATGCCCAAAAGCCAAAAAGAAAGTTTGCTTGAAAAAAAAACGGCTGAAAGCCAAAAAGAAAGTGTGCATGCCAAAACGAACGCCGCAAAGCCAGAAAGAAAGTTTGCTTGCAAAAAAGAACGAACGAAAGCAAAAAAGAAAGTTGGCTTGCAAAAAAGAATGCTCAAAAGCCAAAAAGAAAGTTTGCTTGCCAAAAAGAACGCCCGAAAGCCAAAAAGAAAATTTGCTTGCAAAAAAGAACTCCCAAAAGCCAAAAAGAAAGTCCGCATGACAAAAGGAATGCCCGAACGCCAAAATGAAAGTTTGCTTGCCAAAAAGAACTCCCAAAAGCCAAAAAGAAAGTTTGCTTGCCAAAAAGAATGCCCGAAAACCAAAAAAAAAGTTTGCATGACAAAAAGAACGCCTAAAAGCCGAAAAGAAAGTTTGCTGGCAAAAAAGAACGCCCGAAAGCCAAAAAAAAATGTTTGCTTGCAAAAAAGAACACCCGATAACCAAAAAGAAAGTTTGCTTGCAAAAAAAAACACCCAAAAGCCAAAATGAAAGTTTGCATGACAAAAAGAACGCCTGATAGTCAAAAAAGTAAGTTTGCTTGCAAAAAGGAACGCCCAAAAGCCAAAAAAATTGTTTGCTTGCAAAAAAGAACGCCCGTAAGCCGAAAAGAAAGTTTGCTTGCAAAAAAGAACGCTCGAAAGCCAAAAAGAAAGTTTGCTTGCAAAAAAGAACGGCTGAAAGCCAAAAAGAAAGTTTGCATGCCAAAAAGAACGCCGGAAAGCCAGAAACAAAGTTTGGTTGCAAAAAAGAACGCCCGAAAGCGAAAAAGAAAATTTGCTTGCAAAAAGAACGCACAAAAGCGAAAAAGAAAGTTTGTTTGCAAAAAAGAAAGCTCGAAAGCCAAAAAGAACACCCGAAAGCCAAAAAAAGTTTGCATGCCAAAATGAACACCCGAAAGCCAAAAAAAAGTTTGCATGCCAAAATGAACTGCTGAAAGCCAAATAGAAAGTTTGCATGACAAAAAAAATGCCTGAAAGCCAAAAAGAAAGTTTGCTTGCAAAAACGAATGCCTGAAAGTCAAAAAGAAAGTTTGCATGACAAAAAGAACGCCTGAAATAGAAAGTTTGCTTTCCAAAAAGAACGCCCAAAAACCAAAAAGAAAGTTTGCAAGACAAAAAAAACGCCCGAAAGCCAAAAAGAAAGTTTAAATGCTAAAAATATCACTCGGAAGCTGAAAAGAAAGTTTGTATGACAAAAAGAATGCCAGATAGCCAATAAGAAAGTTTGCTTGCAAAAAAGAACGCCCGAAAGCTAAAAAGAAAGTTTGCATGCCAAAAAAAACGCCTGAAAGCCAAAAAGAAAGTTTGCATGCCAAAAAGAACGCTGAAAAATCAGAAACAAAGTTTGCTTGCAAAAAAGAACGCCGAAAGCGAAAAAGAAAATTTGCTTGCAAAAACGAACGCACAAAAGCGAAAAAGAAAGTTTGTTTGCAAAAAAAAAACGCTCGAAAGCCAAAAAGAACGCCCGAAAGCCAAAAAGAAAGTTTGCTTGCAAAAAAGAACGCCCGAAAGCCAAAAAGAAAGTTTGCATGCCAAAACGAACTCCTGAAAGCCAAAAAGAAAGTTTGCATGACAAAAAGAATGCCTGAAAGCTAAAAAGAAAGTTTGCTTGCAAAAACAAATGCCCGAAAGCCACAAAGAAAGTTTGCTTGCTTGTAAAAAATAACGCCCGAAAGCGAAAAAGAAAGTTTTCTTGCAAAAAAGAATGCCCGAAAGCCAAAAAGAAAGTTTGCATTACAAAAAGAATTCCCGAAACCCAAAAAGAAAGTTTGCAAGCCAAAAAGAATGCCTGAAAGCCAAAAAGAAAGTTTGCATGACAAAAAGAACGCCTGAAAGCCAAAAAGAAAGTGTGCATGCCAAAAAGAACGCCGGAAAGCCAAAAAGAGAGTTTCCTTACAAAAAAGAACGCCTGAAAGCCAAAAAGAAAGTTTGCTTGCCAAAAAGAACGCCCGAAAGCCAAAAAGAAAGTTTGCTTGCAAAAAAGAAGGTTCGAAAGCCAAAAAGAAAGTTTTCTTGCCAAAAAGAACTCCCAAAAGCCAAAAAGAAAGTTTGCTTGCAAAAAAGAACACCCGAAAGCCAAAAAGAAAGTTTGCTTGCAAAAAAAGATGGCTGAAAGCCAAAAAGAAAGTTTGCATGCCAAAAAGAATGCTGGAAAGCCAAAAATAAAGTTTGCTTGCCAAAAAGAATGCCCGAAAGCCAAATAGAAAGTTTGCTTGCAAAAAAGAACGGCTGAAAGCCAAAAAGAAAGTATGCATGCCAAAACGAACGCCGCAAAAACAGAAAGAAAGTTTGATTGCAAAAAGGAACGCCCGAAAAACAAAAAGAAAGTTTGCTAGCAAAAAAGAACGCACGAAAGCAAAAAAGAAAGTTTGCCTTCATAAAAGAACGCTCAAAAGCCAAAAAGAAGGTTTGCTTCCCAAAAAGAACGCCCGTAAGCCAAAAAGAAAATTTGCTTGTAAAAAAGAACTCCTAAAAGCCAACAAGAAAGTTCTCATGACAAAAGGAACGCCCGAAAGCCAAAAAGAAAGTTTGCTTGCCAAAAAGAAAGCCCGAAAGGCAAAAAGAAATTTTACTTGCAAAAAGGAATGCCCGAAAACCAAAAAGAAAGTTTGCATGACAAAAAGAAAGTTTGCTAGCAAAAAAAACGCCCGAAAGCCAAAAAAAATGTTTGCTTGCAAAAAAGAACGCCCAAAAGCCAAAAAGAAAGTTTGCTTGCAAAAAAAAACACCCGAAAGCCAAAAGGAAAGTTTGCATGACAAAAAGAACACCTGAAAGCCAAAAAGAAAGTTTGCTTGCAAAAAAGAACGCCCAAAAGCCAAAAAAAATGTTTGCTTACAAAAAAGAACGCCCATAAGCCAAAAAGAAAGTTTGCTTGCAAAAAAGAACGCTTGAAAGCCAAAAAGAAAGTTTGCTTACAAAAAAGAACGGCTGAAAGCCAAAAAGAAAGTTTACATGCCAAAAAGAACGCCGGAAAGGCAGAAAGAAAGTTTGCTTGCAAAAAAGAATGCCCAAAAGCCAAAAAGAAAGTTTGCTTGCAAAAAAGAACGCTCGAAAGCCAAAAAGAAAGTTTCCTTGCCAAAAAGAACGCTCGAAAGCCAAATAAAAAGTTTGCTTGCAAAAAAGAACGGCTGAAAGCCAAAAAGAAAGTGTGCATGCCAAAACGAACGCCGCAAAGCCAAAAAGAAAGTTTGCTTGCAAAAAAGAACGAACGAAAGCAAAAAAGAAAGTTTGCTTGCAAAAAAGAATGCTCAAAAGCCAAAAAGAAAGTTTGCTTGCCAAAAAGAACGCCCGAAAGCCAAAAAGAGAATTTGCTTGCAAAAAAGAACTCCCAAAAGCCAAAAAGAAAGTCCGCATGACAAAAGGAATGCCCGAACGCCAAAAAGAAAGTTTGCTTTCCAAAAAGAACTCCCAAAAGTCAAAAAGAAAGTTTGCTTGCCAAAACGAATGCCCGAAAACCAAAAAAAAAGTTTGCATGACAAAAAGAACGCCTAAAAGCCGAAAAGAAAGTTTGCTGGCAAAAAAGAACGCCCGAAAGCCAAAAAAAAATGTTTGCTTGCAAAAAAGAACACCCGAAAGCCAAAAAGAAAGTTTGCTTGCAAATAAAAACACCCAAAAGCCAAAATGAAAGTTTGCATGACAAAAAGAACGCCTGATAGTCAAAAAAGTAAGTTTGCTTGCAAAAAAGAACGCCCAAAAGCCAAAAAAATTGTTTGCTTGCAAAAAAGAACGCCCGTAAGCCGAAAAGAAAGTTTGCTTGCAAAAAGGAATGCTCGAAAGCCAAAAAGAAAGTTTGCTTGCAAAAAAGAACGGCTGAAAGCCAAAAAGAAAGTTTGCATGCCAAAAAGAACGCCGGAAAGCCAGAAACAAAGTTTGGTTGCAAAAAAGAACGCCCGAAAGCGAAAAAGAAAATTTGCTTGCAAAAAGAACGCACAAAAGCGAAAAAGAAAGTTTGTTTGCAAAAAAGAACGCTCGAAAGCCAAAAAGAATGCCTGAAAGCCAAAAAGAAAGTTTGCTTTCAAAAAAGAACACCCGAAAGCCAAAAAAAAGTTTGCATGCCAAAATGAACTCCTGAAAGCCAAATAGAAAGTTTGCATGACAAAATAAATGCCTGAAAGCCAAAAAGAAAGTTTGCTTGCAAAAAAGAATGCCTGAAAGTCAAAAAGAAAGTTTGCATGACAAAAAGAACGCCTGAAAGGCAAATGGAAAGTTTGCTTTCCAAAAAGAACGCCCAAAATCCAAAAAGAAAGTTTGCATGACAAAAAAAACGCCCGAAAGCCAAAAAGAAAGTTTAAATGCTAAAAAGAACACTCGGAAGCTGAAAAGAAAGTTTGTATGACAAAAAGAATGCCAGATAGCCAATAAGAAAGTTTTCTTGCAAAAAAGAACGCCCGAAAGCCAAAAAGAAAGTTTGCATGCCAAAAAGAACGCCTGAAAGCCAAAAAGAAAGTTTGCATGCCAAAAAGAAGGCCGAAAAATCAGAAACAAAGTTTGCTTGCAAAAAAGAACGCCCGAAAGCGAAAAAGAAAATTTGCTTGCAAAAACGAACGCACAAAAGCGAAAAAGAAAGTTTGTTTGCAAAAAAAAGCGCTCGAAAGCCAAAAAGAACGCCCGAAAGCCAAAAAGAAAGTTTGCTTGCAAAAAAGAACGCCCGAAAGCCAAAAAGAAAGTTTGCATGCCAAAACGAACTCCTGAAAGCCAAAAAGAAAGTTTGCATGACAAAAAGAATGCCTGAAAGCTAAAAAGAAAGTTTGCTTGAAAAAAAAAACGCCCGAAAGCCACAAAGAAAGTTTGCTTGCTTGTAAAAAATAACGCCCGAAAGCGAAAAAGAAAGTTTTCTTGCAAAAAAGAATGCCCGAAAGCCAAAAAGAAAGTTTGCATTACAAAAAGAATGCCCGAAACCCAAAATGAAAGTTTGCATGCCAAAAAGAACGCCTGAAAGCCAAAAAGAAAGTTTGCATGACAAAAAGAACGCCTGAAAGCCAAAAAGAAAGTTTGCATGCCAAAAAGAACGCCGGAAAGCCAAAAAGAGAGTTTCCTTACAAAAAAGAACGCCTGAAAGCCAAAAAGAAAGTTTGCTTGCAAAAAAGAACGAACGAAAGCAAAAAAGAAAGTTTGCTTGCAAAAAAGAATGCTCAAAAGCCAAAAAGAAAGTTTGCTTGCCAAAAAGAAAGCCAAAAAGAAAGTTTGCATGCCAAAACGAACTCCTGAAAGCCAAAAAGAAAGTTTGCATGACAAAAAGAATGCCTGAAAGCTAAAAAGAAAGTTTGCTTGCAAAAAAAAACGCCCGAAAGCCACAAAGAAAGTTTGCTTGCTTGTAAAAAATAACGCCCGAAAGCGAAAAAGAAAGTTTTCTTGCAAAAAAGAATGCCCGAAAGCCAAAAAGAAAGTTTGCATTACAAAAAGAATGCCCGAAACCCAAAATGAAAGTTTGCATGCCAAAAAGAACGCCTGAAAGCCAAAAAGGAAGTTTGCATGTTAAAAAGAACGTCTGAAAGCCAAAAAGAAAGTTTGCATGCCCAAAAGAACGCCTGAAAGTCAAACACAAAGTTTGCATGATTAATAGAACGCCTGAAAGCCAAAAAGAAAGTTTGCATGATAAAATGAACGGCCGAAAGCCAATAAGAAAGTTTGCATGACAAAAAGAACGCCTGAAAGCCAAAATGAAAGTTTACTTGCAAAAAAGAACGCCTGAAAGTAAAAAAAAAAGTTTGCTTGCAAAAAAGAACGGCCGAAAGCCAAAAAGTAAGTTTGCTAGCAAAAAAGAACGCATGAAAGCCAAAAAGAAAGTTTGCTTGCAAAAACGAATGCTCGAAAGCCAAAAAAAAAGTTTGCTTACCAAAAAGAACGCCCAAAAGCCAAAAAGAAAGTTTACTTGCAAAAAAGAATGCTTGAAAGCCAAAAAGAAAGTTTGCTTGTAAAAAAGAACGTAAGAAAGCCAAAAAGAAAGTTTGCTTGCAAAAAAGAACGCCCGAAAGCCAAAAAGAAAGTTTGCATGACAAAAAGAATGCCTGAAAGCTAAAAAGAAAGTTTGCTTGCAAAAAAAAAGGCCCAAAAGCCACAAAGAAAGTTTGCTTGCTTGTAAAAAATAACGCCCGAAAGCGAAAAAGAAAGTTTGCTTGCAAAAAAGAATGCCCGAAAGCCAAAAAGAAAGTTTGCATTACAAAAAGAATGCCTGAAACCCAAAAAGAAAGTTTGCATGCCAAAAAGAACGCCTGAAAGCCAAAAAGAAAGTTTGCATGACAAAAAGAATGCCTGAAAGCCAAAAATAAAGTTTGCATGCCAAAAAGAGTGCCGGAAAGCCAAAAAGAGAGTTTCCTTACAAAAAAGAACGCCTGAAAGCCAAAAAGAAAGTTTGCTTGCCAAAAAGAACGCCCGAAAGCCAAAAAGAAAGTTTGCTTGCAAACTAGAAGGTTCGAAAGCCAAAAAGAAAGTTTTCTTGCCAAAAAGAACTCCCAAAAGCCAAAAAGAAAGTTTGCTTGCAAAAAGGAACGCCCGAAAGCCAAAAAGAAAGTTTACTTTGCAAAAAAAAATGGCTAAAAGCAAAAAAGAAAGTTTGCAAGCCAAAAAGAACGCTGGAAAGCCAAAAATAAAGTTTGCTTGCCAAAAAGAATGCCCGAAAGCCAAATAGAAAGTTTGCTTGCAAAAAAGAACGGCTGAAAGCCAAAAAGAAAGTGTGCATGCTAAAACGAACGCCGCAAAACCAGAAAGAAAGTTTGATTGCAAAAAGGAACGCCCGAAAAACAAAAAGAAAGTTTGCTAGCAAAAAAGAACGCACGAAAGCAAAAAAGAAAGTTTGCCTTCATAAAAGAACGCTCAAAAGCCAAAAAGAAAGTTTGCTTCCCAAAAAGAACGCCCGTAAGCCAAAAAGAAAATTTGCTTGTAAAAAAGAACTCCCAAAAGCCAAAAAGAAAGTTCGCATGACAAAAGGAATGCCCGAAAGCCAAAAAGAAAGTTTGCTTGCCAAAAAGAAAGCCCGAAAGGCAAAAAGAAATTTTGCTTGCAAAAAGGAATGCCCGAAAACCAAAAAGAAAGTTTGCATGACAAAAAGAAAGTTTGCATGCAAAAAAGAACGCTCGAAAGCCAAAAAAAATGTTTGCTTGTAAAAAGGAACGCCCAAAAGCCAAAAAGAAAGTTTGCTTGCAAAAAAGAACGCTTGAAAGCCAAAAAGAAAGTTTGCTTGCAAAAAAGAACGGCTGAAAGCCAAAAAGAAAGTTTACATGCCAAAAAGAACGCCGGAAAGGCAGAAAGAAAGTTTGCTTGCAAAAAAGAACGCCCAAAAGCCAAAAAATATGTTTGCTTACAAAAAAGAACGCCCATAAGCCAAAAAGAAAGTTTGCTTGCAAAAAAGAACGCTTGAAAGCCAAAAAGAAAGTTTGCTTGCAAAAAAGAACGGCTGAAAGCCAAAAAGAAAGTTTACATGCCAAAAAGAACGTCGGAAAGGGAAAGGCAAAAGAAAGAAAGTTTGCTTGCAAAAAAGAATGCCCAAAAGCCAAAAAGAAAGTTTGCTTGCAAAAAAGAACGCTCGAAAGCCAAAAAGAAAGTTTTCTTGCCAAAAAGAACGCTCGAAAGCCAAATAAAAAGTTTGCTTGTAAAAAAGAACGGCTGAAAGCCAAAAAGAAAGTGTGCATGCCACAACGAACGCCGCAAAGCCAGAAAGAAAGTTTGCTTGCAAAAAAGAACGAACGAAAGCAAAAAAGAAAGTTTGCTTGCAAAAAAGAATGCCTTAAAGCCAAAAAGAAAGTTTACATGACAAAAAGAACGCCTGAAAGGCAAATATAAAGTTTGCTTTCCAAAAAGAATGCCCGAAAACCAAAAAGAAAATTTGCATGACAAAAAGAACGCCCGAAAGCTAAAAAGAACACCCGAAAGCGGAAAAGAAAGTTTGTATGACAAAAAGAAAGCCAGATAGCCAAAAAGAAAGTTTGCATGCAAAAAAAAAGTTTGCATGCAAAAAAGAACACCCGAAAGCTAAAAAGAAAGTTTGCATACCAAAAAGAACGCCTGAAAGCCAAAAAGAAAGTTTGCCTACTAAAAAGAACGCCCAAAAGCTAAAAAGAAAGTTTGCATGAATAAAAGAACGCCTGAAAGCCAAAAAGAAAGTTTGCTTGTAAAAAAGAACGCCCGAAAGCCAAAAAGAAAGTTTCCTTCCAAAAAAGAATGCCCGAAAGCCAAAAAGAAAGTTTGCATGCCAAAAAGAACGCCGGAAAGCCAGAAACAAAGTTTGCTTGCAAAAAAGTACGCCCGAAAGTGAAAAAGAAAATTTGCTTGCAAAAACGAACGCACAAAAGCGAAAAAGAAAGTTTGTTTGCAAAAAAAAACGCTCGAAAGCCAAAAAGAAATTTTGCTTGCCAAAAAGAACGCCCGAAAGCCAAAAAGAAAGTTAGCTTGCAAAACAAAATGCCCGAAAGCCAAAAAGAAAGTTTGCATGCCAAAATGACCTCCTGAAAGCCAAAACGAAAGTTTGCATGACAAAAAGAATGCCTGAAAGCCAAAAAGAAAGTTTGCATGACAGAAAGAACGCCTGAAAGGCAAATAGAAAGTTTGATTTCCAAAAAGAACGCCCGAAAACCAAAAAGAAAGTTTGCATGACAAAAAGAACGCCCGAAAGCTAAAAAGAAAGTTTAAATGCCAAAAAGAACACCCGAAAGTGGAAAAGAAAGTTTGTATGACAAAAAGAAAGCCAGATAACCAAAAAGAAAGTTTGCATGCAAAAAAGAACGCTCGAAAGCTAAAAAGAAAGTTTGCATGCCAAAAAGAATGCATGAAAGCCAAAAAGATAGTTTGCATACCAAAAAGAACGCCCAAAAGCTAAAAAAAAAACTTTGCATGAATAAAAGAACGCCTGAAAGCCAAAAAGAAAGTTTGCTTGTAAAAAAGAACGCCCGAAAGCCAAAAAGAAAGTTTGCTTGCAAAAAAGAATGCCCGAAAGCTAAAAAGAAAGTTTGCATGACAAAAAGAATGTCTGAAAGCCAAAAAGAAAGTTTGCATGACAGAAAGAATGCCTGAAAGGCAAATAGAAAGTTTGATTTCCAAAAAGAACGCCCGAAAACCAAAAAGAAAGTTTGCATGACAAAAAGAACACCCGAAAGCTAAAAAGAAAGTTTAAATGCCAAAAAGAACACCCGAAAGCGGAAAAGAATGTTTGCATGACAAAAAGAACGCCCGAAAGCCAAAAAGAATGCTTGAAAACCAAAAAGAAAGTTTGCTTGCAAAAAAGAACTCCCGAAAGCCAAAACGAAAGTTTCAATGACAAAAAGAACGCCCGAAAGCCAAAAAGAAATTTTGCATGACAAAAAGAATGCCTGAAAGCCAAAAAGAAAGTTTGCTTGCAAACAATAACGCTCGAAAGCCAAAAAAAATTTTGCTTACCAAAAATAACACCCGAAAGCCAAAAAGAAAGTTTGCTTGTAAAAAAGAATGCACGAAAGCCAAAAACATAGTTTGCTTGTAAAAAAGAACGCTCGAAAGCCAAAAAAAAAAGTTTGCTAACCAAAAAGAACGCCCGAATGCCAAAAAGAATGCCTGAAAGCCAAAAAGAAAGTTTGCATGCCAAAAAGAACGCCCGAAAGCCAAAAAGAAAGTTTGTTTGCACAAAAGAACGCCCGTAAGCCAAAAAGAAAGTTTGCTTGCAAAAAAAAACACCCGAAAGCCAAAAAGAAAGTTTGCATGACAAAAAAAATGCCCGAAAGCCAAAAAGAAAGTTTACTTGCAAAAAAGAACGTCTGAAAGCCAAAAAGAAAGTTTGCTTGTAAAAAAGAACGCTCGAAAGCAAAAAAAAAAGTTTACATGACAAAAAGAACGCACGAAAGCCAAAAAGAAAGTTTGCAAGACAAAGAGAACGCCTGAAAGCCAAAAAGAAAGTTCGCATGCCAAAAAGAAAGTTTGTTTGCAAAAAAGAATTCCCGAAAGCCAAAAAGAAAGTTTGCTTAACAAAAAGAATGCCAGAAAGCCAAAAAAAAAAAGTTTTCTTCCAAAAAAGAACGAAAGAAAGCCAAAAGAAAGTTTGCATTACAAAAAGAAAGTTTGCATGCTAAAAAGAAAGTTTGCATGCCAAAAAGAACGCCTGAAAGCCAAAAAGAAAGTTTGCTTGCAAAAAAGAATGCCCGAAAGCCAAAAAGAAAGTTTGCATGACAAAAAGAATGCCTGAAAGCCAAAAAGAAAGTTTGCATGACAAAAAGAATGGCAGAAAAAAAAAGTTGCTTGTAAAAAAGATCGCCCGAAAGCCAAAAAGAAAGTTTGCATTACAAAAAGAACGCCCGAAAGCCAAAAAGATAGTTTGCTTGAATAAAAGAACGCCTGAAAGCCAAAAAGAAAGTTTGCTTGTAAACAAAAACGCCGAAAGCCAAAAAGAAAGTTTGTTTGTAAAAAGAACGCCCGAAAGCCAAAAAGAAAGTTTGCATGACAACAAGAACGCCTGAAAGCCAAAAAGAAAGTTTGCATGCCAAAACGAACGCCCGAAATCCAAAAAGAAAGTTTGCATGACAAAAAGAACGCCCGAAAGCCAAAAAGAAAGTTTAAATGCCAGAAAGAACACCCGAAAGCAGAAATGAAAGTTTGTATGACAAAAAGAATGCCAGATAGCCAAAAAGAAAGTTTGCTTGAAAAAAGAATGCCTGAAAGCCAAAAATAAAGTTTGCATGACAAAAAGAATGCTTGAAAGCCAAAAAGAAAGTTTGCTTGCAAAAAAGAACGCACGAAAGCCAAAGAGAAAGTTTGTTTGCAAAAAAGAACGCTCGAAAGCAAAAAAAAAAAGTTTGCTTACCAAAAAGAACGCCCGAATGTCAAAAAGAAAGTTTGCATGCCACAAAGAATGCCTAAAAGCCAAAAAGAAAGTTTACATACCACAAAGAATGCCTGAAAGCCAAAAAGAAAGTTTGCATGCCAAAAAGAACGTCTGAAAGCCAAAAAGAAAGTTTGTTTGCAAAAAAGAATGCTCGTAAGCCAAAAAGAAAGTTTGCTTGCAAAAAAAAACGCCCGAAAGCCAAAAAGAAAGTTTGCACGACAAAAAGAATGTCCGAAAGCCAAAAATAAAGTTTGCTTGCAAAAAAGAAGGGCTGAAAGCCAAAAAGAAAGTTTGCTTGTAAAAAAGAACGCCCGAAAACAAAAAAGAAAGTTTGCATGACAAAAAGAACGCCCGAAAGCCAAAAAGAAAGTTTGCATGACAAAAAGAACGCCCGAAAGCCAAAAAGAAAGTTTGCACGACAAAGAGAACGCCTGAAAGCCAAAAAAAAAGTTTGCATGCCAAAAAGAACGCCTGAAAGCCAAAAAGAAAGTTTGCTTATATAAAAGAATGCCCGAAAGCCAAAAAGAAAGTTTGCATGACAAAAAGAATGCCAGAAAGCTAAAAAGAAAGTTTGCTTGCAAAAAAGAATGCCCGAAACCCAAAAAGAAAGTTTGCATGCCAAAAAAAACACCTGAAAGCCAAAAAGAAAGTTTGCTTGCAAAAAAGAACGCTCGAAAGCCAAAAAGAAAATTTGCATGACAAAAAGAACGCCCGAAAGCCAAAAAGAAAGTTTAAATGCCAGAAAGAACACCCGAAAGCGGAAAAGATAGTTTGTATGACAAAAAGAATGCCAGATAGCCAAAAAGAATGTTTGCTTGTAAAAAAGAACGCCCGAAAGCCAAAAAGAAAGTTTGCATGCCAAAAAGAACGCCGGAAAGCCAAAAAGAAAGTTTGTTTGTAAAAAAGAACGCCCGAAAGCCAAAAAAAAAGTTTGCATGCCAAAAAGAACGCCTGAAAACCAAAAAGAAAGTTTGCTTGCAAAAAGAATGCTCGAAAGCCAAAAAGAAAGTTTGATGACAAAAAGAATGCTAGAAAAAAAAAAGTTCGCTTGTAAAAAAGAACGCTCGAAAGCCAAAAAGAAAATTTGCATGCCAAAAAGAACGCCCGAAAGCCAAAAAGAAAGTTTGAATGACAAAAAGAACGCCTGAAAGCCAAAAAGAAAGTTTGTTTGTAAAAAAGAATGCCTGGAAGCCAAAAAGAAAGTTTGCTTGCAAAAAAGAACGCCCGAAAGCCAAAAATAAAGTTTGCATTACAAAAAGAACGCCCGAAACCCAAAAAGAAAGTTTGCATGCCAAAAAGAACGCCTGAAAGCCAAAAAGAAAGTTTGGATGACAAAAAGAATGCCAGTAAAAAAAAAAAAAGTTTGCTTGCAAAAAAGAACGCCCGAAAGCTAGAAAGAAAGTTTACATGCCAAAAAGAACGCCCGAAAGCCAAAAAGAAAGTTTGCATGAATAAATGAACGCCTGAAAGCCAAAAAGAAAGTTTGCTTGTAAAAAAGAACGCCCGTAAGCCATAAAGAAAGTTTGCATGAATAGAAGATGATCAAAAATGTAAGGATTCCCTTTAATTGATTGGCTTATTTCGTGGACAAACCACATGTTGGGGATTGTTTGTAAGGGTAGCTTTAGGGATAGATATTCAAGCTCAAGACCCTCTCATGTCCTCAAGGTTGATAAGCACCAAAGGTAAACTTCTATGTGCTTAATTTGCTTTGAAGAGATTAGATGCACACACACATTCACATCTCATGCATAATTCATTCTCTTGTATGTTGTGTATGTGTTGTTTTTTTGTGCTCATTAATGCTCATTAACATCTATTCTTGCATGCTTTACATGATTGCATCTTGTATGACCAATGCCATGCCATGCATGTTTTTAAGATTTCATACATAGTGTCAAGCGCTGTACAAAGTGCTGTTGGAAGCGCTGTTCGTACAGCGCCCATCCTGACCTGGTCGAAAATGCATTTTTAAATGCATCAGGTCTGATGCAATTTTGGAAGGCGATGTACAAGCGCTGTACAAAGCGCTGTTCGTACAGCACCCCTCTGTTTTCCCATGAGAATAGAGTAGGGGCGCTGTACAGGCGCTGTACAAGAGGCGCTCTACGTACAGCGCCTAAGGCAAAAATAGGGACAACTTTTCAAAACGACCACACTTTGTTTTGGCCTCCTATATATATGCCACTTTGACTTTAGGTCAATTATGTGAGTTGATTATCAGATTTCATACTTAGAATATTTTTCTAGAAAAGAAAAATACAAAGAACTCACCTTTAACCACTCAAATCAAACCCCTTTTGCATCAAATTTCATATTGCATCTCCTATGTTTATATAAAGTGCATCCATGTATGGGTTTGCATCATCACAACTTGCTTGGTAAGATTTTGATTAATTTCATCTTATTTTAGTATTTTAAATACCAAGCCATCTCTTTTAAATTACTTGTATGTTTTAGATCATATGCTAAATACAAGAAAAGAGATTAATTGTGATGAATTGATTGAGTGTTGTTTTGATAGATATCTAGGTTTTTATAATCTATGATTATCTATGCTATGTGACATGTCATTTAGCAATTGATATCTAGGATTGATTTAAATTGATTATCTCATCATCTTAGATAAGCATCTAAGGTTACCTAGCCTTGTTTGTTATTTGAATATTCATATATATTCACATAGGTTTTTTCTCTTCATTGAGAAGTAAGTCTTGGGGCTAAGAGTGCTTAGGCCTCAAGCAAATTGGAATAGGGTTGCTAATAAAGGTCCGCTGGGTAGAAGTGAGGGGTTACAGACCGGAGTGTTAGACGAGGTCTACATAGGTTGTAAACTTCATTTCAATTAGTGATTTCGAGTTCCGAGTGTGGCGCACTATACAGCCCGTGGTTTTTCCTAGTGGTTGGGTTTCCATGTATATATCAAGTGTTATTTAAATTCCGCATCTTATTACACTTGTATGTATTTTTGAATAGTAGGGGCATTTTCGTAAAATTGACTTGCATGCGAAAATTGGGTAATACATGATAAAATCTATTCACCACCCCCCCCCCCCCCCCCCCTCTAGCTTTATATTATACACGCCTCTAGGACTTTCAAAAAATAAAAAGGCTTTGCACTCAATAAAGCAATACAAATTAATGCATGTGCAATACTCCCCCTAAAAGACTACTCTCTCTCAAACTTCTCCCCCAAAGCATACACAATGCTCCCCCTATATCTCTCAAGACTTCTCCCCATTTTTGTCATGAGATAAGCAAAAGAGCTCCCTCTATCGGGTTGCTTTAGCAAAGAGAGCTATTAGCACAAAAGACATTTCCATAGTCATATAAACGAATTTTATGCAACTCAAGTAATTGAGAGAGATTCAAGGAGTTTTATTTTAAGAAAAAATGTGTGACAAGGATGTTTTGCATGCAAGACATGTTGCATTTAAGATCAAAAGCAATGGTATTTGGCAAAGCAAACAACAAAGGTTTCTTAAATAAATTCAAACCAATTTCACCATTTGTTATGGAAAAAGCAAGGATATAGAGATTGAGCATTTTAATTTTAAAGAGCAACTATATTCAACTTATAAGCAAAACAAGACACAATGAGCAACTTTGCACCCTATTTGATTTTTTTAGGGTGAGATACCCGTATGATAGTAGCCTTGTTCTACAAATAAAGAAATAGAGACTATGGATATCAAAATCCTTATTTATTTAAGTCTCAATATTTGCTTTTGCACACAATTTGCATTCAAGATTTTTGCAATCAAACATTTCACATTTTTTCAACCCATACATTCATCTTAAGCATGTCATCAATGAGAATCATCATGTCATGGGAGTCAATTAAAGGTCATTCAAATAGTACTTCCAAAGTACATCTCCTACTCCAAAAATGCATGTTGAGCACAAATATGACATGGAATGCAAGAAAAGCAATGGTGCACACTTATTATGAAAAAAAGAACATATAAGCATATATGTGCAACCAACAATCTCAAGCATTATCAAAAGAGCATAAATTTAATCAACTTTTTGCACATGGCATATCATGCAAGTTTGCTCTCTTGCTTGAGCTCCCTCATAGCGTCAATTCCAACCAAGTCAAAGGGAGGCATGAACCCTTATAGACTTACCAAGTCATTGGACCTAGTTGCATCTACAGGTATCACATTGGCACAATGGCAAACAGGTTCATTCTTTCTAACCACCTAGGTTCCACTTTATCATTTTAGTGGTCATAAACATGTTTCTAAGTTCCCTAGGTTTATGCAAACTTGGCCTCCTTTTCAACCGTTTTCTTTCATGCTCTCTAACCTACACCTCTTGATGTAATCAAAGCAATTTGGTCTTAAGTGACCAATCATACCACAAAAATGACAAGTAGGTACAAAGTAAGAATTTATACCATTGCATTGTGATCTCATCGTGGCATTGCCATGTGATGAGGTTGTCTTTAATGGTGCTTCGGTTTGCTTCTCTTTAGAGCTTGAGCCGATTGGTGGCACTTTGTGGTTTAGCTTGTTGAGGTGGTTGAGCCGGTTGAATGTGCCTCCTTGGTTGTGCAAAGCTTGGGTGTTGAGCTCTTGAATGTTGAAATTAAGCTTTACCCTTGTTGGCATCTTCATTTGGCCATTCTTGGATGACTCTCCAAGATCAAATTTCCTCCTAGGGTGTTGAGGAGGTAAAGCTAAGCTTTTGCCTTGAGCTTGAGGTTCTTGATCTTAGCCTTCTTCAAAACTTCTAGATGCTCATCTCTATATCCTTGACACTTTTCAAGGTGGCACTCTTAGAAGATTCACCCACTTCAAGAGTCTTCTTGTGGTAAGAAGATGAGGAGGCACTTTAGGAACAATTCCTTCACAAAAATAGTCTTGTTGGATGAAGGTGTCACTTCCTTATTAACAAAAACTAGGCCTCTCTTGTCACTAGGCATTTTCCCATAACCTAGCATAATGTTGAGCGTCTCCGTACCAGAAGTGATTTTGCAAGTGACATCCTTACTTCTTCAAGCTCTTTCTTCAATTGTCCTCATTTTCTTTGACAAGTTTTACTTCCTCATCCAAGAGAATCACTTTTCTCTTAGTTGAATGTTATCTTTCTTCAAACCCAAAATCTCCTTATTTTTCTTCTTCAAGGAGTCATGAAAGAATGTCATAAAATCCTCATAACTCATTCTTTCCTTGTTGTCAAAACTCTCTAAGTCGGAGTTACCATCTTCACATGAGTATAAGCAACATCATCAACTTGTCCCTCACTAATTGAGTCAACTCCCACATCAAGACTTTCCCTTGGTCATTTGATGTCATATAAGCAACTTCCCTTTGCGTAGCTGCATCAATCACATTCTAACTACCTTTTCATCTACTCCTTCTTCAAGGTCACAAATAAAGGCATGCTTGCCTTTTCTCCAACATCCACATGAGAGGCCCAAAGGCGGTGTAGTAATTTACAAGCTCTTCATCACTGAAGAATCTTCTACACTCTCACTATCACTTGACAAGGTGGACATCTCATTTCCATTTCTCTTTTTCTTCAAGTTAGTGTAGGGAAAAATCGTAGTACACGCAGCGGAAGCGAGACTAAAAAGAGATTTAGTATATTTAAAAAAATTTCCTTGATGAACCTTAACCCTTTAAATTAATTAAACATACATATAAGGTAACAAAAAGTAGAATACCTTTTGTCGCGTGATCCGATTGACTTACGTCGATGGTAATCCGCAAGATCTTCAATCCTAGCACGAACGTGAATCATAGGAGCGTGGTCTCCCTTTTCTTTGAATGCGTACCTGAGAATGGATAAACAAACTTTCTTTTTCCTTTGTTAGTCACAAAAACAACCAAAAGACTACAAAGATTATTCCGGTCACTTTTGAGTTCTCAATCTAATGATCGAAACTCGCGTGAACCTAATTCGATGTTGTACTCACAAGCTTATTGATGAACAAGCAATTAGTGTACTATCAAAACAATAATCTCTTCTCTCTTTTTGTCTTGTCAGAATAATCAAACACTTTTCTATGAGTATGAGAAGAAGAAGAAATTGATCCAGTAAACACTTGGGTTTGGCGTACCCTATAGCTTGTTTTATATAGGTGGCCGAATTTTACTTCTCATTTAATAGGGTTGCCGAAATCTACATGTGATTCTATTAGGGTTGGCCGAAAATCCTCTACAAAAAAGGATTTGTGCTTTACCTAATTCCCATCAACTTTAGACTCCTACCCTAATACAACTCATAAGTGTTTTTATCTTTTAATTGACTTAATAAAAGACTTTCTATTTATTAAATAAATAAAACTTATTATTTATTTTCTTACCAAATAAGTCTTTTACCTTTAGTATAACTCTAGGAAATATATTTCCTAATCAGAAAAAGATTTTGTTTCTTAATAAATAAAAATAATTAATTAATTAA